>CM056055.1:9110708-9308208 GCA_029574335.1 Rana kukunoris | reverse complement strand
GAACAGCACCTTGCGATGTGGTCTGTAGGCTGAACTCGGAAAACAAAAAATAGATTTATATGCTGAATAGGCCCACAGGGTCTGCCAAATCCATTTATAAGAGAATCATTTAGTGCACTAAAGCAATCGTTTAAAGGAATATCTTAATAGTACAGTACAGGACATAAGCTGAGTATTCATAGGTTAAAGGCTTGTGCTTTTAGGTAATTGGACACTGGCAAAGCTTTTGATGACATGTCCATGGGCACCTCCTCTATAACCCTACCCCGCTTGTATGTCCCCAGTTTTTTGCTATTGTCCGAAGGCGATGGAACTCTTCTCCCTTAGTTATTTTTATTACCTTATTAGTTTAATTATAAAAATAATCAAATCCTCTTTCTCTTCTGAGGCAACAGTAGATGCAGTGCATCCGAAATGGTGTAATTTAGTTAAAATTCTTTGGGGCCATACCCAAACCCCAAGTAGTGGGGATGACCTGTTCTAATTGGCATTGGATCCTACATGGGATCGTTCCTTGACGTTTTCTGCAACGCGTGTAGTCATCCGCAGGGTACTATACCATAGAGGTCCAGAGTTGTGGTCTATCCATTCATTCATTCATTCATTCATTCATTCATCCAACCCAGACCCAGAAGACCTCATTGAGGGTATGTCCACCATGATCTGTGGTCTATCACCATGGTATCCAGAACCCCTTTGAGGATATGTCCACCATGATCCTTGGCTCTATATCGGGTCCAACGAACGAACTTTGCCAAATCCTGTTGATCTGAAATTAAAATGGATGAAAGCTTCCACTGATCTTTGCATTACAGGTATCCTTTAAATCTTCTCTTACATCTGACACTGCCAATAGTACCTTTTTGAGCAAAGAAAGCAACCAAATAACTTAAATTGTCACTGCGGTCCTAGGTGTGTTCATTAATCGCCCCGGACGCCCGTTACACCCTTTGCTTTCCTGATCTGCTTTCGGAAGCTCTGCCTGGGTGCGGTGCCATCCAGGAACGAAACATAAATGTTAACTTTCCACACTAATTAAGCAGATCGAAAACACAAAACCGTCATTTAGAAGTGCCTGGGGAAGATAAAATGATTATTTAGGAGGCCCGGCCAACTTTAATCTCTGCGGTTCATTGCGAGTTGTGTAATGCTGGTCACACTCAAATACCGGAGCTCTGAGTATTAACCACAGCCAGGGCATCTTCCTGTCAGATAATAGACTTATTATAGTCCCCGAGATTATCTGGCAGCTCAGTCATGAGACTTGTCACAAGCGTGACGCTGTTTAAGAGGGTGACCTACTGTACACTGAATCAGGCAGACATATGAAGCTGATTTATTTTCACCCCTTCCCAATGATAAAATTTAAGAGTTCGAAGAATTCATTGGCTGGTTCATTTGACCTGCAGTAGGGGCCGCCTTCTGACCTGCAGTAGGGCCTCCTTCTGACCTGCAGTAGGGCCTCCTTCTGACCTGCAGTAGGGCCTCCTTCTGACCTTCAGTAGGGCCTCCTTCTGACCTTCAGTAGGGCCGCCTTCTGACCTGCAGTAGGGCCGCCTTCTGACCTGCAGTAGGGCCGCCTTCTGACCTGCAGTAGGGCCGCCTTCTGACCTGCTTCATACAGGTTTTGCTTTCTCTTGTATGGGAATGCAAAACCCTCTTGACACAAACAAAAGCCTACTGACAGGACCCCTTACAAGACTTCAATTATCTAATGCATTTCTGTGCATGTTTGGTAGTAGATTGATTCCTCATGTTGGGAGTGAAAGTGTTAATGGCCCCCGTGATAGGTGCTCCGAGGTCGACAATTTCCAGTGCTTGCCGACTCCAGACTGTTTGCTGTCGATAGGCACAGCAGCCGTAGGCCGAGGGAAAATAACAGCATATATGAAATGATAAATGTTTAGTAAGTGGATGTCACAGATTTAATTCCATTTCAGGGCCTGTCGACAGCACAGAATCCACTTGAGTTTGTCTCTTGCCGTTTATAATGTCACTGAACTCTAGAATGAAATTATTTGGCAGTAATTCAAGCCTCTCTGTGCATTAAACTGTGCTTCAGTAACCTGCGTGGCGGGAGAGCCTGAGTCACCGCCGCAGAGCAGAGGGCCGCCAGGACCGCGCCGTAGGCAGGCCTGGGGTGGGCACGGCGGGAGTTGGAAAAAACAGGGACCTCGTACTTGAAATATCCATAGGACTCTTTCTGCTAGAAGTGACACATTCTTAGTATGACTAACTAGTAAATGTGTCCCTTCGATGAATGTCAGGATTGTACTGAGGAGAGGGAGTCATTGTGTAAAAAAAAATAGAATATAATTTTTTTTAATGTTATATTTTTAATATGTTATAACATTTTAGATTCTGGATTTATTTTTGTCTGGGGGGGAATATTTCTTTTTTTTTTCTCTTTTTTTTTATCCCTCCCTTTTTTTTTCTCTTTCTCTTTCTCTTTTTTTTTCTCTTTCTCTTTTTTTTCCTCGTTCTCTCTTTTTTTTTTCTCTTTCTCTTTTTTTTCCTCGTTCTCCTTTTTTTTTTCTCCTTTTTTTTTCTCCTTTTTTTTTTCTCTTTTTTTTTCTCTTTTTCTCTTTTTTTTTTTCTCTTTTTCTCTTTTTTTTTCCTCGTTCTCTCTTTTTTTTTTTCCTCGTTCTCTTTTTTTTTTCTTTCTTTCTTTCTTTTTTTCCTTCTTTTTTTCCTTCTTTTTTTCCTTCTTTTTTTCCTTCTTTTTTTCTTTCTTTTTTTCCTTCTTTTTTTCTTTCTTTTTTTCTTTCTTTTTTTCTTTCTTTTTTTCTTTCTTTTTTTCTTTCTTTTTTTCTTTCTTTTTTTCTTTTCTTTTTTTCCTTTTCTTTTTTTCCTTTTCTTTTTTTCCTTTTCTTTTTTTCCTTTTCTTTTTTTCTTTTCTTTTCTTTTCTTCTTTTCTTCTTTTTTTTTCTCTTCTTTCTTTTCTTTTCTTTCTTTCTTATATAATATCATATGATTGAAATTTGATAAGGTAGGCATAATTGTAGTATAGATCTTGAAAGCTCTTTAGTGTGTAATTATATATATATATATATATATATATATATATATATATATATATATATATATATATATATATATATATATATAATTGGACTGTGATTTATGATGATTTGTTGTTTTTTATCGCCTTGGGTTTTCGTTTTTATTTAAAAAAACTTATTTTACAGTACAATTATCTGAGTTTTTTTTATTGGCATTTGGTGGATTTATATTCTTTGTCGAAAATTGATTTAAATAATCATTTGTGGTTGGAGTACAGCTTTAGTTGTCATTGAGTCAACCTAGTTGCACCTCTGATGTTGGATAGGGCTGGTGAAACTGGTCAGGTGTGTTGGCTTCCCGAGAAACCAGCTGAAATTTGCTCGGTGGGTGGCGGTCGGTCACCTCTCGCTTGACCATCCCTCAGCTGAAAAAAAAAGGGCCAGGCTGAAAATTGTTGGCTGAAAAGCATCTGCATCGAATTAGATACAACAACATTTCAAGTATTTTGACAGCCGGTGGGGCCCAACTGTCATAATACAATAGCCACAGTAGGAGATTTGTCTACCTGTGCTGTATAGCAAGGATGAGTCAGTTATGTTCCATCAGTGCCAGCGTTGGTCTGTTGTATTCCGGTAGAAGAGTTTATTTTTTTCCTTTTATTTTACATTTTAGAACTTGTATATACTTACAAGTAGCACAGCCAATTTGGTGACCTGGTTTTCTGCACAGCAATTAAGCTCTACGGATTGGTCTCCTTCCCGCTTCTGACCTCTGTTTAGACCAGGGATTTTCAACCAGGGTTCCAGGGGCTGTAATTTGTCTGTAAGGGGGTAATTCTTCCCACTGACCCCAAGTGTAGAGAACATTCTTCCCACTGACCGTCAATGTAAGGAGCATTCTTCCCACTGATCACCAATGTAAGGAACATTCTTCTCACTGATCACCAATGTAAGGAACATTCTTCCCACTGATCACCAATGTAAGGAACATTCTTCCCACTGATCACCAATGTAAGGAGCATTCTTCTCACTGATCACCAATGTAAGGAGCATTCTTCTCACTGATCACCAATGTAAGGAACATTCTTCTCACTGATCACCAATGTAAGGGACATTCTTCTCACTGATCACCAATGTAAGGGACATTCTTCCCACTGATCACCAATGTGAGGGACATTCTTCCCACTGATCACCAATGTGAGGGACATTCTTCCCACTGATCACCAATGTGAGGGACATTCTTCCCACTGATCCCCAATGTAAGGAACATTCTTCCTACTGATCACCAATGTAAGGAACATTCTTCTCACTGATCACCAATGTAAGGAACATTCTTCCCACTGATCACCAATGTAAGGAACATTCTTCCCACTGATCACCAATGTAAGGGACATTCTTCTCACTGATCACCAATGTAAGGGACATTCTTCTCACTGATCACCAATGTAAGGGACATTCTTCTCACTGATCACCAATGTAAGGGACATTCTTCCCACTGATCACCAATGTAAGGGACATTCTTCCCACTGATCACCAATGTAAGGGACATTCTTCCCACTGATCACCAATGTAAGGGACATTCTTCCCACTGATCACCAATGTAAGGGACATTCTTCCCACTGATCACCAATGTAAGGGACATTCTTCCCACTGATCACCAATGTAAGGGACATTCTTCCCACTGATCACCAATGTAAGGGACATTCTTCCCACTGATCACCAATGTAAGGAACATTCTTCCCACTGATCACCAATGTAAGGAACATTCTTCCCACTGATCACCAATGTAAGGAACATTCTTCCCACTGATCACCAATGTAAGGAACATTCTTCCCACTGATCACCAATGTAAGGGACATTCTTCCCACTGATCACCAATGTAAGGGACATTCTTCTCACTGGCTATTACACTAATGTATCATGAGTTGTTGATATAGTCGTTATTTGTAGGGGTTCCTCGAGGGGGTTTTATTTTTTTCCCCCCCAAGGATTCCTCTGTGCTGAAAAGGTTGAGAAAAAGGTTTTACAATTACTGGAACCAATTCCCTGTATGGCACTCTTTGCAGCAGCTAAAAGCTATCCTATACTCTTCTCTCTCCCATTGGCTTATAGTTGCTGTGGCAAGAGCCATACAGCGGATCGGTTCTAGTAACCACCCCCTGCCATACCAATCGCCCTCCCTGTGCACCATAAGTTTTCCCCTGCTTCCCTGGCCCCTCTTTCAAAATGCTGCTGGCTTCCCTCCTCTCCTTCCCAGCTACAAGGACACAATAGATGGATGGAGAGTGAAAAATAATCCAATAAATGTCAGATTTGTCAGGCACTCCCTTTCCTGAATAAACACAATGAATCAATACCGATCACTCACTGTGTTCATTCATAACTGAAGAATTAAAACTGTGTTCATTCAGGCTGGCTGTGTGGGGCTCCGTTTTGTTTCCAACGGCGGCCCTACTGGCAATATTAACACTCCTCTCTCACCTCCTGTCAACGGGTTCATTGTTGGCACATGTGCATGCAGCATACATGATTGGTCCTTAGGTTTAGCTCTGCTATATAGGGGATGCCAGGAGGTGGGCATCAAGTCAAATCCAGGTTCTTACCCACAAATTTATACATTTTTATAAATAATTTTTCGTTTATCTGTTTGGAATTTAGCTTTAAATGGCATCTCTGCACTTATGTGCAACATCTTATTTTTATATTTTAGCAAAAGCTGCAGGATGTTCTGCCTAAACCAGCAACCAGTCTCTGTGACTGTGGAAAATCCCTTTTAAAGCTAGCAATAATTCCAAGCGTAATGCTGATTTTTAAATCTACGTGTGGTTTGTAAAAACCCTCAAAGTTCTTCTTTTGAAGCGGCTTCTATGAGTTTAATAAAGAGTCAACAAAACCGCTTCCTCTTTGCCGCCCCGACAAGGGTCAGGTGCTCATGAGTAACGGGTCGGTGCCCTTTAACTATTACTCATACCAAAAGTGAACATTTTAAAATGTATTTGAAAACCCATCTTTTTTTTAATTTATTTTTTTATTTAGGACTTGCAATCAACTAAAATCGCCTCAAAAGCTTTGGAACCCCAGGGAGCAGCAATTGCAGGCATATTTTATGTGGTGCGCCCAAAAACAGGAGTTCTATCCTTCTCTACCTAGGAAAATAATTGAATTTCAATATTTCTGCCTGTGTTGCGGGTGGGGAGTTCCCCCTCACTTCCTGTCTGGTCAGCAAGACAGGAAGTGAGGGCTGTTGGTAGAGGTCCAGGGAAATCGCCAGTAGGAGACCACCTGGCAATGACAGCCCCCCCTGTTTTACTTACCTGAGCCCGTTCACCTGCTCGGCTCATCCCCGGCGTCCTCTTCACTGCCTCTCGGTGTTGATTGGATAGATTGATAGCAGAACAGCCTTTGGCTCACGCTGCTGTCAATCAAATCCAATGACATGGTCGCCGTGGGCGGGACCGAGACATACACTCAGTGTCTAGTGTATGAGACGGAAGTGCGCCCGCAAGGTGACCCCCTCGAGAGAGCTTTCCGAGGGGGTTAGCTATTGTGGGGAGGAGCAGAGAGAGCCACCAGGGGACCCCAGAAGTGGAGGATCGAGGTCACTCTGTGCAAAACTAACTGCACAGTGGAGGCAAGTATGACATGTTTGGTATTTTTAAGAAAAAAAAAAAAAAAAGCTTTACAACCCCTTTAATGAGGCAAAATGTAGGAGCTGTGAAGCCTCTCTACTTTATAGCCTCTGCATTTTCATATTCTTTCCTCCCTTCACCACACATCCTGCAAATACTTTTCCACCCAAGACCCGTGCCTTCTCGTCACGCTGGGTAATTCTGAGCATGTTTGGATTCTTCTAAATAATGACCAGTGAGTTGTCGTCCTGCCGCTGGGTGAAAGCGTCAGGGGACGCCGACACGTGTCCCTTCTCTGCTCACGGCAACACAACAAGCTCAAAATCTTTGTACTCTGCCTCAGCCTTGCCGGGCCATTGTTCTCCATCCTCCTCTCCGCACAAGTATAAACATGTTTGGAGCTGTGACTGTGCCAGTAATGAAGAGATTCCAGAGAATGAGAAGCTCTATTGTCCTCCCAGCAGGGGAGACACTACCCATCTCCTTACCGAAACACGTTCTCTTCTTGAGTCATGAGCGACGGTGGCCTGCAGGCGTTCTTGTGGCGTACACATTTTTCTTGAAGCATTGCAAAGCTTTGTGCTTCAACCTATCGGGCACAAAACCCCATAATGATATTTTAAATTTTGTATTCAAGACTAGTGTTTCTCAACCTTTTTTCAGTCAAGGCACTGTTAAAAATTATGGACAATCTTGAGGCACCCCAAATATAAAATGTAAAAAAACAAACTAAAAGCTATCCAGACCACAGCAACATACACACACAGAACGCCCAACGTTGGAGATAATTTATACTTTCAATGCCAATACACTTTTCCAAACTGGTACTGACTAGTATTCCAATGTTTCTCTTCTCCCTCGTCTTCTCTCCCTCAGTCTGCTAATGTGACCCTATTGCTGACAGAGATGGGTGCGGAAGGGGCAAACAAGTATGCTCTGCAGGCGCCCAACGTCCACCTATCAACCAATGACGTCATTGCTTGTTAGGACGCCCGTAGGAGGAAGGTTGTAATGGTGGGCAATGAAAATCTGTGTCTCTATGTAATAAAAGGCAGGCTTCATCCACCTGCTTGTATACAGTTGTTGGACAATTTTTTAAGAATTTTGCCAAGGCACCCCTGAAGAAACCTGAAGGCAACCAACCTCTTTGAAAAAAGCTGGCCTAGACAACATGGAAAATCCTTTTCCCCCTGGAGCAGTGGTTCCAAGCCTCAATCTATCATCAACCCCAAGTGGTCATATTTTGGGCTTTTCCCAGGGATAAAATAGCAGACAGTGTCTGATTTAAAGCACCTCCTGCAAGTTGAAGGAAATCCTGAAAGGATGACCTGTTGGTGGTACTTGAGGTTTGGGGTTGAAAACCACTACCATAGTGGAACATGTAATATAATTTTAAGTACTTAAGGAACCCCTGCCAATCCACCTAGGGTCTATGGGAAAAATACCCTCTTATATTGGCAATCAGTAGAAATACTGTGTGAGCAAGGCACAGCGTGTGTTGAGGGCAGTAAACACACAGAGCCCAAGTCGGGCAGTATAGCGTTATTGTAGAAAAGGTTTAAACAGTGTATTCAGGGCTGGCGGTAGGCACACCCTTCGTGGCCCATGTATGTCCAGTGACAGCGATCTGAAGACTTGCTGACAGCGTCCTCAATGAGGATCAAAAGTGGCCTGGCCAATCCACGTGCAACAGGGAGGCTTCCCGAAGAGAGGTAGATTAAGTCCCTGCACTGTCCTTATTCTCCGGAAAGCTTTCCCAACCTCCAAGCACTGTCCTCGTCAGACAGGAAACCCATATCCGTGCTAGCCACTCGCATAAAGCGCGCCAAACCCGGGTGCCTTAATCTAAAATAGGCTCTGTGTGATCCAAGATGGCTGCTGGAGTCAAATGGGGCTCCAGCATCCAACAAACGGCTGTCTGACTGTAACTGCAGGAAACCATAGAGCAACCAAGTTCCTCACAACTTCTTTCCTCGCTCATCACCCTGCTGCTCCCCCCTCCATCCACGGCGAGGGAACCAGGAAGTGAAGCGCTCCGGCTTCACTGCCCGGTTCCCTACGGCGCATGCGCGAGTCTCGCTGCGCCCGGCGATTGGCTCCCGCTGTGTGCTGGGAGCTGAGAGTTCCCAGCACACAACGGGAAAAGCCCGTCTTTTGCCCGAGACTGCGGGCCGGAAGTGGGTGCGGATACCTGTCTTTAGACAGGTATCTGCACCCCCCTCCCCCCTGAAAGGTGTCAAATGTGACACCGGAGGGGGGGAGGGTTCCGATCAGCGGATCTTCACTTTAGGGTGGAGATCCGCTTTAAGTTTAATTCATTGTTGGCACAATTAGAGGACATATTTGAAGTAAGGGAAGGGGGCAAAGTTGATCTGATTTCTAACAGGGAATTTATTTACAGAAAGTTTGGCGTTTAAGTGATACCCTTTATTGGCTAGCTTTTGCAATAACTTGGAACTCGTCTTTATACCATTCATTCTGCATGGCTCCCACATTGCATCTTGCAGATGGTTGCATGGTGCACTAATAAATATGGTGCATGCACCATTTTTAGTCTGTTAGACAGCCTATTCCAATGAATAGGCTGCCTTAATGCCTGTTAAAAGAGAAGTATGGGTTTTCTTTTTATTAATCATACTTGCCTACTTGGATGCAGCATCGGTCCCCCTGGCACTTTTAACACTGAGAACCGAGCGATCAAACCCCACTGATCGCTTGGTTCTCATAGATCCCTGAGCAGAGAGCTGGTGACGTTCAGTCAACAACTGTCTGCTATGCTACCTCCCAAGCTCACTGGAGTGCTGGGCTGTGGAGCAGGTGGGAGTGGCCAGCTTAGCCTCTCAGCGGCTCACTAAGAGGCTGAGCTGGTGTCTTGTCGAGCTAGTTCCCCTATCGATATGGTTCCCTGCTCGACTGCGCAGACTAAGCACATGGAAATCTCCGAACCTGATCAGCTGTATACGGCGCATGCGCGGCATCCAGGCTCATTCATTACCATCCCTGTGGACTTGGAGGATGTTAAAAAAAAGAGCCAGGAGGCCGAACAAGCACGTGAGGCCGCCTGGCCCTTACAGCAAATTCCACGTCGCCCTGGACCTGTTGCTACAGCTGATTAGGTTCAGTGATTTCCGTCGGCTAGGAATGCCGCCTGCGTAGTCAAGGGGGGAACCATATCGATAGGAGGAACCGTATCGGCAGATCATCGGGTGCCAGTCTAGGCACATGGGCAGAGATCCCTTAACTATTGCAATCTTGCCCGAGCCTGGACCGGCTTTGTGATGTCAGCCGACAGCGGGCTTCAGCCCAACGAACTGCACTCCTGTGAAGTACAGCCAAACAGGCTTTGGCTATACGTCTCCTTTAATAGTTAATGCACATTATTAATGTGAATGGGCCCTTTAAAGGAAGCAAAGATCTGACTGGATGCTGACCAGTCTCCATCTGTGTGAATTTACCTTGCACATGAAAAGTAATACAAATCTTCTTTCAAGAGATCAAAGGGGGAATATCATTTGTAAGTGTCCGTCTTTATCTGTTCTCACCTCAGGCCATGGCTGCTGGGCCTTGGCGAAAAAGCGGTTAATGTAATCATTGGATAATCACACGGTGCAGCCGCTATCAGCCGCCGCACAAGGCTCCAGCTTCATCCATTTTTAATGAGGGAGAGAAATCAGAGTGAAGACGCAGAAATGTGTATCTATTTATTTTGATGAATTAATCAGAAGTTGTTCAGCCCGGCTCTCTCAACTACAAAAGCAGCGGCGGGAGAGAGGCGAGCGGAGAGTGAGATATCTGGGCCCGCACACTGGGGAGTAGAACAGACGCAACCAGATGGGCTGGCTTCTTTTTTTTTTTTTTTTACTTTTTTTTTTTGAGGTGGGGAATAAACAATCAATTTATTCTCTGCAAGCTTTTAACCATTTCAGTGATACCGTGTTCAGGTTAAAAAGGTTATCCGCTATATCTTTCTCCGAAGGCTATGATCATTGAACAAAATCAATCTACATTCGTACGTAATGCTGCTCACGCATCAAAGTGTCAGAACGAAGACTTTGAAAATTCCCCACAGCCGCCAATAAGATTGAAACCAGCTCTGGAAGACGACTGTTGGAAACTGAAAAGTTTTATTGTGGCGCCTAAGGGGAAATAACTGTTGCATTTGCATTCCGAGGCCTAGTGATGAACTGGCCGCCATCTTGTGAGCCCAACCATTGTACATGAAGCTGAGAATGATCAATGCAGGAGTAACCACATTCCCTAATCTTGCTCCTGAATTATGGGGACAAAGGCAGGAAGATTTTCTAAAGATTAATATATTTAGGAAGGGTTCGTGATCTGTGCCTAAATGGTGCCATTCTCCAAAAGCCTGAACCAGCCATTCTTAACTAGGGTTCCTCCTGAGGTAACTAGGGTTCCTCCTGAGGTAACTAGGGTTCCTCCTGAGGTAACTAGGGTTTCTCCCAGAGCTGTGGTGGCTCAACGTGATTGGCACTGTGCTGACAAGCCGTTCACCTCTGCAGCCAAGGGTTCGGATCCCGGTCTTGGCTACATGTGAATTGAGTTTGGTGGTCTCAGCCCGGCTCCCGGTGAGTGTGCTATGCAAGGTATGCCTGTGCTTAGTATGCCCACCCCCCCCCCCCCCCCACAAAAACCACCACACTTGCACGCACACAAAATTGGTTTAATACGCACGCACTTTGGCCATGCGGTCTCCTAAAATAAAGAGAGGCAAAGGACCTATAGGGCTGGCTGGGTGGGCTAGACCCCCTCACTCCCTCATAGGGGGAGTCCCTCTGCCCCGTTGGGGTCCCGTTGGGCTCCCAAGTGGAGCAGATAGGGCGGGGTGAGTGGGAGGCCCCCCTCACACCCGCCATTGCCACCGGGGGCATGGAGAAGGATGGCGATTGCCTCCGGGGGGAGGGTCTGCCTACACCCAACTCCTGCAGTCCGGCTCCTCTCTCTCGAGTTCACGCACAAAATACACTTTAAAAAAGAAGATAAAAAAAAATAATAATAATAATAATAAAAAAAAAAACTAGGGCTCCTCCAGAGGTAACTAGGGCTCCTCCAGAGGTAACTAGGGCTTCCTTGAGCTGTGATTGATTTACCTCCCATTTCATGGAGCCTGCATAGTTCCAGGGCCAATGTCGCTAGAAAGAGCAAGACCCTTTCTTGCTGTCTGAAGGGTGACATTCTGATTACCTTAGTAAAGTAGGCCTTCTAGCCACTCGCCACCAAAGTAAGAGGGGGAAGTCTTCTCATTGATCACTACTGTAAGGGGCCATTCCTCCCACTGATTACCTAAGAAGTATTAAGGGTGACATTCTGATTACGTAAGGTAGGCCTTCTACCTACTTCCCACCAATGGGGAAGTCTTCTCATTGACCACCACTGTAAGGGGCCATTCCTTCCATTTACTACCTAAGAAGTAAGTTTTGATGATGATGTTTTAGCAGGGGTTCCCCTAGACCTAAAAAAACTCAAAACGATTAAAAATGGCTGGCCTAAACCATGACTTGTTTGTCGTATTCCATGTTGATGTTGTCAATGTTTACCCAATCGCCAAAATGTCATTTTCAAAAATAAAATAAAAAATGTATCCCTATGTCCCCATTTCACAATTGTGCTATTTGGGCTTGTTTGATGTTTCCTGACCCATTGAGCAGGCATGGTCCACTGTTGTACAGCTACCTTCCCCTCTAACCTAGGGCAGTGATGGTGAACCTCGGCAGCCCAGATGTTTTGGAACTACATTTCCCATGATGCTCATGCACTCTGCAGTGTAGTTGAGCATCGTGGCAAATGTAGTTCCAAAACATCTGGGGTTCCAAGATTCGCCATCACTGACCTAGGAGGATGTTTTCTGTAATCATGCCAGTAAGAACTGGGAAGAGCTTGACAACACCTAGTTAGGATTTCAATGCATTAGCGGCAATGTTGTCGGCATTGACGATGCACTTTAAATCACAACATTTACAGAATTTGAGGATTTGGGCTGCATTCACCAGGTCATTACAAAGAGCGGATTGCTGCCGCAGGGTCCATCGGATGAGACTGAGGCTTCCTGCATGTAATCTCACATGGAGAGATTACCTATGGTTAGTGAGAGTTAAAGGGTTGTAAAGGTTTGTTTTTTATTTTCTCAATAGGTTTCTTTAAGCTAGTGCGTTGTTGGTTCACTTACCTTTTCCTTCGATTTCCCTTCTAAATGTTTTTTTTTTCTTTGTCTGAATTTCTCACTTCCTGTTCCTGCTCAGTAAGCTTGCCCCCATTATCCAAGCCGTTCTGGCTGGGGGTCAGTCGGCGTGATCGCCCCCTGGGGGGAGACACTGTGAACACAGCCCTTTCCTCGCAGAGATGTATTCCCAAATGGAGGGGGCAAAGGACGCTGACTAACCCCCAGCCAGAACGGCTCAGATGGCGGGGGCAAGCTTACTGAGGAGGAACAGTCAGTGAGAAATTCAGACAAAGAAAAAATCATTTAGAAGAGAAATGGAAGGAAAAGGTTAGTGAACCAACAATGCACTAGCTTAAAGGAACCTATTGAGAAAATAAAAAACAAACCTTTACAACCCCTTTAAGCCAACCATAGATGGTTCACATCTAGGGAGACCACATTTCCAAACTGCCATTCAGGGACACCCCCCCCTTTCTAAAAAAATATATCTTTTTATAATAAAAAAAATTGTGACCCCCCCCCCCACCTATAGTTTTCACTGGTTCATCCTGGGACCTGTAGTTCTTCACTAGTTGGGGGGGGTCATATCTTCAGCTCTGAAGGGTTCATGGTGGGACCTGTAGTCCTTCACTAGTTGGGGGGGGGGTCATATCTTTAGCTCTGAGGGGTTCATGGTGGGACCTGTAGTCTTTCACTAGATAGGGGGGGTCATATCTTCAGCTCTGAAGGGTTCATGGTGGGACCTGTAGTCCTTCACTAGTTGGGGGGGGGGGGGGTCATATCTTTAGCTCTGAGGGGTTCATGGTGGGACCTGTAGTCTTTCGCTAGATAGGGGGGGTCATATCTTCAGCTCTGAGGGGTTCATGGTGGGACTTGTAGTCCTTCACTAATTGGCGGGGGGGGGTCATATCTTCAGATCTGAGGGGTTCATGGTGGGACCTGTAGTCCTTCACTAGTTGGGGGGGGGGGGGTCATATCTTCAGCTCTGAGGGGTTCATGGTGGGACCTGTAGTCCTTCACTAGATAGGGGGGGGGTCATATCTTCAGCTCTGAGGGGTTCATGGTGGGACCTGTAGTCCTTCACTAGTTGGGGGGGAGGTCATAGCTTTGGCTCTGAGGGGTTCATGATGGGACCTGTAGTCCTTCACTAGTTGGGGGGGGGGGTCATATCTTCAGCTCTGAGGGGTTCATGATGGGACCTGTAGTCCTTCACTTTTGGGGGTCACATTCCCCCCAAAAGTGAAGGACTACAAGTCCCAGCAAGAACTTCCAATATCTGATGTGACCCCCCCCAATTTGAAGGACTAAAACACCCAGCATGAACCCCCTGACATCTAAGGGTGTGATCCCATAGATTTCAAAGGTTTATGCTGGGACCTGTAGTTCACTATTTGGGGGGCAGGGGGTCTCGCATCTTCAGCTCTAGGGGTTCATGCTGGGACCTGTGTCAGTTTCATTCCGGGACACTTTATTGTCCCAGAGTGAAGGTGCCTGGGACAGACCTGCAGAATGCGGGACTGTCCCGGGCAATGCGGGACACGTGGTCACCCTTTTCACATCTCAGCTGGTTCATCAAGATCTGGCTGCCATTCGATCTATCTGTGGGCAGGTGGGTTGCACTGAAGCCGATCCCTCGATTTCAGTACAATCGGCCTATCAGATTTTCTTTGCATGTGCCTAGTACTGGCAGTAATCACATATACTGGAATCATGGTGGGGCATTTCCTTCTGTCCAGCCCCCATTAGGGTTCTAAGAATCTACCCATGTCAATGGACAGACCAACAAGCACCAGACTGAAGTATCGGGTTTGTGTGTCGTTTGTCTTTAAAAAAAAAACAGAAGACTAGAGGAATCCTTTGTCCTCACATGTATGCTTACTTCTGCGGTCTGGGTTCCTTCAGCGGAATATTTGCAGTGTACGCTCCGCTGGAAAGGGTTATAAAAACGGGAAGCAATATCCGGAGAAACAGGTTTGTTTTGTTGCGGGTTATTCTCGGGAACCGCACAAATGCTAATTCCAAAATCAACTCGCCCGTACGGTAAAACAAAAACCGTCTCCGCTCAACTCTACCGGTAAACAAGGGCGGCATTGGGCGGATTTCCTGAAGGACCTCGGCAAAGAAAAAAAAAACCCAAAAGAAACAAACAAAAAAAATTATACAAATCCAATAAACCGCGCACACATAAAAATATTGCAAATTAAAATGGAACAACAATCTCATTTCACACTGCGTTTTGCGCTATAAACTCGCACACATGGCACGGAAATGCTGGAAGGCAAAAACTGAATCCGCACTTCATTCAAATTAAACCCCCCGAATTGTTTTCACTTTAGAAGGTTTCATTTCCATTAATCCTTTCTGCGTTTGGAGAGATTAAAACACTGGATCTCCGACCACAGGCATGCGGGTAAAAAACCGTACGATTGCTGCATCGGCACACCACGGGATTTGTCGTGACCGTGAACCTAAAGACTCGGCGTGTTTATTAACCGCCTCAATACCGGGCACTTTCACCCCCTTCCTGCCCAGGCCATTTTTCAGCTTTTAGCGCTGTCACAATTTGAATGACAAATGCGCGGTCATGCAACACTTTACCCAAATGAAATTGTAATAATTTTTCCCACAAATCGAGCTTTCTTTTGGTGGTATTTGATAATCTCTGCGCCGCCCCCCCCCCCGCCCCACCCCCCCCCCCCCCCCGCTATAAACAAAAGAGCAGCATTTTTTTTTTTTTAAAGCAATATTTTTTACTTTTTGCTATAAATATCCCCAAAATGTATAAAAACATTTTTTTCCCCCTCAGTTTAGGCTGATATGTATTCTTCTACATATAAGCAATAAGCGTATATTGATTGGTTTGCGCAAAAGTTATAGCGGCTACAAAATAGGGAATAGATTTATAGCGGTGATTTCTATCGTGACTGCGATATTGCGGCAGACACACCGGACATTTTTTACACTATTTTGGGACCATTCACATTTATTAAGCGATTGGTGCTATAAAAAAAAGAACTTACTATGTAAATGTGACTGGCAGGGAAGGGGTTAACCACTAGGGGGTGATCAAGGGGCTAAATGTGTACCCTAGTGAGTGATTCTAACTGTAGGGGGAGGGGAGTGACTGGGGGAGGTGACCGATCTGTGTACCTATGTACAAGGGACACACCATCGGTCTCCTCTACCTGACAGGACGTGGATCTGTGTGTTTATACACACAGATCCACGGTCCTGCTCAGTTACTGGGCATACGCGGGCACGCGCATCGGGTTCCCAGTAACACGGCGGGTGGTTAAAGGGGTTGTAAAGGTAATTTTTTTTCCTAAATAGCTTCCTTTACCTTAGTGCAGTCCTCCTTCGCTTACCTCATCCTTCCATTATGCTTTTAAATGTCCTTATTTCTTCTGAGAAATCCTCACTTCCTGTTCTTCTGTCTGTAACTCCACACAGTAATGCGAGGCTCTCTCCCTGGTGTGGAGAAAGCCTCTTGAGGGGGCGAGCAGGAGAGTCAGGACGCTCACTCACACACAGCTCCTTTCTCTATCTGCAAAGTAGAGTGCGTCCTGACTCTCTGTAGTCCAAGGGAGGGGGCGTGCACGACACTCCACACCAGGGAGAAAGCCTTGCATGACGGTGTGGAGTTAGACAGAAGAACAGGAAGTGAGGATTCCTCAGAAGGAAGGAAGGACATTTAAAAGCAAAATGGAAGGATGAGGTAAAGGTAAAGACCATATCTTTTTGTGTCCTGGCGATGCCAGTAGTAAAGCGAAGACGTGATCGGAATGGTTAAGCGGCCAACGTGTGTCGGGTGGCGTTGGGTCGGAGGTTAGGCGTAGGGATCTTTTTTACCTCTTAAATCAGGGAGAAGGGAATGTGTCGAGGATTAGAATGTGCTTCTCAGCGTTTGTGGTATACAGCCGAGACGCAGCGTGAAAACCTTTGATCCGTGCTCCGGGGGCCTCCGCCCTGAAGGATTCTGGGAAAAGTGCAGCTGCTGTATTTAATCTAAGTGGTTAAGCCAAAGCTTTTGTATTGTGCGTTTTCACGTGCGGAATCAATTTTTTTGCTTTCCAGCACAATTTTCGTTTTTTTTTTTTTTTTTCCTCTCTCAGTAGCTATTATAGCGGCTCGCTGTGCTCTCGGTGGCCAAATGATTTTTGGATAATCGGCAGCTGGATGGCCGCGTTCATTTAGAATATTTACGAAGCCAATGTTTCCAAAGAAACGCTCTAGAATCCGTTCTATTTATTGCAACGCCGCTGTTATAATAAAACATTTTTTGATGTTGTGTGGTGCCAACATCCTCTGCAGCGCTGTATAAAGTGAAACAAATGGGGGCTATAATGGCGATGTTATTACATACAAAGCACTGGAAGCCAAATTCAATAGAGGTTGGAGGACTCTGGCGCACAGGACCCGCGCGTTCTGGCGCACAGGACCCGCCATAAAATGGTTACTTTTGTTGGAAGAACTTAAAGTGGACCCATCATAGAGTATCGTTGGATTAAATGTGTAATTTGAACACTTCCAGGTGTTGCCTCTCAAAGGTCCGCTTGGCGTCGGGACAGTAAGGAGGAGCTGGGTAGGGCTGTGCAAAAAATCGATTTGATTTAAAAATCAGGTTGGTAGGTCAAATCGATTCAGATTTTTTTTTTTTTCCCCAGGAATGGTGCTGACACTGCGCCGGTCCTGAGGAGCTGTGGGCAGGAGTTTTTAGGCGAAGCCGCGGCTTCGGCCTAGTCGGCTTTGGCCTGACGCCGCAGACTAAAATAAAATAAATCTCCTGCCCGCAGCTCCTCAGGACCGGCGCGGTGACCATAAAAAAAAAACTTGATTCGAAATATAAATCAAGTTATTTAGGGGGAAAAATCGCCCAGCTCTAGAGCTGGGTACCTGTGAAAACTAGGTACCCCCCCAAAAAATAACGTGTCAAAATGTCAGGGGGTTGCCAGTACTTAAAGCGAAAGTTCCTCTTTCGGGTGGAACTTGGCTTTAAGTCCTCTAAGATCTACCCATGGCCACCCATTAAAGATATATTGAGTGACGATTTCCCCTCCCTCTCTTTATCCCCCGCCTCCCCTACCTCTCTTCTTCTCTCTTATCTTACATTCTCCCGACACTATTTCCTTTTTTTTCCCCCTCTTGGAGGCACTCTTGTGCCCTCCCCTGTGTTTGCCCCTCTGCAGTGTTTTGATCTGTGTTATTGTGATGTGGCACTCTCAACTTCAGTTCTATGTTTGCTATTGCCTAAGGGCACGGAGACGCTTTACGAAGTTCTCTACCTGATTACTTGTACTAAGAACTACTATATGCTTTGTCTCCTTCTATACTGTTTCATATGTTCCTCTGTGCTGCTCACAACCTTTATCTTTTCAATAAAAAGTTATTTGAGAAAAAAAAATATATTGAGTAGTTCCCCTTTTTGGCACCAAAACGGCCCTGGCTTTTTCGAGGTATGGCCTCCACTAGACCTCTGAAGGTATGCTGTGGTATCTAGCACCGAGCCGTCAATAGCAGATTCTTTAAGTCCTCTAAGTTGCAAAGACCACCCATGGCCGCCCACTTCATATTGAGTAGGTCCCCTTTTTTGCCACCAAAACGGCTCTTTGTGCACTGGTGCGCAGTCATGTTGGAATGGAAAGGGGCCGTCCCCAAATTCCCACAAAGTTGGGAGCATGAAATTGTCCAAAATGTCTTGGTATGCTGACGCCTTATGTGTTCCCTTTACTGGAACTAAAGGGCCAAGCCCAACCCCTGATAAACAACCCCACACCATAATCCCCCCTCCACCAAATAATTTACACCAGGGCGCAAAGCAAGGTCCATAAAGACATGGATGGGCGAGTTTGGGGTGGAGGAACTTGACTGGCCGGCAGAGTTCTGACCTCAACCCAATAGAACTCTGTTGGAATGAATTAGAGTGGAGACTTCGAGCCAGGCCTTCTCTTCCGACATCAGTGCCTGACCTCACACATGCCCTTCTGGAAGAATGGTCAAACATTCCCATAGACACACTCCTAAACCTTGTAAACAGCCTTCCCAGAAGAGTTGAAGCTGTTATAGCTGCAAAGGGTGGGCAAACTCAATATTAAACCCTAGACTGGGATGCCAATAAAGATCATGTGCGTGTAAAGGCCGCCTGTCTTTACAAACACATGAACTTTAATGGCATCCCAGTCTTAGTCCGTAGAGTCCACTATTGAATACTTTTGGTAATATGGTGTATATCAGTTCAGTATTGAAAAGCGTTATTCAGTGAGATTTGACTTCTGGTAGAGGAGGGGGGGGGGGGGGGGGTCTTTCAATGTGTTGGTATTAATCTCTTACCTATAATTAAGATGTAATTCATTAAAGTCAGTCTATTAATAGATAATGAGCAGGAGCTGTCGGCGCAGTTCTTAGGCAACGAGAACAAAAAACTTCCATGGTCTTGGAAACATTCATTTTATTTTTAAACATATGGATCTACCAGTCCTTTGTTCTTCACACCGCCGCATACTGTGTGCTGATAGAGTGTTAGGAGAGGGGCATGGGTCACTATCGTGTTAGGAGAGGCATGGGTCACTATCGTGTTAGGAGAGGCATGGGTCACTATCGTGTTAGGAGAGACATGGGTCACTATAGTGTTAGGGGAGAGGCATGGGTCACTATAGTGTTAGGGGAGAGGCATGGGTCACTATAGTGTTAGGAGAGGCATTGGTCACTATAGTGTTGGGAGAGGCATGGGTCACTATAGTGTTAGGAGAGGCATGGGTCACTATAGTGTTAGGAGAGGCATGGGTCACTATAGTGTTAGGAGAGGCATGGGTCACTATAGTGTTAGGAGAGGCATGGGTCACTATAGTGTTAGGAGAGGCATGGGCCACTATAGTGTTAGGAGAGGCATGGGTCACTATAGTGTTAGGAGAGGCATGGGTCACTATAGTGTTAGGAGAGGCATGGGTCACTATAGTGTTAGGAGAGGCATGGGTCACTATAGTGTTAGGAGAGGCATGGGTCACTATAGTGTTAGGAGAGGCATGGGTCACTATAGTGTTAGGAGAGGCATGGGTCACTATAGTGTTAGGAGAGGCATGGGTTACTATAGTGTTAGGAGAGGCATGGGTCACTATAGTGTTAGGAGAGGCATGGGTCACTATAGTGTTAGGAGAGGCATGGGTCACTATCGTGTTGGGAGAGGCATGGGTCACTATAGTGTTAGGAGAGGCATGGGTCACTATAGTGTTAGGAGAGGCATGGGTCACTATAGTGTTAGGAGAGGCATGGGTCACTATAGTGTTAGGAGAGGCATGGGTCACTATAGTGTTAGGAGAGGCATGGGTCACTATAGTGTTAGGAGAGGCATGGGTCACTATAGTGTTAGGAGAGGGGCATGGGTCACTATAGTGTTAGGAGAGGGGCATGGGTCACTATAGTGTTAGGAGAGGCATGGGTCACTATAGTGTTAGGAGAGGCATGGGTCACTATAGTGTTAGGAGAGGCATGGGTCACTATAGTGTTAGGAGAGGCATGGGTCACTATAGTGTTAGGAGAGGCATGGGTCACTATAGTGTTAGGAGAGGCATGGGTCACTATAGTGTTAGGAGAGGCATGGGTCACTATCGTGTTGGGAGAGGCATGGGTCACTATCGTGTTGGGAGAGGCATGGGTCACTATCGTGTTGGGAGAGGCATGGGTCACTATAGTGTTAGGAGAGGCATGGGTCACTATAGTGTTAGGAGAGGGGCATGGGTCACTATAGTGTTAGGAGAGGGGCATGGGTCACTATAGTGTTAGGAGAGGGGCATGGGTCACTATAGTGTTAGGAGAGGGGCATGGGTCACTATCGTGTTGGGAGAGGCATGGGTCACTATCGTGTTGGGAGAAGCATGGGTCACTATCGTGTTGGGAGAAGCATGGGTCACTATCGTGTTGGGAGAAGCATGGGTCACTATCGTGTTGGGAGAAGCATGGGTCACTATCGTGTTGGGAGAAGCATGGGTCACTATAGTGTTGGGAGAAGCATGGGTCACTATAGTGTTGGGAGAGGCATGGGTCACTATAGTGTTGGGAGAGGCATGGGTCACTATCGTGTTGGGAGAAGCATGGGTCACTATCGTGTTGGGAGAAGCATGGGTCACTATCGTGTTGGGAGAAGCATGGGTCACTATCGTGTTGGGAGAAGCATGGGTCACTATAGTGTTGGGAGAAGCATGGGTCACTATAGTGTTGGGAGAGGCATGGGTCACTATAGTGTTGGGAGAGGCATGGGTCACTATAGTGTTAGGAGAGGCATGGGTCACTATAGTGTTAGGAGAGGCATGGGTCACTATAGTGTTAGGAGAGGCATGGGTCACTATCGTGTTGGGAGGGGCATGGGTCACTATCGTGTTGGGAGGGGCATGGGTCACTATAGTGTTAGGAGAGGCATGGGTCACTATAGTGTTGGGAGAGGCATGGGTCACTATAGTGTTGGGAGAGGCATGGGTCACTATAGTGTTGGGAGAGGCATGGGTCACTATAGTGTTGGGAGAGGCATGGGTCACTATAGTGTTGGGAGAGGCATGGGTCACTATAGTGTTGGGAGAGGCATGGGTCACTATCGTGTTGGGAGAGGCATGGGTCACTATAGTGTTGTGTTTTTTATTTTATTTAGTATATTAAATTATTTATTTATACTATATTTTATAATTTTAGATGCAATACTGCCCCCTCCCCCCTTTTTTTTTCTTTGACTGCATTTATGATCAGCTCCATTGGGAGCAAAAAAAAAAAAAAGTTCCAGCGTCACTGGGAGAAAAAACAACGCCCCATCTTTGGTGTCAGTGGGAGGAACTTTTCCAGTCATTGGTCCCATTTGTTGTCAGTGGGAGGAATTGTGCACCGTCATTGGTGTCCTTGGGCCCAATTGTTGGTGTCATTGGGAAGAAGTGTGCCCTGTCATTGGTGTCATTGGGAGGAATTGTGCCCCATCGTTGGTGTCCTTGGGCCCAATTGTTGGTGTCATTGGGAGGAATTGTGCCCTGTCATTGGTGTCATTGGGAGGAATTGTGCCCCATCATTGGTGTCATTGGGAGGAATTGTGCCCCATCATTGGGAGGAATTGTGCCCCATCATTGGGAGGAATTGTGCCCCATCATTGGTGTCATTGGGAGGAATTGTGCCCCATCATTGGTGTCATTGGGCCCAATTGTTGTCATTGGGAGGAATTGTGCCGTATTAGTGTCATTGTGCTCCTTTATTGGTGTCAGTGGGAGGAATTGTGCCCCATTGTTGGTGTCATTGGGCTTAATTGTTGATGTCAGTGGGAGGAATTGTGCCCCGTCGTTGGTGTCAGTGGGAGGAATTGTGCCCCGTCGTTGGTGTCAGTGGGAGGAATTGTGCCCCGTCGTTGGTGTCAGTGGGAGGAATTGTGCCCCGTCGTTGGTGTCAGTGGGAGGAATTGTGCCCCGTCGTTGGTGTCAGTGGTAGGAATTGTGGCCCATGTGAATGGTGCCCATGCCCAGCGACCAAGCTCATGTGTTCACAATGCAGTAGGGCCGCTGATCGGCACAGGACCCGGCAGTGAGCGGAGATCACTAGTGTGTCGCATAGAATGCATTAAGGTGAAAAACCTTGAAGGATTACAGCGCCCCTAGAAGGCTGAGGTCAGGTTTGCACTAGATGGGGGGATGTCCTTTGGTCTTTGAATATTGATGAGCAAACAATGTCTGCCACCAGGTCAGGCTGCTGACGTCTGCGCTCCACACACCTCATCTTATCAAATCGCACTAATTGGTACAATCCGCCCTTCAGATTACATAATTATAAGCGTGCCCCTATATATATACACACATGTGAGCACTCGTAGAATCATACACTGTTTGCATCTTAATGTCAGTAATGAGCGGTGGTAATGAGTGACGTTTATCCTGTCACTACTAGTCCTAGCTGGGAATGTTCCATATAACATACACTATATTGTCAAAAGTCTTGGGACGCCTGCCTACACACACATGAACTTTAACCACTTGCCTACTGGGCACTTTCACCCCCTTCCTGCCCAGACCAATTTTCAGCTTTCAGCGCTGTCACATTTTGATTGACAATTGCGCGGTCATGCAACACTGTACCCAAATCAAATTTTTTTCATTCATTCCCCAAAAATAGAGCTTTCTTTTGGTGGTATTTGATCACCTCTGCGGTTTTTATGTTTTGTGCTATAAACAAAAGAAAAGGGACAAGTTTTAAAAAACAAACACTATTTTTTATTTTTAGCTATAATAAATATCCTTTTTTTTTTTAACAATTTTTTCCCTCAGTTTAGGCCTATACGTATTTTTGGTAAAAAAATCCACAATAAGTGTACATTGATTGGTTTGCGTAAAAGTTAAAGCATTTACAAAATAGTGGATAGTTGTATGGCATTTTTATTTTTTATTAGTAATGGCAGCGATCAGCGATTTTTATCGTGACTGCGATATTGCGGCGGACACTTCGAACACTTTTGACACATTTTTGGGACCATTTACGTTTATACAACGATCAGTGCTATAAAAATGCATCGATTACTGTACAAATGTGACTTGCAGGGAAGGGATTAACACTAGGGGCGATCAAGGGGTTAATGTATTCCCTAGGGAGTGATTCTTACTGTGGGGAGGTGACCGATCTGTGTCCCTATGTACAAGGGACACACCATCGGTCTTCTCTCCCTGACAGGACATGGATCTCTGTGTTTACACACACACAGATCCACGTTCCTGCTCAGTTACTGGGCAATCGCGGGTGCCCAGCACGTGCATTGGGTCCTCAGCGCCCCCTAGTGGCTTTTAAAGGCGCAACGTCCACCCAGAATAACAGTGTCTCCCTCCCGCCGTCTTTTGACAGCGGGCGGTTGACAAGTGGTTAAAGGCATTCCATTCTTATTCCATAGGGTTCAGTATTGAGTTGGCCCCACCCTTTGCAGCTATAACAGCTTCAACTCTTCTGGGAAGGCCGTCCACAAGGTTTAGGAGTGTCTATGGGAATGTTTGACCGTTCTTCCAGAAGTGAGGTCAGGCACTGATGTTGGACGACAAGGCCTGCCTCAGTCTCCACTCTAATTCATCTCAATGGTTTTCTATTGGGTTAAGGTTAGGAATGCAGCTCCGTGTTCACTATCTGCCCCGGGGGGTTCATCTATAAATCTCCAGGCTATTGATTCCTGATTGCAGGGTGTAGGTGTGTCCGGGTGGAGGGTCCGGGCTTTGTCCTGGTGTCGTTGAACCCTCTGCTGGAAGCGTATCTGCGGTATCAGTAACTAACCTCTTGCTCAGATCAGTGAACATCTGGGTCGTATTAATATCCCCTGTAATAAAGACCCAGCTGTGTGTTTTGCTCGAATTTGCGTGTCAGCTTTTTGTATTCCTCGGGGCCTTCCTCCTCATCTTACATGCAAATATCGCAGACGCACAGCGAGAGCAACAGAACATCTTCCTGGCATTAAAGGGGGACTCTGAGCGGCAGTCTGGATCTGTAAGGAACACTTACCTCTGTGGCGTCCAATGCTGGGGACACCCTCCCCTAAATCTCCCGTCTCTCTGCATTTAGCTGCAGTCTGACAGATGTCGCATTTTACAGCCCATTGTATGTTTATGTGCTGCATTCATAAAAACTGTCATAAAAAAGTCTTCACCGAAAAAAATATTACATTAGAGGGCAGTGGTGGTACATTGGTGACACAATTCACATGCCGCATCTTTTCTGCGTTTTTGGTCAAAATTCGCTTTTACAATATAAAAAAAGGGGGGGCGGAGTTTATATGAAGCACACTACTAGAAAATAGGTATGCAAAAATATGTTCCTTTTTTTTTTTTTTTTTCCTTTGTCACGCTTATCACTTCCTCATCTCCCCACCACAGCCCTCTCCTCTTCCACTCCAATTTCCCTTCTCCTTTTATCCCCCTTCCTTTCCTCCTTTCCCCTGTTCTCTTGTCAAACTTCTGTATTTGCCAAACATGCTTCAGAAATCTCCCTCCACTGAGTCTGGCTGCAGCCATTTTAACTGTGGGCAGCTGAAGCTGCTGCCTGTTCACTTCCTGGATTTACACACACCCCCGGAGGCACACCTGCAGCTCTCTTTGGCCCTCTTATGACTCACCCCCTCCTCCCTTCTTGGCAAACTCTCAGAGAGCTGTGCATGATGTCATAAGCCTATAACAGTGATGGTGAACCTTGGCACTTCAGATGTTTTGGAACTACATTTCCCATGATGCTCAACTACACTGCAGAGTGCTAGAGCATTATGGGAAATGTAGTTCCAAAACTTCAGGTTCGCCATCACTGCCTTAGGCTAATGACCAGACAAACAGGACGTGGGCTGTATAAGGTAATTACTGGCTGAAAAAAGGGCTTAAAAAGATTTAATAGATGGAAATTTGAAAAAGGGACTGGAGGTCGATTTTTACTGGGTATATGTAAGGCCCCTTTCACACGGGTGGGCCGTATTTCCGCTTTTTCATCCATCCGTTTACGGATGAAAAAGGGACATACATTGATCCCTATGACATAGCGGGTGTCAGCGGTTGAACATCCGCTGACACCCGATCTCATCAGTGTCCGCAATCCTCCGATTCTGCAGACGGAGGAAAATCCTATTTTTCCATCCATCTGCAGAGCGGATCAGGTAAACACAGACAGACGGTCCGTGTTCATGAGATCCCCCCCATAGGGGAGAGTGGAGATCTGAAAGTGCGGGGACCGCCCTGTCATCCGCTGGCTCAGCGGGGATCCCAGCTGAGCAAGCGGAGGTTCACGGGGCAGATCATCACGGATCCGTCCCGTGTGAAAGGGTCCTACGGGTTTATGCAACTAAAAAAAAAATTATGAAATAGTTTTGTTACCTCTTTTGAGACCCAGTTACCTCATCGCTGTGTCTTTTTGCTGGCCTTTGTTTAGTTTGGCGAGTCTTGTATTGAGGCACGCTTCCTTTCATTTCTCTCTCTGCTGGCCACTAGATGCTGCAGACTTTAGCTGTGAAATCTGCTGATCAGTTGATTTGTAATCAAGTGACTGATCAGCAGATTGCACAGCTAATGTCTGTATAACCTAAAAAAAAAATGCACATTGCAAGGGATGCCAGGGATGTTTTCTTTCCTATAAATCGCCTGGAACCAAATGATTGGCGGCAGAGAACGCGATCGGCAACAGTATGGATCAGAAGTCAAGGGCATTGATTTTTAAAGTTGCTGCAACTTTAAAAGGACTATATTTCGAGGATACAAGTTTGCAGGAAGAGGGAGCCGTCAGTTTCAGAATGGGAGAGGACTTGCTGCGAGTAATGGGGGGGGGGGGGGGGGGAGAGACTGGCGTCCAGCTTTAAGAAAAAAAAAAAAAACACCTCATAAAACGAACAATCGGACAAGCTGTTATGGACGGCGTCACTTGTATGCTTGTTTGACATTTGGCAGAATAATTTGCCGAGTCGGCTGTAACATAAATTTAAGGGGCCTCTAAGCACATGGAAATGGTACATTTAGTAATAGAGATTTATACTTCAGACCTACGAGAAGGACAGCTGCTTCCAGAGGAGGGACAGCTTAGCTATGTTTCCAAAGCGTTATTTATTCCCCCCCCCCCCCTCCTCCTTTTGTGCTCTGGACTGCCAGGCCCACGTGGCAACAATATCCTTTCTTGGCAATATTTAGGAACCTGCGCCCCACCCTGCCGGCTCGGCCTTCCTGTGACCGGCATTCGGGAGCCGTTGGAGCCGTACGCCGGCAAGAATTGTGCAGAGATCTGAAAACATAAGCAGAAGCTTATAGCTTCCTCTGCTCACATATTGACCTGTGTAAATAAAATGGTGTATACTTCCCGCCACACCCCTCACCGACCACGGCTGGAGGACTGCCTGCGACCACAACGCACAGGGCTGGGCTCTGTGTTTACTGTTCTGCAGCCTTAATAACCATAATTCCTATTAACCAGTCACTGCTCTTCAGAAGCATGGTTAGTCTTAGATGATCTGGAACACAAGCCTAAGTGGCTTTGGTGCATCTGCCACCTAGGCTTGTGTTCCTGATCATCTTTGGTGCTCCTGCCACCTAGACTTGTGTTTCTGGTCATCTTTGGTGCACCTACCACCTAGGCTGCTTGTGTTCCTGCTCATCTTTGGTGCTCCTGCCACCTAGGCTTGTGTTCCTGATCATCTTTGGTACACTTGCCACCTAGGCTTGTGTTCCTGATCATCTGTGTTGCACCTGCCACCTAGGCTTGTGTTCCTGATCTGTGGTGCACCTGCCACCTAGGCTTGTGTTCCTGATCATCTTTGTTGCACTTGCCTCCTAGGCTTGTGTTCCTGATCATCTTTGATACACTTGCCACCTAGGCTTGTGTTCCTGATCATCTTTGTTACACTTGCCACCTAGGCTTGTGTTCCTGATCATCTTTGGTGCATCTACTACCACCTAGGCTTGTGTTCCTGATCATCTTTGGTGCACCTGCCCCCTAGGCTTGTGTTCCTGATCATCTGTGGTGCACCTGCCACCTAAGCTTGTGTTCCTGAATGTCTTTGGTGCATCTACCACCTAGGCTTGTGTTCCTGATCATCTTTGGTACACTTGCCACCTAGGCTTGTGCTCCTGATCATCTTTGTTGCACTTGCCTCCTAGGCTTGTGTTCCTGATCATCTTTGATACACTTGCCACCTAGGCTTGTTTTCCTGATCATCTTTGGTGCATCTACCACCTAGGCTTGTGTTCCTGATCATCTGTGGTGCACCTGCCACCTAGGCTTGTGTTCCAGAATGTCTTTGGTGCATCTACCACCTAGGCTTGTGTTCCTGATCATCTTTGGTACACTTGCCCCCTAGGCTTGTGTTCCTGATCATCTTTGGTACACTTGCCACCTAGGCTTGTGTTCCTGATCATCTTTGGTGCATCTACCACCTAGGCTTGTGTTCCTGATCATCTGTGGTGCACCTGCCACCTAGGCTTGTGTTCCAGAATGTCTTTGGTGCATCTACCACCTAGGCTTGTGTTCCTGATCATCTTTGGGGCATCTGCCACCTAGGCTTGTGTTCCTGATCATCTTTGGGGCATCTGCCACCTAGGCTTGTGTTCCTGATCATCTTTGGGGCATCTGCCACCTAGGCTTGTGTTCCTGATCATCTTTGGGGCATCTGCCACCTAGGCTTGTGTTCCTGATCATCTTTGGTGCACTTGCCACTTGTTTAAAAAAAAATGTGGCTGTGATGCCACGCAGCTCTTCAATTTATTATCAGCAAGGGAAGTGCATGTCAGAAAAGGCAATTCATCTACAACATAAATACTCCAGATTCCAGGCCTGAGGCCCAGCTAAAACCTGTGTCTAACATTATGATAAAAATCCCTATCTGATTATGAACTATGAAAGTATCAGAAGTATTGCTGTGACTCAGATTGAGAGCAGTCATTGTAGGCTACACTATATTACCAAAAGTATTGGGACGCCTGTCTTTACACGCACATGAACTTTAATGGCATCCCAGTCTTAGTGCGTAGGGTTCAATATTGAGTTGGCCCGCCATTTTCCGCTAAAACTGCTTCAACTCTTCTGGGAAGGCCGTCAACAAGGTTTAGGAGTTTCTATGGGAATGTTTGGCTGTTCTTCCAGAAGCACATTTGTGAGATCAGGCACGGATTTTGGATGAGAAGGCCTGGCTCACAGTCTCAACTCTAATTCATCTTAGTGTTGTTCTGTCGGGTTGAGGTCAGGATTCTGTGCAGGCCAGTCCTGCACCCCAAACTCGCTCATCCATGTTTTTATGTACCTCGCTTTGAGTAAAACAAGCCTTGGGTAATGGGTGCTCAACCAGTGGCCCTCCAACTGCTGTGTAACTACAAATCCCATCATGTCTCTGCTTTTGGGAGTCATGCTTGTAACGGTCAGTAGCTTGCAATGCCTCATGTGACTTTTAGTTCTAAAACAGATGGAGGGCCACAGGTTTAAGCACCCTTGCCTTAGAGCAAGGGTCTCCAAACTTTGTAAGCAAAGGGACAGTTTACTGTCCTTCAGGCTTTAGGGGGGCCGGACTGTGCCCAGTGAGCATAGAAAATGTCCCGGCATCAGTGCCTCATCATTAGTTTTAATGAGAGAAATGGTGACCCATTCTTGATATTAATGTGGAGATTAGTACTTCATTGATGGTGTCAGCAGCAGTAGATGGAATGGTGCCCCATCATTGATGTCAATCAATTGAATATTGCAACAAGGGCCAGTTAAATCAAGCAAAGGGCCATATTCGACCCTCGGGCTGCTGTTTGGAGACCACTGCCTTAGAGCATGGGTGCTTAACCTGTGGCTCTCCAGCTGTTGTGGCACTACAAGTCCCGTGGGGCAATGCAAGGCTGATCGTTGCAAGCATGACTCCCAAAGGCTAAGATATGATGGGACTTGCATTTCCGTAACCGCTGGAGGGCCACAGGTTGAGCACCCATGCCTTAGGGTAAAATGGCCATGTCAGCAGTGAGAAATGGAAATCTGCCCTGATCATTTGCATTGGATAGCTGTGGATTGTCACTTTGTCATATCAGAAGTTGTGTGATAAATGGTCAGGACTTTACAGTGGGCGGGATTTGGAATGCCTGCCAGAAATGTCAGTCTTGGTGTTCCCAGATCACTGTCAAAGCTGCGGGATGTACAGGATCAATACAGCAATGTTTAGAAACCTAAACTTCTGTGCAGGTGGGTTGTGTTCCTTGTATACAGTTTCAGGTTTGATTGTTGCCTTTGATTTGCATTATAAAAGTGAGCAAACCTTTTATTTGCGTGTCGCTGATCGCGCTCATCAGAGGTTGCGATTGGCTTCCAGTATTCGGCAACCAAAAGAGAGCCTGGCAATTCTGCGTAGTTCTGCCCGTGTACCGACAGCCTTAGGACTTGGATCTCATCATTATGTACACTTCTACACAGCGGCGTAATACTCGAGGAAGCATGCTGATTTACTTAAGTGAATGGAGTGAACTGGGATTGCAGTTTCTAAGATTGCCAGCTGTCTCGTTCCCAGCAGGAGTAAATGAGCAAATTATATTATCAGAGTGAGAACGACTATAATTAGCATAGTGAGCTCGTCTCCGAGAAGAAAAAAAAAAAAGTGAATTTCATAAGATACAAGTGCACTCTGTTATACAGAGGATGACTGCTGCCTGGACAGATGTAGTAACGCATAGCAACTGAATTAGCGGGAGAGGTAGGATTCTGCAAAGAAGATGATCTGGCTTCAATTTTCATGTTTTAGTTTCCTAATGAAAAAAAAGGCAGTGAAAGGGTTTCCAGAATGTAAGGCCCCTTTCACACTGGGGCGGGAGCTGCAGTGGCGGTATAGCGCCGCTAAAAATAGTGGCGCTATACCGTCGGATTTGCCGCGGGATTCGGCTGCTAGCGGTGCGGTATTAACCCCCGCTGGCGGCCGATAAAGGGTTAATACTGCCCGCAATGCGCCTCTGCAGAGGTATTGTCACGGTTTCCCATTGATTTAAATGGGAAGGAGCGATGAAGGAGCGGTATACACACATTGCTCCTCTCACTGCTCCAAAGATTGCTTGCAGGAGATTTTTTTTCTCTCCTGCCAGCGCATCACCTCAGTGTGAAAGCCCTCCGGCTTTCACACTGTGGTTGCTGGGCAGGAGTTTTTCAGGCAGCATAGCAGCGCTATTTTTAGCACTGTACCGCCTGAAAAACTCAGTGTGAAAGGGGCCTAAAGCTCTTGGGCTATGGAGAGAGGAACGCTTTTGTCCGGGGTGATGCCACACTTGATGGAAGGATTACACCCATTTAATAAAAATAACGAGTGTACAAATCAACGTGTTTTGTCTCCATGCGCCAAAAGCCCTGAGGAAGTGAAATCCTATCCTTCGAAACATGTTGGCTTGATTTGTACACTTTTTTTTTTTTTTTCCTTCGATAAACAATTGTAATCCTGTCATCAAGTTTGGCATCACTCTTGGAGCCGGTTCACATAGCCGCGGCACGACTCCAGGGGCGACTCTGCAAGTCGTCCTGAGGGCGACTTCAGAGGTGACCTGCGAAACGACTTCTGTATAGAAGTCAATGCAGGTCGCCCCGAGTCGCCCCCGAAGTCGTACAGGAACCTCTTTCTATGTCGGAGCGACTTGCGTCGCTCCTATTAGAACGGTTCCATTGCATTCAATGGGACGCGACTCGTCAGGCGGCTGAGCCCCCTGAGGAGTTGCCTCAGTGTGAACCGGCTCTAAGAACTGGGGGCAAATCTCTCTCCTTATCCAAATATGTTTTCCACTCAAGCGACACTGCCGTCATACCAGTAGGTACCAAGGTAGCCACCCATACCTCCAAAGAGAGTTAAACACTACCACCCATCCACGGAACCAACTAAGAATATCTCAATCAGTCCAGCATGGTCTCTAGCTCAATCCAGAATTTAAAGCCCTGGATTGAAAAAGAAAAAATACTTTCTCCCTCAAAGCTTGTTAAAGTGTTACTAAACCCACAACAGTAAAATCTGTCCATATGTGCAGAATAGCATGCTTGTTATGCTCACTGTGGAGCTTAAGGGGTTAATCCTCTGTATTGTGTAAAAAGGCTCTTTTGATCCTGTATGGGCAGATCCCCCCCCCCCCCCCCCTCCTGCAGGGTCTCTCTGGGCAAGGCCAGATACTACACAGTGAGGGTAGTCTGGCTGCACATGCTCAGTCTGGTCTCTCTTGCTGGAGAGAACATTTGCTTGTTGATCGGAGCTAGCCAGGTCACATGGTTTAACATCACACATGTGGGCATTTATACAGATCCTAAATGACAGCGCAGTCCCTCCTTCCTCCTCCATGCCCAGTAACTAAGAAAAGAACAGTGGGTGGGGATGTTGCATCTTGATTGATGGATGATTCGCCTCCCATAACAGCATGAGGACACAGGCTATAGTGGAAATCTCCTCCTACCTGAACACTCTGTGATATTCAGATCAGCCAAAACGGTGTATAGTGGTAGTATTGTAATGTATAAAGAAGATTATTGCCTGGTAGTGGGGCTACGCCCACACTGCAATGATTACTTGTTTAGGCCGGGGGAGTAAAACTGCGTCTCCTTGTCCCTAGACTTAAAGCAGCCCAGAGATTATGCGATTTTCTTTCCTCCCACTATGGTTGGAAGGAAGAAAAATCGCTAGATTTTCCCATCAACACAGTGGTAATGGGGGAATGGCTCCCACAGCACTATTGTGTTCTGCTGGTGGGGAGGTTTCCAGGCGCACACAACACAATGATTCCTGCTAGCGGCTATAGCCACCGTCGGCAATAACTTGCAAAATACTTGACAGGCTGGTTGAACCTAAGGCGATCAATGTTTGGACTTGGGTACAACCAGCCTGCCAATAGAGGGATCAAAACTTGGCCGGTCCCTGCTGAACTGGCCAAGATTTGATCCATCTATGGCTGGCTTTAAAGAGCAGTTAACCTCTGCAGTGCTGGCACAGCCTGACTGTGAGAGATCATTTTTTAGGTGTCTTGGAGTTGGGCTTCAATTTTTTTCTAAAACTCGCTGAAGGAAGGGTCTTCTGTTTTTTTTTTTTTTCCCCATTTCGATCCGTTTTATTGAACAGTCATATCAATACTTGTGTGGCCACCATTGGAATGACTGACAGAATTTCTTGGTCATGTTATATTATCCATTTTCCCATATGAAATTTAAACAGTTCTTTATAAATGGTTGCCCGTTTAAGTGCCCTGCCTAACTGCTGCCCACATTCCCATGTGTTGCCTGGATGCCACACAATACGCATCTAACAGTGGGAAATAAACAGTTTGTTTTGCTTTTTGTTTTATTTATTGACTTTTGTGATGTCGTGGCATTGCTGTGGACAATGCTGTAGCTGTGCGTTGAAAGGGTGGTGTTTGGATTGTGCCATGTTCATGTCATGAGTTGTCGGCTGTGCCAAGCTGGGTGTCATGGGAATTGCTAAATAAAGAAATAGGGAGTGACCTCTGGTTGGTGAGAAAATCGTTTTCTACATAAATGTTTGAAGAATACCTACTAGAAGATTCATGTGCTTCTAAATCGGCCACATAACTCAGTTTTCCCTGTTCTGTGTGAGGGTGGCACACCTCTGTGTGACGCCAACTCATTGGCTTGGCTTACATGGAATGTCATAGGTCAGTGATGGTGAACCTTGGCACTGCAGATGTTTTGGAACTACATTTCCCATGATGCTCATGCACGCTGCAGTGTAGTTGAGCATCATGGGAAATGTAGTTCCAAAACATCTGGGGTGCCAAGGTTCACCATGACTGTCATAAGCTTTTTGCAGAACCCCCCTGTGGCTTCCATTGGGAGCCTGTCCTAACCTTGGAAACGCATTCAAAAGTGGTCTTTTAAGGATGGGCCATGAAAGACAAGACAAGGGTTGGACAACTTGGTCAGCAATGTATATAAAAACTGAAATTTGCCAATCCCCAGTGCAATGAAGAGGAGAATCTCACGGGTTTCTGTGGTTGGGTGGACAAATCACAATCCAGGGTGTTCAAGCACTTTAAGACCGAGCCTGTTTTTCAGAATCTGTGTTTACAAGTTAAAAACAACTTACTTGGAACCCCCAAACATTAGATTTTTTTTTTTTTTTTTTTATATAACGCCCTAGAGAATAAAATGGCGGTCATTGCAATACTTTTTGTCGCACCTTATTTGTGCAGCAGTCTTACAAGTGCACTTTTTTTTTTAGAAAAAAAAACCACACTTTTTTAAATTTAAAAAATAAGACCGCAGTAAAGTTAGCCCTTTTTTTTTTATAATGTGAAAGATAATGGTATTCCGAGTAAATTGATACATGTCACGCCTCAAAATTGAGCCCGCTCGTTGAATGGTGTCAAACTTTTACCCTTAATCTCCATAGGCGATATTTAAAAATCTACAGGTTGCATGTTTTGAGTTAGAGGAGGTCTAGGGCTAGAATTATTGCTCTCGCTCTACCGATCGCGGCGATACCTCACAGGTGTGGTTTGAACACTGTTTTCATATGCTGGCGCTATTCACGTATGCGTTAGCTCATCGGGACGGGACGATTAAAAAAAAAGTTTTCGTTTTTTTTTTACTTGATTTTAAAATCGTTTAAAAAAAAAAGGGGGGGGTGGTCACTTTTATTCCTATCACAAGGAATGTAAACATCCCTTGTAATAGAAAAAAGCATGAACGGTCCTCTTAAATATGAAATCTGGGGTCAAAAAGACCTCACATCTCATATTTGGACTTAAATGCATTAAAAATAATAAGTACAAATTGTCATTTGAAAAAAATAACCAAAAAAGTCCCTTTTTAAGACGTATGGGCGGAAGTGACGATTTGACGTTGCTTCCGCCCTGCAGTGATATGGGGGGCGGGCTACCTTCCCCTCAATTGTCTCAACGCACAGCAAGAGACAGGACCGCATCGCCTCTGGCGCTACTGGCGGCTCCGGTAAGCGGAGGTGGTTACCAGAGAGCGGCGGGCGCCTCTCCCGCCGCTGTCGATAATGGTGATCTTGCGGCGAATCCGCCACAGAGACCACTTTTATCTTGTAGAGTATGGGTCTCCAAACTGCGGCCCGAGGGCCAGATATGGCCCTTTGCTAGCCTATATATCCGGCCCTTGGGTCACTATTCCTCCCTATGATATGAGGCACTATTCCTCTCACTGACACAAACAATGGGGCACTATTTCTTCCACTGATACCAATGATGGGATACTATTCCTCCTACTCATAGGGCCACTACTCCTCCTCCTATTGACCACTAACCCTAAGGCCATATTTATTCTAACTGATGCTATGCCCAGAATGTTTTCTACCCTGGCTGGCCACAATCCGGACCTTCTAAAGTCTGAAAGACAGTAAACTGGCCCTTTGTTTGAAAAGTTCGGAGACCCCTGTTGTAGAGGATCGCCCGCTGAAGAGGAGGATATTGGGGTTATGTTGGCTAGCTGCTACAATTTCACTTTGCACTAAACTTCCATACATTAGCAAGGTCTTGGGAGAACGTTTGAAAGCAGTTATAAAAAAATAAATAATGAAATGCCGCCCAATTGGAAAGAAAGATTTTGTTTTTAAACGAGAGGCTGTTGACATTTCCAACTCTAACCTGTTGTCAATCTCACCTCCTCTTCTCACAGTAGGAGATCGGCCATTATGCAATCCAGGACCTGATGGGAAAATGTGTCTCCATCCACTTTATGCTGATTGACAGCACGGCTTACATAGCTTAAGCTAGGATCTATGCTGTTTTATCATCATGGGGGGCCAAATATTTTTACCCCCTGGTTTGTTTGGACTTGTTAGAATGTTGTGACATTCTGAAGAGGAGGTACGGCCATGCAAAGGTCCTAAATGTTTAATTCTGCTGAAGGAGCCTGGTGGTTGAGGGCTTCATTACCCCCTTCCTCTGCACTTACATGGGGACTACGTTCTTCAGCCAGTATGGATGCAAATTAGATTTTTATTTTTTTCCCCCTTTTTTCTTCATCAGTCTTTAGCCTTGTACACACGCTCGGTTTACTCGGCAAGAACCAGCAAGAAAACTGCTGGCAGAGCTTTCTTGCCGAGTATACCGTGTGTATGTACGAGGCTTTCGGGTTTCTCGACAAGAAAAAAAAAACGTCCAGAATTTAGATTAGAAAAATAGAGAACCTTCTCTCTATTTTCTCGTAGTGAGATTCTCTGCAGTTTTCCTGCCGAGAAACCCGAGTGTGTACACTTACCTGTAGGGCTGCAACTAACGATTATTTTCATAATCGATTAGTTGGCCGATTATTGTTTTGATTAATCGATTTAATCAGTTAATAGCCTTAAAAAAAAATATATATATTTTTCCCAAAAAAATTTGGGCCAATTTGTTGTTGGGCAGATTACAAAACACAAATTGCCGCACAAACACATTACATGCTTTTCTGCAGCTTCTCCATTGAAGTATATTGAACCAAAAAAAAATAAAAATTGGCACTGTTTTGCGTTAAAAAGTCCTCGCCCTTTCCAAATACGCAGCAGCTGAAAAAAAATCATGGATGTGAACGTGTCTCATAGGAAAACATGTAAATGAACTGTAGTGTGTTTCTGCAAAAAGCACCAAAACACAGAGGTGTGACCCCCGGCCTGAGATGTTTAGTAACATACTAGGGTTAAAAAAACAAAAATAAGTACAAAAAGATAAAATAATCGCTACTGTAAAGGGGTTCATTTTTTTTACTGTGGGACAGTGAAAGTAATATTTACAGTAGCGTTTTGCTTTTTTGTACTATAAAGGGCTAATTGTATTTTTTTTTTTTTCACCCCATTGTTACTGGCCGATTAATCGATTATGAAAATTGTAATAGATTAATTTCATAATCGATTAGTAGTTTCGGCCCTACTTACCTGGTCGCCGTGGAAACCCACACATGCTCGAAATGACTTGGACACATGCGTGGTAGCTTCCACGGCATAAGTAGTGTGAAGCAAGATGGCGGCGACGGCATCGAATGTGATGAGCGTACGCTCGTCGTACGCGATGACGTCATCTAGTTCTCGCCTTCCAAGAGAACCGTGGTTCTTTTGAAAGGTCTGTGTGTACACTCGGGCAGGAAGAATGCCAAGAATCTCGTCTGGGAATTTTTATGTTTTTTTTCCTGACGAGATTCTCGCCAGTGTGTACGAGGCCTTTGAGTTTTCTTTTCTTCTTAGCTCGTTGCTAATGTTCCAATTGGCTTTAGAACGTTGTGGTCCCTCTCAATCCGAATGGCTGATCTCATTGTAATTGCAGGTTTTTGGTTAAGTGGCTGCGGAGTGTAAAAACTCTGCGATTACCTGCATCTCATCCATCTGCGCCTCCCTACAGATAAAAACATATACCAGTCAACACCGTTAATCTTCTGCCATTTACGTATTTGAATGGAACCCGGAGATTTGATTAACAGTGTCGGAAGAGCAAAATTAGGGGTTAGCGCTTTGTAGTTTAATAGCGTGAATTCAACGGGGGGAAAAAAACATCCCGACAATTTCGTAAAACTGGTACTTTTTTTTTCTTTCTGGTGCAAATATAGAGTAGCGTGTAGATCAACTAAATCAGTTGACTATTGTTCTCTCTTGTTCTCTCTCTTGTGATGTTGGAATGTAACAAAATATCAAAGCCTTGGAATCCTCTCTGATTACAAGTCCCTTCTCGGGGAGTATAATTGCATGTGGAGGCAGTTCCATCTAAAGAGCGACGCAGGCGCTCCAAGCCTTTTTTCAGGTAGGAACCATGCCATTCAAAGCTTCATTGACCTGCTAGTTTATTTGTGCTTTCCAGAGAGATATTTCTGGTATTGGTAGGTGGGCTTAAAGTGGAGGTAAATTCACTCTCATGCTTTCTAAACTACTGCCATAGTGCTGATCTATAAGGATATAGATGCCTCCTGCATGTATCCTTACCTGTCAAATGTCTCCCCTCTGTCATAAGAAATGAAAAACTGCAGATTCTGTGGGTGGATCTGTTGTCTGGAGCTCGGTGGGTGGAGTTGTGGTGTCATTAGACTCCCCACCCACCTCTACACTCCCCTTGTCAACATGCATTTTTTCCTATGTTTTCCTTACACTAAATTCTGCTATGATCACCAACATCCAGTCAAAATCCAGATAAGTAAACACATGACTTAAAAGGAGTTGGGGGTTGGACATAAAACATAAAGCCTGTCTCCAGACTAGTGCATGAGATATGTAAATAACCTGTCACTCACAGCAAGGGGGTGGAACAGACTAAGGTTTACAGTAGGGTTGTCCCGATACCACTTTCTTAGGACAGAGTACAAGTACCGATACTTTTTTCAAGTAGTCGCCGATAACGAATACCGATACTTTTTAAATGTCGCCCACAAATGCAGCCATGTCGCCCACAAATGCAGCCATGTCGCCCACAAATGCAGCCATGTTGCCCCTACCTAGCCACCGCTGCCCGGGGAACAACACCGCATTAATTTGAATAGCTGTAGTGTTCCCGCCCGTATAGACACTCCCCCTTGCTCAGGATTGGACAGATCACGATCACGCATCCAATCCTGAGCAAGGGGGAGTGTTCCCGCACAATGTTTAACCCATGCGGCGGCGGGTTTCGATGCGGCGGTGGCATTCGGCAGCGGCGTTCGGCGGCAGCGGCGGGGGGTCGGACGGAAAAAGTATTCTATTCTGTATCGGGGGTATTTGCGGGAGTACAAGTACTCCCGCAAATACTCGGTATCGGCCCCGATACCGATACTGGTATCGGGACAACCCTAGTTTATAGGAAGCATTGCTGTCTTCTTTCAAGTCTCTGTGCATGTTATCTGCATGGCTTTTATTCTTTTGTGAGGGAGACCATCTTATGTATGGCCAGTCACAACACAGTCGGGACACAGCGGGATATAAGAACTTTGCAGCTCTGGACAGGCTGCCATGGTGAGAAGTGCCACTTGTCTGCATATTAGGTCTGTAGTGCTATTTTACAATTTACAGATGAGTGGAATGGAGGGCGGGATATGGGGTTTGATTGGAAACTGCAGCTACCCTTCGAAATGGTAAGAAGCTAAAAATAGCTAATTTTAAACTCCTAAAAATGCTTGTTATTAATGGGAGCCCATATGCTCTGTTAAATGCATACTCCACCTTTTGGATTTTTTTTTTTTTTTTTATAAACTTTGGATAAACACATTGGAAAAGTAAAAAAAAAAAAGAAAAAATGCCGATTCGTTATTTTAATTTTTTTTGCATTGGACTCTGCAGAGCAGTATAACCCTGATCAGTGCATTGAGAGGCAGAGACTCTTACCATAGCCGCAGGTTCGTATGGAATTACTGACCTACCGTTATGGGGCTGGAGGGAATTTATCAATGGACTACTAGTGCCGTGATGTCACGATTGGGATCTTCACTCTCTTCTCCTTGTCCCATGTCTATTCGGAGGTAGGGACCTATCGTTATGGGGCTGGAGGGAATTTATCAATGGACTACTAGTGCCGTGATGTCACGATTGGGATCTTCACTCTCTTCTCCTTGTCCCATGTCTATTCGGAGGTGGGGACCTATCGTTATGGGGCTGGAGGGAATTTATCAATGGACTACCAGTGCCGTGATGTTACCATTGGGATCTGCACACTCTTTTCCTAGCCCCAGGGTCCTATCATGGGGCGGGAGGAAGTAATGGACTACTAGTTTCATGTCGTCTTCATTTGGGTTCTGCAAACTCTATTAGCCCCATGTCTATTTGGAGGTAGGATCCAATGGGGCTGGAGGAAGTATTGGACTACGTGTGCTCATGTCACCACACTTTTGCTCTAAATACATCTGTACACTTTTCCCCTAGCTCCAGGTCCATAAGGTACTTACTGTTATTAGGCTGGAGGAAATATCAATGGAATAGAGGTGCAGTGATGTCGCCACACTCCATTGAGATCTGCACGTCTCTCGGCTGCGGTGGCAGATAGACCTTATAGTCTTACCATTCACTGAGCCCCATTAATGGATGACTGCTGTCCCGAGTTAAAGGGGGGGTGCGCCCCCTACGATTCAGGTTAGTGGCGGTGATTGTTTTATGTTACACTCTAAATATAACCTGGTCACAAAGGTGGACTCGGCCTTTAAAATTGCCTGCTGACTGAATGGGCCGATTGCCCCCTGACCACTCCACAAACTTGTACCGTTCCCCCATAATTTATACATACTGGTTGGAAGACCATTCTTGAAAACAGAGCCTAGTGAAGGGTTGCCAGCTGCCTAACCTTGTATGTAACATATTACTGTTGTAAATAAAAACTAGGCCTATTAAGCTCATAGTCCTCTATTTTTGACTTGTGAAAGTCATATGGATGTCGTCATATGGTGCAAATCCCAGAGGGTTTGTTCGGAGGAATCTGAAGCAGCACATTGGGATATTGCTAGCACAGCTGTATGTTTTACACAAGCTGCTTTTTGTTCATGTCTAGCTGGAGCAGACCCCCCTTCCCCAACCTTCGGGCCGGAGCCCAGAAGCTCCCCTGGGGGCTGACTCAAATTCTTTAAGTGCTCAGCCCTTTTAATAATCCTTGCTCATCTTATTTATTTATATATATATTTTCTGCCGGTTTGTTAAGTTGCCGGGGGACTCATCCATTCAGCCTTCTGAAGGACTGTGACTGGTTTTCCGAGCTGGATGGAAGTTTTTCCTTGGCCTCTTTTGCTCCGTCTAGAAAGTTTCATGTTGGTATCCCAAAAGGTAAAATATGAAAATACTGTATATATTCCAGCAGGGGCAGACTGACAACTCATGGGGCCCCTGGGCAATAGAAGATTATGGGGCCCCCGGGCTTACTGATGGCCACCACGCCAGGAGGCAGTGCAGAGGCGGGGCAGCTAAAATCTCAGGATTTTCACATCAAAAGCATGTCGGTTTTGGACATATCAGGGACAGATGTAAAAAAAAAAAACTGATTTTGACATACTGTTTCTGGTTTTACTGAGCCTGGCAACCCTGATGGGGGGGCCCCCTAGTGGCATGGGGCCCTCGGGCAGTGCCCGAGTGACTCAATGGTCAGTCCGCCCCTGTATTCGCCGAGTTTTTCAGCAATTTTTTTTTGCGCTGAAAATGCCTGTGTCCCGGAATGAAGGTGCCCGGGACACAAATATGCATTAAGGGGCAATCTGAGACACGTGGTCACCCTAGTGTTTAGTACGGTCCAGCTGCAGCCTGCCATAGATTTTGACAGGCCGCATGCAATGGGCTGGACGCTGCATCTGCAATGAAATGCAGAGAGAGATGCCCTGCAGCTGGGAGCACTTTCACACCTTTACCACAGGGAAATGACCACCGAGCATCCTTTTTGGCTTTCCTCTTAAGCACAGTTAGCTCCATTACAAATGTACTACGCTGGTAGCAGCAGTATATAATTCATACAGAGTTGGTAGGAACAAGATGCATGGTAGGCCTCTTCCCCCAGCTGGCTGGCAATAAGCATGGGATGTTCTTTGGAGGAGGTGAGCCGGATTTCACCCCATCGTGCGGCTTGATGCATGAGCTGCTTCCTGGCTTCCCATCTGCTGTGCACTCAGCACAATGCAAGCAGGTGAGCAAGAACAGGGCTTACAGCTTGGCTGCGCAAAAAAAAGAAAAAAAAAATGAGGCCAGAGAAGAGGAACGGCACTGACAGAGCGAGAGGAATATGCTGTGCTGTTCTTTCCCCAAAGCTTCAGGTGATCAGCACTGGGGAGGAGGAGGGGACATCTTCCCAGCCACATATATCATCCCTACTCCCAAACCGCCAGCATCAGCTCATCCCAGATGCACAGGGCAGCCTGTGTGCGAGATGCTGCAAGGCAATTAGTCCAGCCGTAATAGCCGGCGTTAATTCTTCGCTATCGGACCTTTTTTTTTTTTCATTATTTTTAAACAAAGGGTCTGTAATTGCACATTTGCAACAACAAAAGTAATAAATTGTTTTCTGTAGAATAAAGCATATTTTTATTAATTTTTTCCATTTTTTATTTTTTTTTTATCCTTTTTGTTGCATCTGTTTTGCAGCCACTTCCTTCACTTCAGGGATATGCGCATCGCGTTTCCTAAGCCTTGTACACACTCTCGGTTTACTCGGCAAGAAAACTGCTGGCAGAGCTTTCTTGCTGAGTTAACCGTTGGTGTGTACGAGGCTTTCAGGTTTCTCGTCTGGAAATCTGGCCAGAATCTCGACGAGAAAAATAGAGAAGCTGCTCTCTATTTTCTCGTCGAGATTCTTGTCGGCCTGTTTCCCGACGAGAAACCCGAGTGTGTGTGTATACTTGCCTGTCACCGTGGAAACCCGCGCATGCTCGAAATGACTTTAACGCGTGCGCGGTAGCTTCCACCGCATAGGTAGGGTGAAGTGAGATGGCGGCCACGGCATCGAATGTGACGAGTGCATGCCCGTTGTGCGCAATGACGTCACCACGTTCTTGCCTTTCAAGAGGACCGCGGTTCTTTTGAAAGGTCAGTGTGTACACATTAAAAGCAGCAAGAGATTTTGCCAAGAATCTCGTCGGGAGAAACAACGTTTTTTCCCTGACAAGTTTCTTGACCGTGTGTACGAGGCTTTAGGGGGGGCTTCCTGGTGGTGGCAACAGTGGACCATGTCCGCCTAGAGTGGAACTATGCTGTATCTCCGCACCAAAAACTGTAGTTAATTCATTTTTAATATTTAAAAGCAAACTCAACCATCTGTCCATGATTCAATGCTTTATTTAGCTGAGAAATCACTTAAAAAAAACAAAAAAATCACCCTTAGCATTTTTGCTCGTGGCCATCTTCATTGAAGGCAGATGATGTAGCATTTACTTCCTGAAATTTATCTGCCCTTGGCTCAGGCATGCCGCCAGGAGGATGTGCTTAACTGAGAAAATCCCTCCTGAAAACTCCTGGGATGTATGACATCATTTGACTAGTCTTGGAAACGTTTAAAGCACGTAAATATGATATACTTTGCTATCTTTTTACTAATGCTAGCAGTATAAGGTTAAGAAATGGTCAATGTTGATTGGGAAAGTAAAGTGGTCCTCAATAGCAGTGGTCTCCACCAAGCTGCCGTCTGGGGGGCCAAATGCGACTCTTTACTTGCTTTAATCTGGCCCTTGGGAAAACCTTTTTCATCCACTGATGCCAACAATGGGACATCATTTTCCCCCACTGACACCAGTGATGGGGCACAATTCCTCCCAATGATACCAACCGTTGGGCCCACTGACACCAAAGATGGGGCACAATTCCTCCCACTGATACCAACCGTTGAGCCCAATGACACCAAAGATGGGGCACAATTCCTCCCAATGACACCAATGATGTGGCACAATCCCTCCCACTGACACCAAAGATGGGGCATTGATTCTTCCTGCTGTCAGGACCTTTTTCTACTCTCAACGGCCACAGCGTGGTCCCCCTGAAGTCTGAAGGACAGTAAACCGGCACCCTGTTTAGAAGGTTTGGAGACCCTTGCTCAATGGCCTTGAAGGATATACAATAGATCCACTTTGTGGACACCAAATTATTTTTCAAACCCAGAGATTACCATGTAAAATAAGCTGTGACATCACTGTAACGTACGTATGAAGAGCAGAGCTGTGGGAGGGCTCCTAAAGGCCCCACCTACTGCAGGCTACCTCTAGAAAAGGACAGGAAGAGGCGGAGTTGAGACCAGTAACCCTGCACAAAGAGGGAGAGCAGAAGGGACCAGTCTTTGTTACAGGAAGCTCCTGCACAGCGATCAAATATCGCACTTAATTACTGCACAGATCTGGAAGAAATTATTACGATTATTCAGGATTTATATAGCGCCAACAGTTTGCACAGTACTTTAAAAATACACAAAGCACACCAAGGCAGGCTATACATTATGCAATTTTCTTTCTTTCTAAGGTTTGGTTGAAGGAAAGAAACTCTTGATTCCCCCGTCAACATGGTCAGTGTTGATGGGGGGGGGAATCCCTCCTGCTGCGGCGGCGGCGCTATTTTCTGACAGTGGGAGGTTTTCCAGCCGTCGGAATACGATGATCACTGCTGGCAGCTATAACTACCAGCAGCTATAGCTGCCAGCAGTGATCGAATAGAAAAAACTTGAAAGGCTGGTTGTATTGAAGGCTATCGATTGGGGCATTTGTGGTGTTTTTTTCCAACTTGATCACTTACTCCCCTGATTGTGGGCAGATGGGATGCTTGGTGTCAAAGCACTAAAATGACCCAGAAGCTGTCCAGGTCAGGCAACGGTTTGAAAGGTAATCTGCTGGAAATAACAATGTTTGAAGCTCTTTTTATAGAATCCTGGAAGACCACCCTTGTACTTGATGACGAAGGCAATGTTCTAATTCGACTCGTCCGGCACCCTGAAACCACAGGACAGGCATGGAAAATATTTCCCAACTGTTAAACACACAGGCCATGCGTAGGTTGCTTGGTCGTGCATAGCTGAAGAATGTGCCCGGGTAGAACATGTGCGGTCACCTGGCCATAAACACAGCGCAGCAGTTTTCCCAAGTGCTATTTTTGAAGGATGTATTTACAGTTTATTTTTAAAGTCAAACAGCAATTCCAGGCATTCAGCAGAGTCATCCATTGAACTGCTAATGCAGGACTGCAGCCTCTTGTGGTACTGTGCTGTGAAATCCCAATCTCTGTACCAGGGAATACTTGGGGTGGCTTTGATGCCAAAAACTTGGAAAGGAATGAAGCCGGCGGCACAAATTTCTTTTCGGGTGGTCTGTGTACCTGAGATGAGTTTGCAAAATGTTGCTTTGCTTGGAATGTGCCTTTTTAGTCACAAAGGCTTTGCTGTATGCTGCATAGATGAGCGCCTTGTCCCCAGTTTGCAGCAAGCCAAGACACTTTGGTCAATGTTTGCTCATCGGTGATGAAGCACATGGGAATTTGTAGCCTGCGGCTCTCAAACTGGTTGACAAGCCTGCATTAATGGGGCCGTATATCTTCACTGGCTGAAAGCCCCCTGACGACTTTCATTACAGAGCCTGCTAGCCTTGTAAGGGTTACAGCTTTCTTCCCAAGTGAGGCATGGGGGGATATGAGTGAGGAAGGGGGGCATACAATTTATTGACTGAGATTGTGCATGTCTCTAAGTCAATTCTGCAATCCAGGGAGCCATTTTGCATATATACACACAGTGGGCCAGATTCATGAAAGGTTACGCTGGCGGATCGAGTGATCCGCCAGCGTAACAGTGGCTTTGAGCCGGCGTTTCTGTTTTCTGTAACCAGAAAACAAGAAACGCCGGGTTGAAGTTCCGATGCGATGAGCGTAACTGAGTTTCGCCATCGCATCGTTACTTCAACTTAAAAATGGCGCCGGGGGCGTTCCCGCCGATTTACGCTCAAAAAATGTTAATGAGCGGAAATCGGCAATTCACGATCGAAATCCGGTGCGACGCAGTGACGTTACGACGTTTCCGGACGGGATACGCGGCGCATAGATATACCTACATGGGGTTGGAGTATCCTATGTTAGGTATAGGCGTCGTCATCGCGTCGGGAAAAAAAAAAAAAACGTCGCTTGCGTAAAACGGTCATGAATGGGAATGTGACGTCATTGACGTTCATTCACAGATTTTGGAGCATGCGCACGGGGATGTTTTGACACTCGACGCATGCGCAGTACGTCGGCGGCGGGATCGCGCGTAGTTAGCATACTACACGCCCCGTACCCGCGACATTTGAATTCCGCCGGCTCATTTGCGATGCGCTGCCGCAACTTTAGGAGCAAGTGCTTCGTGAATGACAGCACTTGCTCCTAAAAATTCGGCAGCGCAACGCAAATCAGAAGCGTTACTCCAGAGCAAAGATGCTCTGGAATACGTGAATCTGGCCCAGTATGTGGACAACCCTGCAAACTGGGTTATGATGCCCAAAGCCAACTCCATAAAGACATGGGTTGAGGAGTATGGACTGTAGAGGAATTCAAGTGGCCTACACAGCGTCCTGACCTTAAAGTGGTTATAAAAGCAGAAGTTTTTATATTTTATCTTGATGCATCTATGCATTAAGATAAAAAACGAAATATGTGCAGCCCCCCCCCAAGCCCATCTCTATTCAGCGATGTACACGAGTGCCTTGGCCATCCGCCACTCTCCCTACCGATTGGCTGAGACAGCGGGGCCATTTCCTGCTGAAATGGTTTTGCACAGAGCAGCCCAGATCGATCTCTTCTCAGGTCCCTTGTCTGTGCTCCTGGCTCCTCCTTCCTGCTGGGTGCCCCCTCAGCAAGCAGCCCCATCACCTCTCTATCCTGTTAGTCAGTTGGCCTCCCCTCTCCTCCCCTTGCCTCCCCTCGCCTCGCCTCCCCTCGCCTCGCCTCTCCTCACCTTCCCTCTCCTCTCCTCTCCTCCCCTCGCCTTGCCTTGCCTCTCCTCTCCTCTCCTCTCCTCCCCTCGCCTTGCCTTCCCTCTCCTCCCCTTACTTTGCCTCCCCTCTCCTCGCCTCCCCTCTCCTCGCCTCCCCTCTCCTCCCCTCTCCTCCCCTCGCCTCCCCTCTCCTCCCCTCTCCTCCCCTCCCCTCCCCTCCCCTCGCCTCCCCTCGCCTCCCCTCGCCTCCCCTCCCCTCGCCTCCCCTCGCCTCCCCTCTCCTCCCCTCGCCTCCCCTCGCCTCCCCTCTCCTCCCCTCGCCTCCCCTCGCCTCCCCTCGCCTCCCCTCTCCTCCCCTCGCCTCGCCTCTCCTCCCCTTGCCTCCCCTTGCCTCTCCTCCCCTCGCCTCCCCTGGCCACTCCTCCCCTGGCCACGCCTCCCCACCCCTGGCCACGCCTCCCCTCCCCTTCCCTGGCCTCGCCTCCCCTTCCCCTTGTCTCCCATTGCCTCCCCTCCCCTTGGTTCGCATCCCTTCCACTTACCCTGCCTCTCCTCTCTCCTTTTCTCCCCTCCCGCCTCGCCTCTCCTCTCCTCCGCTCCCCTCGCCTTGCCTCTCAAGCTTTCACACTGGGGCGGTGCACTAGCAGGACTTTAGAAAAAGTCCTGCAAGCGGCATATTTGGGACGGTTTGGGAGCGCTGTATTTAGCACTCCCAAAACACCCTGCCGATTGAAATGAATGGGCTGTGCTTCTGAAATTCCGCAACACAGGTGATTTTTAAACCCTTATAAAACTAGCGCGCTTTAGCTCTAACATGGCCGTGACCCCAATGTGAAAGTCGGCTTATGCCGGCTGTCTTTTGGCCAGGTGCTAATTGAAGCGTTTGACAGTCAGTAAAAGAAAACGTATGTGAAGATGTAAAATAAAATCTCCCATCAGATTGCCATTAGCATCACAAACGTTCTAAAAATTTGCACCCATATTAAAAAAGACGGCACAGTTTTCGTTGACTGCGCTAGAGGGATCTCTGTCCTTGGAACAGCTTCACATTGCTCTTTCTTTGACCGTCCGTTCCAAATTTAGTGCTCACCCCAGCCTCGGCCATTCAGATGGCACATGAATTATTTTTTTTCCCACTTTCCTTTTTTATTAGCCCTATTACATGGGGGCCGAGTTCTCAATTCCAGGAATTAGAGGCTGAGATAAATCAGTGGGACGCACTTCGTCACAGCCGGGTGCTGAACGCATTCCATCTGTGACATGTACAGAGGAATTAGATTAGCTCGTAATGTCTCTGACCCATATTACTCATCTCGTGGTCATTAAATAATATTGTTTGATAAAAAAAAGGCAGTCTTCTATATTTTGACTTGTGCTGAAAGCCGTGCGGCTAAAGAGAACCTCTTTTTGTTTAAGTGGATTCATTTTGTAATTATAAAGTGGTATACAACCAATTTTAAAACTGAGGTCCACCCTAGAGGAACAAAAAAAAAAACTTCACTTACCCGAAATGCCTGTTGCTAGGCAGTCTTTCTAATCTGCCACTTTCTATACCGCGGCACTCTTCTTCCCCGAGGCTGGAACACCGCTTTAACATGAATCGGGGAAATGCTGTATTGAGATCGTGAGGGGGGGTTGAATCGCGATAACGATTTTTTAACAATCGTGCAGCTCTATTGTACACCCAAGAATTAGTGAGGTCCATGTTCCCCAGTGCTGTCTGCTCCCAAGCTAAGAGTAACATATAAGTTCCTCCTTCACTTGCCATGATAAAAAAAAATTGGGATGCAAGTTACACAATTATCTGTCAGTGCAAATATTTGGGTTTGATTTTGGATTTTATAGTGAAAGAAGCTCTGCACACTGCTGGTGCTCATGGTGGTTCTCTTAGGTTTTAAGTTTCATTGGTGTGACCAATATGGCTCCCTCTATAGGTAGAAATGAGTGTAGACACCAAGGGACGGGATGTGCAGGATCACCAGGTGAAAAAAAAGGCAGTGAGCCTGAAAAAGGACAAAGAATACAACAACCAACATCTAAGGCCTGCTAAGCTGTCCTACATAAAATTTGTGTTTTTCAGGTTTAAACGGATAAAATGGGCATGTTGGCATGTGTTAGTCTGCATCCCGACCCATCAGGCCATACAACCTTTGCTGTCACTGTAGGACAAGTCTGTCCCTTGGGCCAATTGCGGCCCTCTTGCCGGTTCAATGTGGCCCCACCGGTCATTTGGAGATATAGATATATATATATATATATATATATATATATCTATATAGATATATATCTTTTGTGGTCCCCAGGGCCACAAAACATATATACTGTATTTATCGGCGCTGCCTCAGAGGGGACAAAAAGCGTGCAGTCAGATTACATACAGGAGAATCTTCTGTTTACTCGGCAGCGTCTGTAATAGGAAGTCCCGTCTCCTGGGCTGCCATTGGACGACTCCTCTGTCTATCATAGGAGGCGGGACTTTGTATCAAAGAGGCCGCTGTGTAAACAGGAAATTCTCCTGTATGTAATCTGTTGGCATTTGTCCCACCCCCCTACCTGTCCCCTCCAAGGCTGCAGATGGGCATCAATCAGGCTGCAATGACGGCAATGGTGAGGCTGCATTGATGGGCACTGATTAGGCTGCATTGATGGGCACTGATTAGGCTGCATTGATGGGCACTGACCCTTATTTTGCTTCACAGTTCTTAATTATTTTTTCCTGAAACTTCCCTCTTAAAGTGAAGGTGCGTGTTATACGCTGATAAATACGGTATATCCAAATAACATGCCTGACCTCATCCTTAGTCCTGAGCGGCACTCAAGGATTTGTTGGGGCTACAAAGATATCTATCTATCTATCTATCTATCTATCTATCTATCTATCTATCTATCTCCAAATAACACGCCCAAGCTCATCTCTTCACCACACACAGCCACAAAGACAAGAGAATTCTTGTTGGGCAGTGTAGTAGTGCTCAGACAAACACACTTAGACTGACTTTTAATGGTTCAAAGAATGTCGGGAGAAATGGTCGGCCCGCACGCATGTTCATTATATGAAATCTGTCCCTCTTTGAAAAAAGTTTGGACACCCCTGCTGTAGAAGAACGCCCATTAGGATCAGGTGTCAGTCTGCAAGGTTCGCTGGTCGTGTTGACTTTAAAACATTTGCTTCAGACACTTGCGATACAAGGCTTAAGGACTAGGACAGGCTGGTGTTTTACAGAGCCCAGAACAGGTGCACTGAACGTAAAATAACAGAGCCATTTGTGCTGGAATTAGGGGGGGGGGGAGAAAATTGTGCGACAAAACACCGAGAGCATAAAGAGCGATTGTGAAAGTGACAGCCGAGGTTTGGAAGCGGCAGCACCTGTCTGCGAAGGCCAGTTGGCTCAGCATGTGCCCCAGTTGTAGGCCATTAGCTCTGGGTTTTGGGGGTCTGTCCAGCAGACAAGAGGTTAAGCTCTTTATCTAAGTGACCCACTGACAGTTTGGAGTGCGTTCTGCCAGCTCTCGGCACCTCCTCTTTTTCACAACATTCTCTGTGTGGAAAGTCAGTAAATAGTGTGGGCGAACATTTTCCGGACTTCGATTTCATGTGCCGTGTTTACTTGGTGACTTTTTTAATTCAAACTGCCAATAAAGGTTTTTTTCCTACATTTTATTGGCCTGATTATATTTTCAGTTTAAACAAAACTTCACGTTGATGGAATAATTTTTTTTTATTTTTTATTTATTTATATAGCGAAAGCAATTTGCACAGCACTTTTGATATTGTACATTCACGTTCGTCCTTGTCTTTACAGTCTAAGACGGGCCAAATCCAAGCCATTATGGCCCTTGGGTCCCTTTCACACTTGTACGACTTCAAAGTCGCAGGATTGTACCACGATTTTGCCGTAAATTCGCGGCCGCGATTCGTGGCCGCGATTTTCAATGAATGCCTGTGTAAGTGGCATCAAAATCGGACCAAAGTAGTGCAGGGACTACTTTGAACTCGGCACTACTTAGTCATGCCAGTATGGTGTTCATTGAAAATCATGGAGAATGACTTGTCATACGATTTTGTAGTCCAAAATCGTGAGACAAGTCGTATAAGTGTGAAAGGGGACTTACAGCTCGCCTGCAGCTGTGGCAACACCCTCCCCCATTTCTGCCCCCCCCCCCCCACCTTGTCTCTGCAGTTGGCAGCAGATAGGAGAATATAACTCCTCCACCAGATCCTGGGTTTCCGTGTGCAGCCTCAGAGAGGCTCATCTCGGTAGTCAGGTGTAACGGAACCCCCAAATGGGACAGGGGTTAATGCCGTTTAAGACATTCCATTCCAAACCCAAGACGGCTTATCGACAGTCTGGCGACACGACCCATACAGATTTCCCCCCAGAAAGGAGACACAATAGCTAATCTTTGAGAAGACAGGCTCTTTTACACAGTCAGCAACTAAATAGGAACAATGACGCACTCCACCCACAACATCATACATTGGTTACTAACGAGCCTCCAATACACATCTTTTAGTCAGACATAATTTACAAGAGCTAATTAACTACAGCTGACAGTTGGACATCTGACCTTTAGACGGTGCTAACTCACAATCAACATTTATAATCAATAGAAAATCACACAATACAGTGTCAATAAACATAACACAGGGAAAGGTTCTTAGGAGCCACCCTAGGTTCATTTACATCACAGTAGCAGACTTAATTACCACAGCAAGCGTAATAGTACACATCGGCCAACACACCATATATATACAATATCTATACCGCATTAAATGTGACTAGCACAGACCATAGTGTGGTTCTCATTCACGCTGTGCCCCTAAAGTCACTCCTGTTACATCAGGTAGCACAGGGGAGGACAAAACTCCTACAGTTCCTGCACCTCTCTGTGCAGCCTTGAAGAGGCTCTTCTCTGCCCCCCTCCCAGTCTCAGCAGTAAGGTAGCAGAGGGAAGGACAGAACTCCATGGTTTTCTTGTTGAAATTTACGATTGTGTGTACGCGGCATAACTCCAAAAAGATAGGACGGGCTATGAAGGGCCATATTTTGGCCCTTATTTGTCGGTTCTTTGACTCAGCCGTTGGTTTGGTCCCGGGATGTCAGAAAAGTTCTGCGAAACGTCCAGGAAAAGGCACTTTGTAAAACCGTCGTTTTTATTGAGTTATCGCAATTACTGTCTGGCTGCGAAATTCGATTTCCGGTTGTGACAGCATACCCACTGCTGCGCTGAGCCGCTCCTTGTTATGCTTATAATTATGATGGCTGGTAAGTCGGTGCCAGCAGATATTGTGCTTATTGTGGTTTTCAAGTTGAAATGGCAAAATTATGAGTAAGACTATAAAACACAGCCAGCGTAATTTGTTAAACGGTCTGAAGCTGGTGTGTGAGACTGCAGGCGGCTTCGCGTCAGCGCTCGTCTTCTGCAGCTGGCCGCCCCGCTTGTGAAATTGTTGTGGGTTGCCGATTATTCCTTTTCTTCTAAAAGGCCTTGAATTTGAGAGTAAGGGATATGATGCCAAAGTGCTTCCTTTTTAGCCTCATGCTGCCCACCTAATGCATATGCGTGGTAGTAAAGGGGCTTTAACGCCCGCATGCCACACGTACGTCAATGAGCAGCGGCTCCCTACGTGCTCCTAGCATTGTGACTGAGCTGTCAATGACAGCTGCTGGCCTCTAGTGATATTGCTAGAGCAAGCAGTATATTTTATTTTGACCATTTAGAATTAAAGTGATTATTTAAGGCATTTTTTCTTTGAAATCTCAAACATGTTATACTTGCCTTCTTTGTGCAATGGTTTTGCACAGAGCAGCCCTGATCCTCCTCTTCTTGGGTCCCTTGTTGGCGCTCCAGGCCCATACCTCCCTGCTGTCTTGCAGAGTGCCCACATAGCAAGCAGTTTGCTATGGGGGCACCCAAGCAGGCTCACTCCTGTCGACTCGGCTCTGCCCCCGCTTTCTCACTGGCTTTCTGGCTGAGATTGACAGTAACGAGAGCCAGTGTCTCACAGAATGCATGAAGGTAAAAACTTGAGCCTTTACAACCACTTTAATTTTACATAAACGCATCTCGTGTTTTTCTACCCAAACGTTCTTCTCATGAATGGTGGTGATGAATGTTTTATTTTTATTCTTTTTACCTGCCTGTGAGCATTCCTCTTGTAATATGCCTGTAAACACCTATTTGTGTATGAACACATACATGGACGTCTGAATTTACAGGCAGTAAAATAAAATAAATCACCAATCACTTATCGTGCCATTTTTTTTTTTTTTTTTTTTAGACCTTCCATTTTTTACCAAAAAAATTGACGTTCCTCTTTTTTAAGTAGTAGTACAATCCTGAAAACCCCCCAAAAAATTAAAATTATGGCAGACTTGCCTGTAAAGTGGATCCCTTCAGCTACACGCTGTCACCACTTTCAGGGCTTCTATCTTCACCCGGTCTTCCTTCCAGGTTTGCCGGCTCGAGCCGTTTTGACCGAGACGCGATGGTTTCGCTTCCATTCAGGTGCATAGGAGTCATTCACAGTCGCAGCACAGTGCTCTGGATGGAAGGCACATTCAGTGCGCCGTCAATTCAGAGCGCACTGCACACGCGCCAGTGACGTCGCAGGTGGCAAACCATGAATATCTGCTAAACTGTGCACAATTAGGAGATGTTCATTTTAAGCTTACCTGTACGTACAAGTGACCAAACGGAATTTACTATCGCTTTAAGGGCCCATTCGCACCAGATGTAGTGGGGTGCATTTTTGACTGCGTAGACCATGGGTCTTCAAACTATGGCCCTCCAGTTGTTCAGGAACTACAATTCCCATTATGCCTAGTCATGTCTGTGAATGTCAGAGTTTTACAATGCCTCATGGGATGTGTAGTTCCGCAACAGCTGAGGGGCCGTAGTTTGAGGATCCCTGGCGTAGACAGTCTAAAATCCAGGTTTTCCTAGGGGCACAGTTTACACTAGTGCAGTGGAAATAGCACAGCAAGCTGCATGTTTTTGCACTGCAAATGCATGAAAATGCACAAAAATACACCGCAATACACATAAAAGCCAGAAGACGGAAGTGGCGACAAAGGAAATGCAAGCAAATAATTAGGGCTGTTACTGATTAAAAATGTTGTGTTCGATTTAATCGATTTTTTTTTTTTATCGATTAATCGACTAATTTCGATTAATTATAACGCACATACAGATCCAACTACTTTTATCTGATCTCCTTGCAACTTTGCATTAGTCAGTGGTAAATGTGGTATACACTATATATACAATCACCCGACACTAGTTGGTTTCCACAATCCATGACTTAACTTCACGGTTCACACAAATACATTTTAAATTGAAACTGTAGCACTGATGTAACTAATTTTTTCTTATTAAACTTTAAGAAAAACTTAGAAAGTTAGTTTAACTTTAATTATAAAACGTATCTAGTATATTGACTGTCAGTCACTTTATAGTAGGCAAGTAGGCATCACTTTAGCCAGTCACACAGACATACCAGAGTGTTTACATTTTCTGGAAGCAGACATGTTCGCATTTTATTGACAATATACCCTGAAGAACTGAACAGTCTTTCGCACGGAAAAGATGTTGTCGATACACAAAGAACTGTCTGCACAAAACTGCTTAGGACAGGAAAACGATTGGTTATTTTTGCCCCCCCTTCCCCTGATGGAGCCTGATGCATTCTCCTGCTCCACAGATGCAAAGGTACCGCAATACAATGGGTGCAGTTTGCTTGCATACAGCAGGGTAAGTCTCACTGTCCAGGCTGTCCGGTGACATCAAGAATTTTGATCGATCAAAAGAATTAAAGATTAATCAAGGAATTAATCTTTAGTTTCCCCAGCCCTACAAATAATGCATCAAATGGACAGAAAATGCATGCAAATGCATGTAAAAACACATGTCAAATGCTCATCACTGCACATACCGAAACACATAGTAAACACCCATTTTCTGTTGTGAATGGATCCTAACTGTAGTATACAGATCTTTTATTTAGTGCTTTGTCACCGAGAGCTGCTACCAAGATCGGTAAAGGCTTGCTTACACCAACCAATGAGTAAATCAGAGCGCACGATGTGCATTCTTCAACATGTTGGTATAATGCAGGGATATGCAATTGGCGGACCTCCAGGTGTTGCAAAACTACAAGTCACATCATGCCTGTGGGTGTCATGCTTGTGGCTGTCAGTCTTGCAATGCCTCATGGGACTTGTAGTTCTGCAACAGCTGTAGGCCTGCTAATTGTATATCGCTGGTAAAATGCGTTGCAATGCACACTTTTTTTTTTATTGCAATGCATTACAGCCTCTAATATGTCTTCTGCAATACAAAATTTGATATTTTTATTCAGAGTTCCACCCTTAAATGCGTCCAGATTTTTTTTTTTTCATTATTTTTTTCTTATTTTGTCCCAGAAACTCGGTCTAATCCCAATTTTGAATTGCAGTCGGTTTGCGGCGGAGCGGATGGGGTTAATGCCGTTATTTGATTTGCCACTCGTATTCAAGTGTGTGGGAAAAAGGGAGAGGAGAAAACAGTTGTTTTAATCTAATTTCCAGACAAACAATAGTCCAGGGACAATGTTAAATTCATGAAACTGATGAAATTTAATGAGGTGATTTGTGTATGGCAGAATGGAGCCAATGTGCCAATAACCTGCCGAGCGCGAGTGGAAGAAAAAGCCCCGTCACCAGCTCACCTCGCGGCATGCCGGCTCGCCGCTCCTGCCAGATTAACCTCCCGGGATTCGCGTGTTGTGCGTGTGATGGACGCTGATGGACAGCTGGACTGCCGAAGCGGTTGCCATGGAGACCAGTGATTTACTGAAGACTCTGATCTCTGAACGCGGCTAGTCTGTGTAGTTCGGGTAATGGAACCGATTCTTATATTGGCCGCATACCCTTCATTATTGGTTAGCGATGCAGCAGATTGGTGGGAGTAATTAGTTCTCGAGTCTTCCAGCTCTTAAGTGCGCATTGCATGAGATCAGACAGTTTGTAGGATAGCAAATGCCGGACGGCTAACCTGTACAGATACAGGCAAATAACTTTTAAATGTGGGGGGGGGGGGGGGTGAAGGAGCTATGATATGCAGGAAGGAAGGTGGTGGAGCTATGCAATTGACACTTCCCAGAGTGTCAATTTCCTAGCAAGTTCAGGGGAGCATTGCAAGCCAGTAATTATTACTTACGGAAAGGAGAATTTTCCATAAAGTCCATAACAGGGTTTCTTCGAGTGGAGCCTGCTGAGACTTTAAAAATAAAAACATCCAATGCCAATCCCACCACAAATGGGCCAAGCTAAGAAGTAAAATGCCGAGTTCTCACCACCAGATTTCCCGAGAGAGATAAACCAGTGGGGGGGCCTCCCATTTTTTTTATTTTATTTTTTTAAGAATTGACTACTTAAGCCCGTAAAATAATTCGGTAGTGCACTTTTACTAGCGGGGCTGCTAATATTTTTTTTTTATGTCCTACAATTTATGCAAATGAAATGAGCTTTGTAGCTGCGATGAAGTCATTACGAAATGAAAATAAGGAGCGAGCAAAGGTAGTCTTTCTACATGAACACTTATGATAAGATGTCAGGCAGAAGGAACGGGATTATGATTGATGACAGATTTAGGATGGCGTCGCTATATTCTGGGTAATTGAAGAGCAGAGCTATTGCTGCAATCCTTCCATCCGGCAAGTAAAGCTTAAGCAACAAATTAACACCGGCGCTGCTAATAGGCAGTGCGTGGAGTTTGTTGGTAGAGCTCGGAGTAAGCTCTCCCCATAAGGAGCTCAGTGTTAGCCGAAGGTTTAACAAGCACTTAACGGATCTGCCGGACAATTCCTCAATTATTAATGCCGCACAGTTTTAACAGCTTCCCACAATGTCACCGGCAGTCGTGTGATTTCCCAACTTGCTGCCAGTTTGAAAATAGGACATTTCGGTTCAGTTCTCTGCGCTGAATGTAAAAGAGCAGAAATGTGTTTTACGGTCTACCAGACGTTAAAGGTACATGCCTGTTGGACAGTATCGGAACGTCAATGATAAGTTCTAATCTCGGTGACTGGCATTCTCATTTCCAGAAGTAGAGCCAATAAAATATAAATTCAAGGCCCATGTGATCCTTGGTTCTGGTACTGCCCCTTCTTTAAAACCTTTGCAGTTGCCCACATGCTGCATAGTCATTAGGAGGTTGCACCAAATTATGTAACTAGAGCAGCCAAGGTTCCTCCAGTTGTGGGTGATTGCCCTCCGATCTGATGGTGTTTGCACAGTTCCAGGGCCAACGCCACTTGGCAGATCCAGCAGCATGACACCCGTGACTTTTTTTGTTTTGTTGGCCATCTGTTTGGGTGGCATGCTGATCACTACTGAAAGGAGGGCATTCTACCCACTCATCACTGATGTACTGTATGAGACATTTTCCCCACTACCCACCACAAAATGATTAAACTAGTGGTTTACGAAACACTTAAAAATTATTTAAAGAGTTCCACTATAGTAAAAAGGTTGCAAAAGCCTGGACTGGGGGCTTCTGTTTTTTCAAGGTCAGTCTTCATGCCCCCAGAGGAACCCTTGAAATGAATCTCAAGTCTTGGAGACCCCCTACTTTAACCAATTCATTGGTGTTGTGAAGTAGTGTAGTGGTTGGGTAATGTTTAAGTCTTTTTCCAGCAGCAACCCAATTCTTCCAGAGGGAACACCAATTGGGGGTCACTGATAAAAATGCTTCTTAAGCCCCATACGCACAGTCGGACTTTTGGCCAACCAACTTCAAAATCTGCAACTTTTCAAATTTGTCCGGTCGTGTGTACGCTCCATCGGACCAACTTTTTCTGGTTTCATCCGACGAAAAGTTGGGTCTGCAAACGGACCAACTTTTTGGCAACAAAAGTCCGATGGTGCCTTGTGTGACCATGTGTAGAGCAATCCAACCAACTTTTGTACAAAGTGCAAATACGCATGCTCAGAACCAATGTTAAAATGAACCAACAATAGCAGAAGTTAACCAAAGGGTGGCGGTAAAGAGCAGAAAAAAACACGTGATGATGGGAACGTTTTAGAAAAGTTTGCAGAAAAGTCTGACTGTGTGTATGCTATGGGTGTGATCGGACAAATCAATTAGGACAAAAATCCAAGGGAAATTTTGGTTGGGTGTCCTACCGTCTGTACGAGCCTTAACACTGGTGGGCAGTTCCATGAATGTTACTCATCCTGATGGTCAGAATGTCACCCCATTGGTGTCATGCATCTGGCTCTGCCAACGAATGTTGGCCCTGGAACTATGCAGGCACTATCGGATGGAAGGTTGGTCAACCACGGCTCAAGGAACTCCTGGCAACCTCTGGAACAACCCTAGTGTCCCACAAAAACTGGTTAAAGAATGTCACCTAGAAACTAAGAAAAGGGTTTGTGGAATCTGGTTGCTTTGGGTGGAACTCGAGTGCAAACCCAGCCAATTATAAAAATTTATAAAAACAAGATGCAGTGGTGAGTTGGGTTATGAGATAGTTACCAAGCATGAGGCTTCTATAGGGCAACAGTACCCTTCTAGATTGGGGAAAAAGTTTTGCCAGAAGGGTTGGACCCAACTTTGATATTGATAGGAAAAGTCAAGAGTTGCTTACACTGTCAGCTGCCTGGGACTTTGGATGTGCCGATGTGGAAATGAACCTTGCTGAAGGTTTTACTATAAAGGCTCAGATGGAAATGTCTGGTTTTGACAGGTTCGCTTTAAGCCGCGACAGAGCTGCTCTGTATTGAGAACAGCTGTCTTAGCGGCTGGGGTTGGGAAGTGGATGGAACAGCTTGTACTACATAGTAACACTTGTCCATGAACTTCCTACGGGACCTATTATCACCATTAGGAGTTTAAAAGGCCGGCAGTGTCTCAGCATATTCCTAAAGGAGTAGCAGGCAATTCACTAGGTGCTTCTGGAGCCTTCAGTGAATTTCCACTTAACAGCTTTTAAAATGAAGCTTACTGATGTCTGGAATTGTAGAGTGCAAATAGGTCTGCAAAAGCCACATTGTTATCTTGGTGATCGCTCACAACTTTTCTGTTGTAGTCTCACTTCCTTTTATGTTTCTAGAACTGTTAAATGTATTTTTTTAAACACATCTATTATACCTTTCTATACCTTTCTATACCTTTCTAAACATGCCTTTTAATAACCTCTTGCCACCCATTTACGCATATGTGCGGCTACAAAGAGGGTGGGCTTTAAAGGTTAAGTTCACCTCCTTTTTTTTTTTTCCCTTTTGAAATTCCAGCTCAATATGGTATTAATGTACTTCTTTTGCAAAAATAAAACCGTTTTTCGCTTATTCTACGCACGCTTACCTTACTGTCTTTATGGATGTGTAAAAACACTTCTTCGTTACTTCTGCCTTACTTCCTGGACAAGACTATAGGTCTGAAGGCATTGTAGAGAGGGGAGACGACGCACGCACGTACACACACACACACACGCACGCACGCAGGTACACACACACACACACACACGCGCGCGCAAACACACAAACAAACACACAAACACACACACACACACACACACACACACACACACACAAACACACAAACACACACACAAACACACACACACACAAGCAGGCAGACGCGCGCAAACACACACACACACACACACACACACACACACACACACACACACACACACACACACACACACACACACAAACACAAACACACACACACACACACAAACACACGTAAACACTTCTCCAATACTTCCGCCTTACTTCCTGGACAAGACTATAGGTCTGAAGGCATTGTAGAGAGGGGACACGCCACGTACACACGCACTCGTATGTACGCACGCGTATATATACTTGGACATGGGGCGAATGCCTGAAGACAAGGGATTACCTGGAGTTACCCACTTACTTTGGAGCCTCATTGAAGGCTCTGGCAAGCTCTTACCCTGGCTGCTAAACATACGTTGGGCCATTAGAACTGGGCCATCGTTCCCTACCTGTCAAATACAGGGCCGGGAATTCATGATCCCAAGTCCACATTGATCCTGTGGTGGTGTTCCTATGTACCCCCATTGTTACAGTTGCCTCATCTGTTTTCCACATGGAACTACTCTAATTGAGTTAGTGCTCTTTCACACGGGTGGACTGTATGTCCCTTTTTCATACATCCGTGTACGGATGCAAAAGGGACATACACTGATCCCTATGAGATTGCATCCACTGCCACCCGATCTCACCCGGTTCCGCAATCCTCCGATTCTGCAGACGGAGGAAAACCCTATTTTTCCATCTGTCATCGGATCGGGTGAACACGGACAGACGGTCTGTGTTCATCCGATCCTCCCTATAGGGGAAAGCGGAGAAAAGACAGGGCGGTCCCTACACAGTGTGCGGGGACCACCCTGTCATCCGATGGCTCAGCGGGGATCAACGGAGCGATCCCCGCTGAGCAAGCGGAGGTTGACGGGGCGGATCATCACCGATCTGTCCGTGTGAAAGAGGCCTTTAACAAATTCTGACCGTATTCACCCCTGATGAAGGTGCTAAACTGGAAACGCGTCGGGTACCAGGGATTACCACTCACTGGAGAGTAAGTGTCGTCATAGTTATATATGTATTGTTGTATATTTTTTGTTTGTCATATTTATACCACATTTGATGGTCCATGCTTTTATTATTTGATCATTGTGTCTGATCTACCTTTTTATGTAGCAAACAATTATTTTTCTAATGCACTTCAGTGTCTGTGGCCTTTAAAGTTCTATCCAATTAATGAACATTTAGTAGCACTGACCATAGCCATCCAATCTGAGACGTTACAGTACAGATTCGTCTTTGGTCTCACTGTTGCACTGAACGCCCATCGCCTCCTCTGCCGCGTACAATAAGACGACGGTCTTGCAAGGCCGGTCGTTTTTCAGAACCTAATGGCAAGCCGGTGAAAGCATTCCATGTCCCTGGTCCCTGCCCACAGCCTTCCATCTGTCACACTATTGATCCACTTATGAGCGATATTTCCCATTTTTAAAAGGCCAGCTTTATTGAAATCTACAGGAGCAATTGATGCATGAGTGTGATTAAAACATAGGTGACGTGTCCCCAGCCTGCGTACAGTCAGCGTGAGAAATGCGACAATGTTTGCAGATGCTGCAGTTTAGCCTAAGAAGATCTTTACTGTTTAACTAGGACAGTCTGTCCCCCAGTATAATTCTCCCCTAGGTCAGTCTGTCCCCCAGTATAATCCCCCCTAGGTCAGTCTGTCCCCCAGTATAATCCCCCCCCCCCCAGGTCAGTCTGTCACCCAGTATAATCCCCCCCAGGTCAGTCTGTCCCCCAGTATAATTCTCCCTAGGTCAGTCTGTCCCCCAGTATAATTCTCCCCTAGGTCTGTCTGTCCCCCAGTATAATTCTCCCCTAGGTCAGTCTGTCCCCCAGTATAATCCCCCCTAGGTCAGTCTGTCCCCCAGTATAATCCCCCCCCCCAGGTCAGTCTGTCACCCAGTATAATTCTCCCCTAGGTCAGTCTGTCCCCCAGTATAATTCTCCCCTAGGGCAGTCTGTCCCCCAGTATAATTCTCCCCTAGGTCAGTCTGTCCCCCAGTATAATTCTCCCCTAGGTCAGTCTGTCCCCCAGTATAATTCTCCCCTAGGTCAGTCTGTCCCCCAGTATAATTCTCCCCTAGGTCAGTCTGTCCCCCAGTATAATTCTCCCCTAGGTCAGTCTGTCCCCCAGTATAATTCTCCCCTAGGTCAGTCTGTCCCCCAGTATAATTCTCCCCTAGGTCAGTCTGTCCCCCAGTATAATTCTCCCCTAGGTCAGTCTGTCCCCCAGTATAATTCTCCCCTAGGTCAGTCTGTCCCCCAGTATAATTCTCCCCTAGGTCAGTCTTTCCCCCCAAGGTCAGTCTTTCCCCCAGTATAATTCTCCCCTTGGTCAGTCTTTCCCCCAGTATAATTCTCCCTATGTTAGTCTGTCCCCCAGTATAATTCTCCCCTAGGTCAGTCTGTCCCCCAGTATAACCCCCCCCCTAGGTCAGTCTGTCCCCCAGTATAATTCTCCCTATGTTAGTCTGTCCCCCAGTATAATTCTCCCTAGGTCAGTCTTTCCCCCAGTATAATCCCCCCCTAGGTCAGTCTGTCCCCCAGTATAATCCCCCCCCTAGGTCAGTCTGTCCCCCAGTATAATTCTCCCCTAGGTCAGTCTGTCCCCCAGTATAATCCCCCCTAGGTCAGTCTGTCCCCCAGTATAATTCTCCCTAGGTCAGTCTTTCCCCCAGTATAATCCCCCCCTAGGTCAGTCTGTCCCCCAGTATAATCCCCCCCCCTAGGTCAGTCTGTCCCCCAGTATAATTCTCCCTAGGTCAGTCTGTCCCCCAGTATAATCCCCCCTAGGTCAGTCTGTCCCCCAGTATAATCCCCCCCCCTAGGTCAGTCTGTCCCCCAGTATAATTCTCCCCTAGGTCAGTCTGTCCCCCAGTATAATTCTCCCCTAGGTCAGTCTGTCCCCCAGTATAATTCTCCCCTAGGTCAGTCTGTCCCCCAGTATAAATCTCCCCTAGGTCAGTCTGTCCCCCAGTATAATTCTCCCCTAGGTCAGTCTTTCCCCCAGTATAATTCTCCCCTAGGTCAGTTTTTCCCCCAGTATAATTCTCCCCTAGGTCAGTCTGTTATCCAGTATAATCCACCCACCAATATAATTGAAAGCACTGGAAGCTGACGGGGAGGGGGCTAGGAGGACTGGTGCTGCAGGGCTGCCACTGGTGTATTTGGGTTTTAGGTGGCCTGAAACCTATACAGGGGATCTGAAACCCAGACTGTCCGGGTGAATCCCAGACAGGTGGCATCCCTAAAGACAATCCTGCATCATCTAGCATCACGTGCGGGCGATTACCCTGTCTGCAAGCAGACCAAACACCCACTCCTCCAGAATGAGGTCTGTCCATCAAAGCATTTTGTTTTATTGCATAGCTCCTCCTAAGAGCCAACCCACTGCTTGCATTAGTTGAGTGGGAGTGCTGAGGCCGGGTGCTGTAATGTTTTCAGGAAGCTATATGTACAGCACCCTGCTGGCCCCTCCCACCAGCAATGATCTGCTTGCCTTGCGTAGAGAAGCACAGACCCCCGGCGATTACATGACTAGGTTTATATAAAAAAAAAAATGTAATGAAAATTGAAATACTTTTATTTAAGATTTGAAGTTGATTATAGTGGGTAAGGAGGAGCCAGGGAGGGAAAAATATAAGCAAATTAAACAATAGTGATTTTATCGTACGGTACTTGGACATGCACAGGTACATCAGAGATGGAAGTGTACACAATCCGGATCCTGGAACACAGTTTCTTCTCTTTCCTGCGCCCTCATCTGCCAATGCACTCGAGGGTTTAATTAGGAGAAGGAAGATGCGCCAGGCAGAGCCAGTATGGAGCGATCTGGCACTTATTTGTTTGGCTCCCTCTGCAGATATCATTTTCTGTCAACAACGGAAAAAGAATAAAGAAAATTGACTGTTTGCGTTTACTGGGGACAGGGGGGGGAAGCTTGACGGTCTGATCAGCATGGGTGTGTCCTTTGCTGGTGGGTTGTAGGTAGGTTCCCTGGTAGGTAGACGTCGGGTGAGCAGAGCGATTCATTGAGGCGACAGCTTGCTTGGCACCAGCAAGGTTAAAGATTGGATGGAGTGACTTCATCCCCCATTTGTCAGCTGTCATACAGCGTATTGATACCGTGTTTTCAGAATTCCTGCTGGCTAATGAGTTATCTGACCATACGGAAATGATCCGCAGGCAGCGCAAGAAATGCAGATTAACGCTGTACATGGTGTATTTTGTACATGTGTAGTCAAAAAAATTGATGAGGCCCCTTTCACACTGGGGCAGGAAGTGCGCTGACGGTCGGAATTGCGGCGGTATTTGGCCGCTAGCGGTGCGTTTTTTAACCCCCGCTAGCCACCGAAAAAGGATTCATACCGCTGGCAATGCGCCTCTGCAGAGGCGTTATAGCCCCGGTGTCCCATTTTTTTTTCAATGGGAAGGAGTGGTGGAGGAGCGGTAAACACACCGCTCCTTCACCGCTCCAAAGATGCGGCTAGCAGGACTTTTGGAGCGGTCCTGCTAGCACACCGCCTCAGTGTGAAAGCACTAGGGCTTTCACACTGAGACTGCAGGGCAGGAGTTTTTCAGGTGGTATTTAGGTGCTATTTTTAGCGCTAAACCGCCTGGAAAACTCCTCAGTGCAGTCCCACCAGTACTCCAATCAGTGCCCACAAGTGCAGCCTCATCCCGCGCCCCCGGGGGTGCGGCCTCATCCCGCGCCCCCGGGGGTACGGCCTCATCCCGCGCCCCCGGGGGTACGGCCTCATCCCGGGCCCCCGGGGGTACGGCCTCATCCCCCCGCCCCCGGGGGTACGGCCTCATCCCCCCGCCCCCGGGGGTACGGCCTCATCCCCCCGCCCCCGGGGCTACGGCCTCATCCCCCCGCCCCCGGGGCTACGGCCTCATCCCCCCGCCCCCGGGGCTACGGCCTCATCCCCCCGCCCCCGGGGCTACGGCCTCATCCCCCCGCCCCCGGGGGTACGGCCTCATCCCCCCGCCCCCGGGGGTACGGCCTCATCCCCCCGCCCCCGGGGGTACGGCCTCATCCCCCCGCCCCCGGGGGTACGGCCTCATCCGGGTTCATCAGTGAAGGATGCATACACACGGTCACACAAAGGTTCCCTGAACTTTCGTCTGTCAACGCGGTGATGTACAACACTACGACGAGCCGAGAAAATTAAGTTCAATGCTTCCAAGCATGCAAATTGTTCCTGTGCATGCGTCAGAATTTTGCGTGTCGGAAATGCTACAGACGATTGGTTTTTACGATAGGAATTTTTTCCATCGGGTAATTTGAGAACCAGCTCCTCAATCTTTTTTTTGCCTGGAAATTCCGACAGCAAAAATCCGATGGAGCGTACACACGGTCGTAATTTCCACCCAAAAGCTCACACCGGACTTTTGCTGTTGGAATTTCCGATCGTGTGTGCGGGGCATAACACTTTGTAAATGATACAGATTAATACGCAGCCATGCCTAGTCTTCATTTATATGCTATCATACGATTTGCTCTAAAGTGTAGCCTAAGTGACCCTTATCTTCCAAAATCAGTCAAAAATATTCCACCTCAGTCACCCAACCCAGCTTGCCGTCTGTTCCTTTTTATACAATAGCGTTGGTCTCAAAACTCTACTATGCAAATTGGGGGCGGGCGGACCGTCGCGAAACCCGTCACGAATTAGATGACATTGTTGAAAATTACTGGGTAGGGTAAGAAAGCCCAAGTTCAGCTAATACTTTCTAAACAGTTACAGAAACTTAACAGGTTTAATGTGTTATTTCTACTTTTGCAGCAAATTTGAGAAACTCCCACTAGGTCTATTATGTGTTTGCATTCACACAGCATACCTAAAAATAAAGCTCACCCTGCTAATGGTTGCTTTGAAGCAGGTTTATACATTGGACTCTACAGGCAGCTGGAAATTGTTCACAACAGCTTCCAAAGTACAAATGGGGACCGACTGAAAGATGTTTTTTTTTTTGTTAAGTGCATTAAAGCTGAACTCCAGAATATAGTGTGAGACTTCCTGTAAAGAAGACCGCTCGCTGCTGCTCTCTCTCCTTGTGCAGGGTGACTGGTCTTGTCTCCGCCCCCTCCTGTAGTTTTCTGCAGGCAGCCTGTAGTGGGTGGAGCCTGCTGGGTCCCTCCCACAGCTCTGCTCTCTGCATAGACTATGTACAGCACAGGGATGATGCCACTGCTACTTCTACAAGGTAATAACTGAATTTGCAGAGGCATTTGGTGCACCCAAAGTGGATTTATATCCTTTGTGGCTATGGAGAATTATATTTATAGGAACATTTTTGTGCCCAGAATTCGGCTTTAGCATGCAATGTGCCACCTAAGCCATTAGATCTTATGCTATAGGGATGGGCACAAGAAACATAATAAAGATAGATTAGGTGCAAAAGTGGAAATACATTTTAGACTATTTTAACTGGTTGCCGACAAGCCCCCGGCGGCAGGTAGGCTCTGCTGGGCGAGTGCACGTAGCTATATGTCGCCTCGCCCAGCACCATACGGCGGCAGGTCGGCTCTGGTGGGCGAGAGCATGTAGCTAAACGTCACCTCGCCCAGCAGCCAATAGGGGCGTGCACGCGTGACCCCCGCTCGCTCCTGACGCACGTGCCCGGCGGTCGCTTGTTACAGAGTGAGGACCGGGAGCTGTGTGTGTAAACACACAGTTCCCGGTCCTGTTAGGGGGGAAATTACGTATCGTCGGTTCATACAATGTATGAACAGCGATTTGTCATTTCCCAATGTCAGTCCCACCCCCCCCTTCCATTAGAACACACCCAGGGAACATAACCCCTTCCCCGCCCCCTAGTGTTAACCCCTTCACTGCCAATGTCATTTTTATAGTAATCAATGCATTTTTATAGCACTGATCGCTATAAAAATGCCAATGGTCCCAAAAATGTGTCAAAAGTGTCCGATGTGTCCGCCATAATGTCGCAGTACCTTTAAAAATCGCAGTAAAAATCGAGTAAAAAAAAAAATATATATATAAGAAAAATGCCATAAATCTATCCCCTGTTTTGTAAACGCTATAACTTTTGCGCAAACCAATCAATAAATGCTTATTGCTTTTTTTTTTTTTTTTCGAAAAATATGTAGAAGAATACGTATCGGACTAAACTGAGGATTTTTTTTAAATAAATATATATGTGTGTTTGTGTATGTGTGTATATATATATATATATACACACACACATACACACACACACATACACACACACACACACACATACAGAGCTTTTTTTCCTCAAAAAATAGGTGCAGGAACTCAACCACGACCCCCATTCAAATTTCACAAACAGTAGAAGGGTCTTAAAGGGGCAATAAATACCAGGATTGCATTACATACAGAGTGTAGAGTTCAGGGGGTTACACACAGAGTGCAGAGCTGTCAGATTTTTGTGTTCACAAGTGATTGTGGTAAGCAGCCACCAAAGGGTTTGAGTCCCCCCCCCCCCCCAAAAAAAGCCCTGTGTGTGTGTGTATATGTGTGTGTATATATATATATATATATATATATATATATATATATATATATATATATATTTTAGGGTTGTACCGATACTAGTATTGGTATCGGTACCGATACCGAGTATTTGCGGGAGTACTTGTACTCGCGAAAATGCTCCTGATGCCTAAATAGAATACTTTTTTTGTATTTATCAACATGTTATGTGAAAATTCTTTGAGTTTTTTTACTACTGCGTGACAAGCAAATAACATTTTTTTATTCATTTTTACTCATTTTTATTCTTTTATAATGTCTTGAGTTAGAGTTCTCCATAATTCTAAAGAAAATATCCTTAGTCTGTATTGTGGTTTGAAAACTGTCACATGACATTTAAAAAAGGTATCGGTGAGTACATGAAAAAAAGGATCGGTAATTGTACTCGGTCCTAAAAAAAGTGGTATCGGGACAACCCTAATATATATATATATATATATATATATATATATATATATATATATATATATATATATATATATATATATATATATATATATATATATTACAGCAAAAAGTAAAAAATATATATATTTTTTTTTTCAAAAGTGTCGCTCTATTTTTGTTTATAGCGCAAAAACTAAAAACTGCAGAGATGATCAAATACCACCAAAAGAAAGCTCTATTTGTGGGAAAAAAAGGACGCCACTTTTGTTTGGGAGCCACGTCGCATGACCGCGCAATTGTCAGTTAAAGCGACGCAGTGCCGAATCGCAAAAACTGTCCGGGTCCTTTAGCTGCCTAAAGGTCCGGGTCTTAAGTGGTTAATAAAATCTGCACCCCTGTGTTTTTTTTTTCCAACCCCTGTAGATCGGCATCTTTTATAAATTGTTGGAGGTCCTGGAATGTGGAGGGGTCTTCACTATACTTGTCCTGGCTTTAGACGACATGACAGTAGAGTAGTGATCCTCATTACACCTTCATTGCTATAAGCTTGTCAGCACATCGTTTAAACCCTATAATGCATTGTTGTATATCATAGGGGCATTCTTTGTTTCTCATTTCTCTAAAAGTCCAATTTTGCTTAGGCTTAAGTTTTGCAATGTGTGGTCTAAGGGAAGGCAGTGATGGATCTTCAGGAATGTATACAGACTGTCACTGGTGGCGCATAGTCTCTAGTTCGGAGATCATTCATCTGCGAGGCTCCGCATGTTTGCCTCTCTTGTCTTCATGTTCAGGTTATTTTACATTTATTCAAATCTGTAGCAAGGAGCGCAGTTTTAGTCATGAGATTTGTTCAAGCCGGTATTATAAAGCTGATTAAGCAAGCGCAGAACATTTTTGCATCTTGCAAGTCAGCCTGTGTTTTCATAAGCCAACTGAGCAAATAACGGAGCGCTTTTTAATTTTGTTGTGGACACGCACTAAAAAAATTAAATCAGATGACAGCGCTATATTTCACGCGTGACCCACGCTCTTATTGACGGTACAATGAATATTTAAACATAACCTCTCCAGTCTGCAGGCAATTAATAAGCAACCGGGGATGTGCATGGTATTACTGACGCGTTTCATGTTCCCCGGCTGCGGCTATATATCTGGCACACGCAGCCTTTTCTTCAGGCTTTGCTGCTGAAATCCAACCTCAATCCATCATTTCTCTTTGTGACTGCAGAGGCTGGGAGGTGAGCACCTGTCTACGAGGCACAGGCTCTTGGAATCGCCTCCTGCAGCAGAGCTTTATCTGTCCGGCTTACACACAGGCTTGTATTTCATTGCTAAAACCTTCACTTTTCAGTCTCGGCGCAGTTAATAGCAGTGTCAGCACATGCTGCTCTTCCAGGCATCAAACTGTCTCTGTAATACTATTAAAGATCCTCTGTGCTGCGTGTTGTAGACACACTGCAATTATTTCTTGTATTGTGAATGTACTTCCGTCTGGCGTATTTCAGAGGAGCTGAGACAGTCACGTAAATACATTTGCTGTGTTTTTTTTTTTGTTTTTTTTTAATGCTGCTTAATACTATTGTATGGACTGGCAGAGATTAAAAGGATGTATCTGTAATTTATAGCACAGGGCTCTCTGAGCCAATGAATGCAGTGCCAAGGTTTTAAAAGGCCAGTATGTTCCTGTAGCTATTAATTTTGTGTTGGGATTAGGTTCAGATTTAAAGTGGATGTAAACCCCATTCATGAAATCTGACCTAGCCACATCTATCTGCAGTGTTTACTGTTCTCTCTCCAAAGCACTAAGTCCTGTGTCTTTCTGCTGCTTCGTTCCTCTGTTATTGGCATGATAACTTCTGACAATTTCACAGGAGATAAAAGCAGCTGAAAATTTGTGTCAGGTGGATGCATGGAGATTAGCAGAGAGCTGGTCTCTTCAAATAACAATTTTATTTTCAAACATACCAGCAGTTAGATATACAAAAAGTTGACACTGTGACACAAGAACTGTTGCATTACATCGGTACAGTCAGAGTAACACATAAAACATTGAACCGTTAAAAAAATAAATTGAAAGGAAAAATAAGTGGGGGATAGGAAGAGAGAGTACAGACGGGAAAAGAGAAAAAGGAGGGGGGGGGGGGTAGGGGAGCTCGACCGTCGGCTCAGGGCGGATCCTCCCGCCGGTGCCATACCTTATCGTGTTTATCCAATCTGTCTTGTAATCAGGTGTCATTTTTTCCATCAGCTCAATGTTTTTTATTCTAGCATACAGGTCTGCTTGGGAGGGTTGGGACCGGCGCTTCCAGTGCAGGGCAATCAGAAACCTTGTAGCTGTCAGGACAGGACCCCCAAAAGAAATGATTTTGGAGAGCTGGTCTAATCACGGCACAGATTTGCATGTATGTTCATTCCTTTGCCTATGTGGAGTAGGGGTGTGTGCCTTTCCTCCAATCAGCTGTCTCAGTGTATGCCCAGACTCCCCTCCCACTGCTGAAATGGGAAGAAAAATTTCGAATGTGCACTTTCTAAACTACATAGAAAGCTGAAGACAGACGATATACAGATATGTTGGGAGATTTGTTTGACCTCTGTGTATCAACTGAGGCTGTTGACTTCACTTGGTATATGTAAGGGTTTCCATCCACTTTAATGGCTTGCAGACCAGCCGCCACAGTTATACTGCAGCAGAATGGCTTGGCTGCGTAAATCACCGTACTGGTGATTTAATGGCTATAGCGGGTGCGTCGCCGGTGTCCGATGTCCGCCTGCCACCCGCAACAGTTCCACAGAGAGCAGAATGGGGATCTGTCATTCCCCATTCTGGAATTTACACATTCTGGCACCATGGTGTGCGAGGAATGTACACTAAGGCAAGCGATAGATGATTCGATGTTCTTTCCTTTCACCAAGGGTGGATAAAAATTGCTTAATTTCCCCATCACCACATTGATGGGGGGAATCCATACCACAGCGTTATTGTGTTCTGCAGGGAGCCTTCAGGGCAGGCAGAACACGAGTATTGCTAGCAGCTATAGCCACGGACATTAATCGTATGTACAAAATCAAACAGGCTGGTTGTACCCAAGTTGATTGATGGACAACCAGCCTGCCCATATATGGATTTAATCTCGGCATGTCCCTGCTGAACTAGTTGAGATCTGATCCATCTGTGACCAGCTTTAGCTCTCGTTTTGGTCACCACTGAAGTGAACATGGTGCTTTCCCTGTGTGCTTCAGTGGGCACCAGAGTTGAGAAGGACATTACTTGGTAATTTAACATATCTAGTCAGACGCCTCTCCTCTGCAATAGAAGTCTGTGTGAGGACACCAGTGCTTAGGGGCGTGGCTGCTAATCGGCTCTGTTAGTACAGAGCACTGGAACGGGAGAGCACAAAATAGCCTTTTCACCAAGAGACAATATTTTAAGGTATTTAGTAGCAAAATGTATCACGTAATTCGTCATAAAAGACTATGAAGATATTTAAAAAAGAGTGCGACTTAAATAAAGCGTTAAACTCCAACCTCATATATGGTGGTAAGCTGGAACGGAGTACTGAAGTGACAAGTGGCCCATTGTTGCCCGATCACCAGAACAAGTGGTAAACAAAGCTGTTATGGCTGTTTTGCATGCTTTCATATATCTTCCAGCTGCCATCAATCGGAAGGTGAATCTTCCGGCGGCTGCCAGCCCTGTACTTTTCTCAGTGTGAGTAGGATGTGCGGACCCGCTCTTCTCCTCTCCAGCGAGATGAAGTAGGAAGAAGGAGGTGAACCTGACTGCGATGTTGGGTCACACACTCTGCAATTATCTCCTTCCCTGGACAAGCATGCAGTGGTTGGTAATTGCTCCTTGTAGGCTCCCTCCTGCATGCAGATTGCGTTCCGCATGGTTTCCTCGCACAGTTGCTCTGGCCCAGTCTCCGCCCGCTCACCGCCTGCAAATCTTTTTGTAGACTTGAATGAGTAAACATTGGAAGGATTGTTTTATGTGTTGTTTTTATCCTTTCAGTGTCTGGAGTACCAAACTTTTAAAGCTCACTTCGACCTTTACAACATATTGTAGCAATAAGTTTGCCATGCATTTTGCCGATGGTTCTTGGTAATCCATGCATGGTGTTAGTCTACATGAATCCTTAAAGAGGAAGTAAAGCCCATTATATTGCACTTACAGGCAAACGAAGCCCACGATGTCCCCGCTATTGGCCCAGAATCGTATTCAGCCCTGTTTCTTCCATGGGCCGTGGACTACAGCTCTGTGACTGGCCAGAGTTGCTTGAAGTCACTCCCCGCTGCGCATGCGTACGGGAGCCGCCGGTTACGGCACAAGCCCCTTAGAAACTGTACGATCGTGCCCTTTCTTCATATGGTAAATATTTCCTAAACCGTGCAGGTTTAGAAGATATTTCCAGTACCTACAGGCTTACCTATAGGTAAAAGTGGTATGTAAGGGTTTATAACCACTTTAACCTACCAGCAGGACTTTGGCGTTCCTGGGGGAAACTCATGAAGGTACAGGGAGAACATTAGAACTCTAGGCAAGTAGTGGCTTGGTTGGGATTCGAACCGACAACTTAAGTTCCACCAGGAGGAAGTGGACTTCCATGCACGCGTGTCTATGCAAGTATGCCTCCGCCATGATGTATTCAATACCTATGCCCCATTTTTATCCATCTTTTGCCATTTTGATGATCTGAAAAGTGTTTTCTGATTCAAAATATTATAAGTTTATGTATTGCTTTTGCATTTTAGATTACAGTATAAAAACATACAGTGAATTCTCCCTGAAGGAGTTTAGCCTCCGTAACGCGTAGGAATCCTTCATCATATGATGTGTATACTCATGTGTATCTTCACGTATTGCGTATTCCATTGTTATATGGCTGCACGTTTTTATAATCCATCAATTTTTTCTATGTCATATTTTGTACAAATAAATATTTAATTTTTTACCCTTTTGTGGTTATACAATCTGTGCCTACAAAGTCCAGCCCTTGAGGGGAAACTTTTTCCTACACCAGGAGGAAGTGCTACCCACTTAGCCACTGTGCTGCCCATTACTGGTATTCACCACTTTATCTATGGCTTTTAAGGGGTGGCTTCGAAGCCTTTATCCAAATGTATCACTGAGTATGCACCAAGACATGACGTGCATCAATGAGTATGCTTCTACTTGTGTAAAGCTGTACACCCCTCGATGCAGACTACATTCTGGGTTGTATGCCCCTACAAATGCATTACTATGCAAGTAGCAGTATAAACCCTCATACAACGGCACACAGCCATTACTATGGCCACTGTATGCGTCGGCAGTGTATCCCGGTCGCAGAAATACGCCTGTAATTTACATTGCGTGCTGAAAAGCAAACATGTGCATAAGCCCTTGTGCTTGAAATCAAGCCTTCTATTCTCTGAGTCTAAAATAATTTTGTTGGGTTGTATGCACTCTCATTTTAAAGCTTATAATCTACCCACCAGCTTTTGGTGCCACCCAACACCAATGCGTGTATCAAGAAAGACTTTCAATGTCAATTCGCAACCCCTACTCATTCTGTGGTATCAGGATCCGGTTGTCGGCCTGATTTTAAACTCCAGCTAGTATCCAAAGGGTGATGGGAATGAAGTTTAAAAAAAGTTACAGATAATTGTGCAGTTTTAAATAGATCGGTTGTTCAAGCGGTATATGTACCAGTTCAGTGGAAGGGTTTTTGTGTGCCCAGAGTTGTGCTTTAAACACCTTTTTTCTGCCAGGCTATTCTTCCACTTTGATGTTCTAGTACTGCATGTTACCAGAGCTCTTCAGGTTATGCAATTTATCTGCTTTTGTGTCAGCTCTGGCTTCAGCCGCTCGGCGAGTCGCTTCCCCCCTTTTGTCTCGGGGTAATTTGTATGTAGTCTCCAGCCACGCTGATTATAAGCAAGCTCGCTCCACGGTGTGCGGACGTGTCTGCGTGATTGTGCTCATTGTGGAAGCACAGCTGTGTGCCCCCTGGGGGACCTCGCCAAATAACAGGGTTAGGTGCAAAGTACTGCGTTATTACCCACATCTTATGTTCAGCGTCCAAATGAGATGTATGCTTCGTAAAACATGTGATGGCCAAATAGCGAAAGTTCCTAAGAAGTCTTCTAAAACTTTTGTCTTTTATGTGGCACACTGTGTCTTTTATGGATTCCTCTGGGGTTTGAAGACCTTGTGTCACTCGATGGCGAAAAGTCACCTTGGCAGCGTTCTTTGCTGTTTTTCTCTTGTAGGAAACAATAACCCTTCTTCTGCCAGCATTGTAATGCCCTCGTCATGATTGCCTCTTTCCTGGACACTTGGATGTCAAGGGACCTCCTGTTGCAGAGTGATGCAGTAACCTCTCGCCTTCTGGTGCACATCTAGCCGCTTTAGTTTAGAGAAAATACACAAAAGCAGCCTTTCTCAAACCTTTTATCATGGAGAAACTCTTGAAATAATTTTCAGATCTCGGAGAACCCCTGCCGCTAATTGCTATAGCTATAACTGACGGTATATTAGCATAAACTAGAGGTCTTCAAACTTTCTAAACAAAGGGCCAGTTTACTGTCTGGTGACCATTGGTAGTAGAACGGGTCCCGACATCACTGGGAATAAACCATGCCCCTTCTTTGATGTCACTGCGAGGAATGGTTCTCAAACGTTGATGCCTTTGGGAGGAATTGGACCCCATTGTTGGTGTCATTGTGAGGAATTAATGCCGCAGTGTTGGTGTCATTGGAAGGAATTGTGCCCCAGTGTTTGTGTGATGGAGTTGATAAAATGATTATCATATGTCTGTTATCATTTTTTTTTTTTTTTTAAACAAAAATATATTGTTATTCGTTTTTCTTTATTATTTTTCTTTATTTTCTTTCATGTTGCGATATATGTATTTTCCTTGATTGAAAATTATGACAGAGGTATTTAAAACGAGAAACAGATGTCTCTTCCATTTCCCACTCCTTACCCCCTCCTTTCTGCTCCTCCCACCATGCAAAGAAAGATGGCCCCTATGTCCTGTAAAATTGTCTTGTGGCAAGGAACAGATATCGACAGGAAAAGGACCATGTACGGATGAACCAATCGCATACACACACACACACACACACATGACGTTTGCTTATGTCACTTTGACTATAAAGAGCTGTAACCTGAATAAAGGGGTTCCTGTTGATGAGAAAGAGCTCGCACTGAACCAGTGTGTCCCAGTGTGATTCTTTTTGCATGCATGCATTCACATCATCATAGATTTGGATCAGAGGCAAAATAGAATATGTATCCTGGAACTGAACTAGGGATAAATCTATTACATTGGGGGGAATTGTGCCCTTTCATTGATGTCAGTGGAGGGAATTGTACCCCATTGTTGGTATCAGTGGATTAAATAGAGCCACAAGGATTGGATAAAAGCAAAGGGCTGCAGTTTGAAGACTACTCGCATAAGCAATAACCTTTAATTTAAGAATAAATAACAAAATACGGATTGTGGCATACTTTGACACCCAAAGCTGCTCTATGTGGAAAAATTATTTTTAATAATGGAATGAAAAGAATAATTGCAGACAATTCAATTTTGTAGTGTAGAGTCCTCATAATGGTGGTCGGTGTAGACATGGCTGCTTACTGAGGTGGTCAATTTAATTGTGCCCTCTTACATTTTGGATTAGTAAAGTGACCCCTTATAACATGGGTGGCAAACACAAGGCCCGCGGGCCGAATCCGGCCTTCCAGGCCATTTCATGTGGCCCTCGCACCTTTCCTGCAGCTTCAGGAGAACTCCAGCCCTCCTCTGGTCCTCCTTCAGACCCTTACTTTCTGCTTTCAAGCAATGCATCCAGCTTCTCCCCATCAGCAGCATAAGGAAAGGGGGGTACACTGTGATGTAAGGGAGAGTGGGGGACTCAACATCTGATGCTAGGGTGGCTCTTGACATCTAATGTAAGGGGAGAGGATGCGCTGGACATCTAATCTTAGATACAACCAGCCCTTTTGAGGGCAATCATAATGCTGATGCGGCCCACAAATATTAATGGTCAGTGTAGTTATACCCTGCATTGGCAATTGATGAAACGCACCCTTACATTTAATGGTTTGTGAAGAAAGCCCTTCTTAGACTGGTGATATGTTGGAGAAGAATCACTTTACATTGGTCAGTGAAAAGCACCCTTATGTTAATAGTTAAGAAGGTCCTCCTCGGACGGGGGGGTCCCTTTACATTGATGGTCATTGGAAAAGTCAGTGAGAGAAGGGCCATTTACAGTGGTGTCAATAGGAAGAATGCGCCTTACATGTGTCGTCTTTGAGAAGAACTTTTTAGATGGCTATAAAGATAATTGGTGTCTGTAGTTACTTTTCTAGAGTCAGGAATTGTTCATTGCTGAAGGAAACCCTGGTTACTTCTCAAGGCACCTTAGTAGCGAAAAGCTGTACCAAAGGCTTCAAGTATACAGTTTACTTACATTATGTTTATGCTGTCTCTCCTCACACCTTTTTGTTAAGGGTACAAAAGGGTACAAAACTGTGCGTTTCAGGAGCTTTAGAATGTCCCATTCAATGATGATCTAATGGTTGATGGCGGTGGGGAGCATAGGACTTGTGGATGACAAGGTTATTGAAAGAACATTAAGTTATCAAATAGGGTTTCAGCTACTGGTTCTTGTCAGTTCTAACTTAATCATGTCTGTTATAAAAAAAAAATCTGCGTTTTAGCCGGCCTTGGCGCTGTCTATATACTTCCAGGATGTGTTGGGACCTATTTGATAAGTAAGTGGCAACAAAAGAGCAAAGTTTGGAACTAAGAAAAACATAGATCTAGGTCACAGGTGTCAGACACAACGCCCGCGGGCCGAATATGGCCCCCCAGGCCAGTTCATATGGCCCTCGCACCTCTCCTCTGGTCCTCCTCCATACCCTTACTTTCTGCTTTCAAGCAATGCATCCAGCTTCTTCCCAGCATCAGTATAAGGAAAGGGGGTGCACTGTGATGTAAGGGAGAGTGGGGGACTCAACTTCTGATGGTGGAATGGCTCTTGAAATCTAATGTAAGGGGAGGGGATGCGCTGGACATTTAATCTTACAGATACAACTAGCCCTTTAAAGGGCAATCGTAATGCTGATGCGGCCCACGATGAAATTGAGTTTGACACCCCTGATCTAGGTGATTGGACCATTGTTCCATTTGGATGACAACATTTCAAAAATCGCGCGTTAAGTAGTGAAATCTACAAAAAAGTGTCGTCCTAACTTTTTTTTGTTGGTTACTGGACTGATTAGCTTCCGAGTTATTTTCATGAGTGAAATAACACTAAGCCAGTCTTTGTTGGAACTGACCAACCACCTTTGTGACTAGGTTATTAAACTGATCTTTGGATCCTTGCTCCTAGTACTCGTCCGGTCTTGTGTTAGCTTCTCTATTAGGTGACAAATGCATTCATCCAAACCATATGTATAGCCTTTTGAAAGTTCAAAAATTATCCAATGGTATGTAATAATGACTAATGTGAACAATTCAAGGGCCAGAGTTTTAGGAATTAAGGAATACCCCCAAAAATTTGGTTCCTTGGCTAGCTCTCTCCTAGTACTTGTCTGGTCTGTTTTTAGGTTCTCTATTGGGTAACAAATGCATTTATCTGAATCCCATTTATTGTCTTATTCCACGTACAGACGATCGGAAATTCCGACAACAAAACTTCTCTTGCATTCACATGGTCGCACAAATGTTGTCGGATATTCCGAACGCGTTGACGTACAAGATATACGACGGCACTATTAAAGGGAAGTTCAATACCAGTCATGTTAGTAGAAGTTTGAGAGACGATACCCGCTTTTCAGCCTCGTGCTTTTCATTCCGTTACAGCATGACAAATGTGCTATCTCCATTACGAGCCAAGCGTTTCCATCTCTCTTGATTCAGAGCATGCGTGGAATTCTCCACACACGATCGGAATTTGCGAGAACAGATTTTGTTGTCGGGAAATTTTGAGAACCAGCGCTCAAATTTTTGTTGTCAGAAATTCCGACAGCAAATGTCCGATGGAGCCTACACACGGACGGAATTTCCAACAGCAAGCTCCCATCAAGCATTTGTTGTCGGAAATTCCGACTGTGTGTACGCGGCATTAGTTTAAATAGCTTTTGCCCCGTTGAAGGAGAACTTTTTTGAGCATGTTTTTGTAGGCGTTCCAAGCTGTTTTTTGAAAAGTCAGAGCTTGTTATTTTTAAACTGCTTGTGCAATGATGATGCGATGCTAGCTTTCACCTCCTGTCCTCCTACAGGTAATTAAAATGAACGAGGTAATGCCTCGGAGTTCTTCAAAGTCTCTCTGAAACCTTTAGGCTCGGACTCAGCCTGGTGGTTCGGTTGCCATGGTACCTGCTAGACCTAAAAGGCGCAATAAAATAACCTACTGTTTGAAAAAAAAAACAAAAAAAAACATTAGAATATAAATAAGCAATCACGCTAACAAGCAATGGCAAAACACAAGAGCAAAGTTGATATTTTGGCAGGGAACGAGCAACATTTGGAAATATTTCTCCGTTAAATTTGTTATGAAGTTTTTGAGGTTTTAAAAAGTGTCCAGGGACACGTAAGAAGCCAGAAGGGAACCCGGCCAAATTCCAACTGAACATGTTGCTGCGGGGAGGAAAAAAAAACAACAAAAAACAGTCAATTAATTTTAAAAGCTGAACGTTAATCTGTAGGCCGGATGGCTGGGCTACTCACTATAATGCAAATATTTTCTCTCTCTCTCGTTGATTGATGGAGACAGAAAGGGATCGGGAAGGCAGGTGGGTGGTAGAACCACAGTACGGCTGAACTTAATTGAAGTGCGCTCGCTTAACTGTACGCGGGATAATGTATTCCTGTAAAATATACAAATCACATTAGGAGATGTGGTTAGATATTTAAGGTAGCGTTACATTTATGTTATACGGTTATTGTGATAATTATGGAAGTGTGTCATTTCAGCTATTTTGGTCAATGTGAGTGCCGATGTGCAGGCCAACTATCTACTGGTAGTATATAAGCCTGCTCCCTCCTCCTCCTCCTCTAGCCACATATATAAACATGCACGCCGGGATGTGCTTGGGTGTATTTATACCCCTAGCTTTTTTTTGTTTTTTTTGTTTTGTTTTTTAAGCCTTTCGATAGGATGAAAAATGGCTAAAACCAGTTGGCCTTTTTCATAGTCTGTTATTGGCGAGATTATGCTTCAGGCTGGGTTCACACGTGTGGTCGTGGGTTCGTAACTGGGGGTCCAGTTTGCGTCTGTTTACTGGTCTAGGTGCGAATTCGCACCTGAACCAGACTCGCACATACAGGACCCTTTTGCAATATGCTCTGCGGTCACCCTGGACCTGTGCGAACTGGCTTCATTAAAAGCCGGTCACACTCACCTGTCATGTGAATTGGATAGGTGTAAACCTGCTTTCAATTCACACATGTGAACCCAGCCTTAAAGGGTCACTAAAGGAATCCTACCCTAATGCAGTCATGGTTTCATGTCCTCATTGTTTTTGCTGTAATTTTTCTCTGTTCTGCACACTTCCTGGTTGTCTGTTTCCTTATGAAAAAAGTACTGGGAGCTTCTCTTTGTGGTCTCTAATCAAGAAGGTGTGATTTCTGTGTGTCTAAAACCCCTCAGAACCAATCAGTTTCATTTTAATAACAAACTCTGCCCTGTATTGGCTCTGTGTCTCTGTACTTCACACAAGCATTAAACTAGATGAAAAACGAAACTGAAACTGCAGGCACATTATATGATTGATTTGTATCTATTTTTAATACTTTTTAAAAGGAATCGGTTAACTATTATGTCTCTATACCTTGTAAACAGTCATTTCAGCAAAAAAAATGTTTTCCTTTACAACTTTAATGCTTCTCTTGGATAGAGATGAGCTCCGGCGTGTTTGCACACTCCACATGCAGAGCCCGCCAGGAAGTCGGCATGGCGCTAATCACAGGCAGGGAGACATTGTCCCGATGCGTGGCTGTAGAGATCGGAAAATGTCTTGCTGCCTGTGATTAGCGCAGCGCAGTGCCTTCCTGGCGGGCTCTGCATGTGGAGTGAGCGACCATGCCGGAGATCATCCCTACTCTTGGATATACACTGTGAAATGAGACCAAATCTCCCCAAACGTAGGGGAAATACCCCCTCGGTTGTCCCTGGGATGGGTGTCCCCTCTCTTACTAAACCAATGACAACTGCAGAATTTTGGATTTCCAATTACTCCCAGTTCTGGTGACAACGGTCACTAGGAATAGCAGGTAGAGTGACCTGTCCTCAACGAGGACATAGATGGCGTCTTACACCTCCGTCAGGTCCGATCCGAGGGTGGGGGAGGGAACAAACAGATGGACGGGGACAACTTTTTCATGCAGTGGAGATTTTCACCACTACTTGCACAAGCAGGTATGTTGATCAAAATGTAACTTTTAATGGTGACAGGCGCGATCTAGAAGTAGATAAATCTGAATACTGGTGCTTGTGAAATTTAATATGACCAATCGACTCCTTTTTTGAAAAAAGAAAAAAAAAAGTGCTCTACTTTTAATATTATAAATTTGCAATAACCAAGCCGGTTCACCAGTAATGTTTTCCTTTGTCCTTTAGGAGCATTGCATTTTTTATTTATCAACACAGTGCCAGAAACAGCGAGTGAGTATGTGAGTAATCATCGTGAAAACCTAAAAACAATCTCCCCCCCCCTCTTCTGTCTGCTCTTGGCAGGCTGCTCAGGCCCCGCTGCCAGCACCACGCTCGCTCCACGCCCTCCAAAATGGGGACTCGGGCTCCCTAGCGATTTCCTCGTCTGTGATAAAACGCATTCGCCATCTGTACTTCAGGTTTCCATTCTTAAATGGGTATTGTGAAACCCATTTAGCTGACTAACTGGTACATTAAAACAATTGTAAAAGCCATGCATACCTCCCCGCTGACTGCAAACCACATTCACTTTCAAGACAAAGCTTCCCCCCCCCCCCCACCCAGAATGTAAGTGGCACACTACAGTACAATCGTACATCTATTGTATTGCATGGCATTGCTACCCGCACCCCTTATCCTTAATAGGAGTCACCAGATTTTAAAGGAGATCTCCAGGAAACCATGATAAAGTTACAAAAATAGATATGCAGCCAGACGTTGTACTAATAATTTCCATTGTCAAGTGTTTAAGGATGCTTGTGTTGAGGGGTGTGGCTGTTACTCTGCTCTACCAGCACAGAGCACTGGAGGAGGGAGGGAAGTAGCATTTTCATCTCCTCTTTCTCTGTCCTTTTATGCACTGAAGTTTAAACCCAGTACACTCTGCGATTGGCTTGAAAGAAAAGACTTGGACACGCCCCCTATTTTTCTTTGCAATACAAGTTATTGTGAGGATGTTCATGTTGAGGGGTGTGGCTATTACTCAGCTCTGCCAGCACAGAGCACTGAAGGAGGAGGGCAGGAAGCAGCATTTCATGGCATTTTCAAGCAAATATCAATCGCAACCCCATGTGGGTGTACAGGATTATAAAGAGATTTAAAGGGTGTGAACTCGATTTGATTATTATTTTTTGTATTATAAATAATTTAGGGCAAAAAAGGAAAACAAAAACGTGTGTGTGTATATGTATGTATGTATATGTGTATGTATATGTATATGTATATGTATATATATATATATATATATATATATATATATATAGTATGTATTATAATTTAAACCTTTAATGCACTGTCTGTTGCAATGTTATTTTTACAGAGGTGTGGTAAATTCCATTCTGGTTGGCTGTCCTCCCACCCCATGCCAGTGTTTTAGGGACTGATGATGGACTAATTTTCTGAGTCACAAAAATTAAGGTGCCTTTGCTCATTTTATTTTTTCCTATCTCTTTTTTTCTTCTCTTATTTTTTTTCTTTTACGCGCGAACACTTCCGTTATGCTCCAAATAGGCCCTGGAGGAGTCATAAGACAAGAATTATCGCATTACATGGGCGTTTTTATGTGTTTTTTAAACCTGCTCTCCTAATTATAAATAATGACGGCGATATGAATTGTATGGATGATGAAGCGCAATCCTGCCGTCTCAGAACTGGGGCTGTTTTAACCTTGCAGCGGTAATTATCCTCATTTAGAGAACGGCGTTCTTCTTTTTTAGTTTTTACATCAGGTAGGAAAATGGGAATTTAAGTTTCAATACTTTGTCTTATTATTGTTAAGGGACGGATGGTTTTTGTTAAACAAATTGGTGTTTAATAATTCTCAATGGTAATAGCGAGGGGGTTCATGATTGTTTTATCTGCGTTTTGGGTCGTATTTAAGATTTAAAGGGAAAGTCCATGAGGCGGCACAAGGTGTGCGTAATTTGTAATTAATGTCGATGCCCCTTTTTATTGCCTATTTTGTAGGCCTGCAGATCTGTAAGCAAACGGATGAATACACATGTGAAATAGATATGTTTACTGCTTTATCTGTGAATAAATTTGTAAGTACTTGTGTACAAGGCTATTTGAAAGCAACTCAGAAGCAAGTCAGATATTCCCATGTAGACAAACCGCAATTCTTTGCAGTCTTAAAGTTCAGACGTTCTGCCACAGTGCACAGCGAGGCAGGTGACGCCCCCTATTTCCTGGTTATGCTTTTCTGCTTCCTGTGTCACCTTTGTATCTCCATTCTGGTGACGAGACAATGAATCAAGTCTGTCCAGTAAACAATAAGGTACGCCATGATCAGTAAACTGAACTAGGAAGTTTAAGTAGGAGCTTCCAACTGTTTTGTACTAGTCTACCCTTTGGCATCCCATTTTCAGAGATTGTACCCCTTGGCAACATGTTTCCATAGATTGTACCCCTTGGCAACCAGTTTCCAAAAATTGTCCTGTTTGACGGGCCATTTCCATAAATTGTCTTGTTTGACGGCCCATTTCCATAAATTGTACCCCTTGGCGGTCCATTTCCATAAATTGTACCCCTTGGCGGTCCATTTCCATAAATTGTACCCCTTGGCGGTCCATTTCCATAAATTGTACCCCTTGGCGGTCCATTTCCATAAATTGTACCCCTTGGCGGTCCATTTCCATAAATTGTACCCCTTGGCGGTCCTTTTCCATAAATTGTACCCCTTGGCGGTCCTTTTCCATAGATTGTACCCCTTGGAGGTCCTTTTCCATAAATTGTACCCCTTGGCGGTCCTTTTCCATAAATTGTACCCCTTGGCGGTCCTTTTCCATAAATTGTACCCCTTGGCGGTCCTTTTCCATAAATTGTACCCCTTGGCGGTCCTTTTCCATAAATAGTACCCCTTGGCGGACCATTTCCATAAATTGTACCCCTTGGCGGACTATTTCCATAAATTGTACCCCTTGGCGGACCATTTCCATAAATTGTACCCCTTGGCGGACCATTTCCATAAATTGTACACCCTGGCGGCCCAATTCTATAGATTATACCCCTTAACGCCCCATTTCCATAAATTGTACCCCATGACAGCCCATTTCTATAGATTGTCACCCTTGGCAGCCCATTCTAAGTAAATGGCACCATTCACACTGGCAAAATGCCTGTAATAATATAGTTGCTTTCAATTAAAATTACTGTATATGTTGTAAGTTAAGTCAAATAATGGCATTAAAACCATTTAAATAATAAAGTAACATAGTTACTTGATTAACAAACTCACACTGTAATGTACTCAATGACTCCAGCAGACGCTCTCTGTTGTCACTTCTCTCCGGGGTCTTCTCCCTATGAGCGCCTCTCCAAAGTCTTCCACATCGGCTCCTTTCCAACTCTCTCCTAAGCCTTGAGTGCATCTGGCCACCAGTGGGTGCTTTTTGAAGGTTCACCAGGCTCTGACAGTCACCAGGCAGTATGATGTGTCAGTAAAGTGGACACAGTGGTGTCAATTGAGGCGTTGGGCATTCAGGCACCATGAGGCTCTTCTTTTCCGGGCCCCCCCCCTAAGTCCTGTAACTCGTCCAACTGTTTTTGTGCTGCAGTGAAGAATGCGGCCTTGACATTTGGAAGGGTGGCTGCTGCACTGCTACTGTGGTTGCTTAGCCATTTAAAGACAATGTTTACAGTCCAAAAAACAAACATTTTGGACCATGTGGGCACCCACTGAATGGTGCAACTTACTATAGGCTGCACACCATTAGATATGCCTCTGCAATTTCCCACCATTTTTTTTTTCTTATGAGTAACAAACGTCCTGGTGCGTACCTTGGGCTGGAAATCATTGCATTAGACTATCACTTTGGCATCCCAGTGTACCTAGAAGAAAAAAATAGTTTTGGGTCCAGATTAAGTTGACTTACTGAACTTGGGCATCCTATCCAAAAGGAATGGGCTTCTTAACACAATGCCAGTAAAATGGGCATGTGTTACAACACACTGGTGTAAATTGGGGGGGGGGAAGTTGATGTATTAGCCCCCCCATCCCCACTCTGCCGGTTGTCTAGGACAGTGGTTCTCAACCCTGTCCTCGAGTACCCCCAACAGGGAGTTTTGGGAGTTTCTCTTAAGCCTCATACACATAATCGGACTACCAACGGACTACTGTGGATTTTGGTCCGAAGGGATTTTGTCCGTGAACTTGGTATGCATACACACGTCAGGACTTTTTCAGCCAACAAACATAACGTTTTTTCTACTCTTTACCGCCACCCTTTGAGAAACTTCTGCTATTGTCTGATCTCTAGCATTTGTTCTGAGCATGCGTGTTTGTACTTTGACTTTAGTCCGATGGGCTTGTATACACGATCGGATTAGCCAACGTAGGACATCTGTTCCCGAAAAGTTTGTCTGTTCTCACTTTTTTTTTTATGGAAAAACGTTTGTCTGATGGAACATACATACAGTCGGATTGTCCGCTAAAACAGGTCCGTCGGACAATTGTCAGTCAGAACGTGTGTACGGGCCTTTAGATAAAATAACTGTCCAAAATACCAAGTCATTGACTCTGATTTATAGCTCCTGTGCAAGATAAAGGAAAACCTGCAAACATGGACTGTTGGGGGTATTTTAGGACAGGGTTAAAAACCACCGTTCTAGGATATATTGTTCCACCAAACCACAACAGCCAAGCTTCAGTGAATTCTCAATTTCCAAAGCCGTTTTGGTTCTGCGTCGCTGCAAGAGTTAAGAAAAGATAAATGTAAAATGCTGGTAATCAGCTGTTTAGTTATTGAAGATGAGAACTCCAAGTTCCCCATGCATTCTCTTTAAAGTCAAGGTTAAAGGGAAAAGCAATCTTGGGTACTTTTTTTTTTTTCATATTTACATCTGACTAGAATATGAATTATATTTGTCACTTGCGACTTTCAAAAACCTCTTCTTCTGATTTGCACGTTCTTTCATTTTCTACCTCCGCTTGTGCGCACGTACGTGCTTCCAACCGCCAGCCACCTTTTTATCTTTACTAAAACATGATAGATATTCAAACTTTATTCATTTAGAGACTTGTCTCGGATTATGTTCTATTTCTTTAGCTGATGACTTCTCTCTGAATTTTGCGGCTGCTTGATGGGAGGAGGATAATTAGGCCTAAGTGGCAGTTGATGAGAGATCACATGACCTGTTCTGCAGATGACTAGAGCCGCCTGTGTTGCAGTAAATTGAGCCTAATAGCTGTGGAGTATGGACCATGTTTGTTGAAAGGATAGTTCCAATTTCCCCTTAAAAATTATCTTAATCTATAGCGAATGTTTTGTGGGTTTGGGCACCGGAAAATGTTGATATATCTTAAATTAAAGCTAAACTCCGGGGATAACTAAAAACTACCTTTGCCCATCACTCCTGCAGCCTCCTTCTCCATAAGACCTCTCCCATAGGCACTTCATTTGTTGCACACTGACGTCATCACGTACTAGTAGCCTGGCATTGTTAGGTTGCCAAGGACCCATCCACATTCTGTAGTGTTGGAGGAAAGAGGGGAACAAGGGAAGAGGAGAAGCATAGCTGCTAGGGGAGGAAGGGGAGAGGAGAGGCTTTAGTTGTGGGTTTAGTAACACTTTAACTGAGTAATGTATTAAAGGGCCACAGATTGAACACACTATTACAGGCTTAAACATGCACAAAAGTAGCTCTCCAAATTTTCCACAGCTAAAATATTTCCTAGCTTCCTGACCAGGTTTACTATATATCATTAGGGATTCTCAAGAGGTTCACCTTAACCTAAAGTGAATGGCCTAAGGTGACCATGAGATGGACGGAAGCCGTTGGTCGTAGGGCTGTCATTTGTTGGCCGGTAGGGCTGTCATTTGTTGGCCGGTAGGGCTGTCATTTGTTGGCCGGTAGGGCTGTCATTTGTTGGCCGGTAGGGCTGTCATTTGTTGGCCGGTCGGGCTGTCATTTGTTGGCCGGTCGGGCTGTCATTTGTTGGCCGGTCGGGCTGTCATTTGTTGGCCCGTCGGGCTGTCATTTGTTGGCCCGTCGGGCTGTCATTTGTTGGCCCGTCGGGCGGTCATTTGTTGGCCCGTCGGGCGGTCATTTGTTGGCCCGTCGGGCGGTCATTTGTTGGCCCGTCGGGCGGTCATTTGTTGGCCCGTCGGGCTGTCATTTGTCTCCCACCTTTCTATTTTCACATACCTACCTGGGTTGTATTTAATTGGTTATTTTGGGATTACACAAACATTTCCCCTTGCCCCCACCTTGCCTTATCGAGGTTTAACTTGTTTCACGTCTAAACTCTTGTTTCCGTCCAAAGGCTATTAATTTTGTGAAGATTGTTTTCTCCCGGCGTCTGGAAGTTCAGGGCATTCCCAGTAACCAACATGTGGCAAACGATAATTAAACTTTTAATTACTCTGGCCAGATGAGTAGCGTAATTACTGTCCTTTTACAGAAGACTTTAAACCAATTGGCGGCTACCGATGACTCTTGATGTATGCGATTTGGAGACGCGGGACATTGTTTTACCGAGGTTTAATACAATGAGTTTACATCTGGTACATGATATTACTGTCGCAGTTAGTGCAGAGAATGTTCTGTGTTCTGCTCATGATCTCTGCTCTGGGAAAACACAGCCGGAATGATGGAAAGCTTGCCACCGCAATAATGAACGGAGAAACAGCAGAGGTAAAGTGCACCTGTCATTGGTACGTAGCCCAGGTAGACATTGGTGGCCATAATGAATGCTTTAGAGAACTCCAGAGAGCTGTGTGAAAATATTGCAAGGGTAATTTTATGCACGGTAACAAATCTTTAAGCCTGTCATAGAATTTTACAGGTTGTGCTATTGTTAGGCATTTAGCTAGTTTTATGAATTTGTGAACAATAGTAGAGACAAAAGATTTTATTTTTAAGCTCCACCCAATCTGCAATGGAAAGCTGATAGTTAAATGAAAACATTGATGATGGGCATACACATAGAAACAGACAATTAAAACAACAATTACATGACCTAAATGCCAAATTAAAGACCAAGACCCCTGCCCACCCTGAGACATTGGTCACATGACCTCTGCTGTAGGGGAGGCTCAGGTAGAGCTGCTGATTGCCCCTGTTTAGCATGAATGGTGTGACTGGTTACTGTGCACCAGATAATGTGGCCCTGTGGGATTTCTGTGGACAAACTAAATATGGGAAACAGTCCTTTTTATTTTTAATATCGGATGCCTTAAAGAGTGGACAATGGAAAACTTTTTTTAAAATATCAAAATAGGTCTCTCTGGGCAGAGAAGAAACAGATATAGGTAGATGGGTCGATCTTGAAAAATGTATATACATAGATGGAGAAATATGGCTAGAGAGCCGTGGCTGGGTGGATAGGCTAGAGAGCCGTGGCTGGGGTGGATAGGCTAGAGAGCCGTGGCTGGGGTGGATAGGCTAGAGAGCCGTGGCTGGGGTGGATGGGCTAGAGAGCCGTGGCTGGGGTGTATAGGCTAGAGAGCCGTGGCTGGGGTGTATAGGCTAGAGAGCCGTGGCTGGGGTGGATAGGCTAGAGAGCCGTGGCTGGGGTGGATAGGCTAGAGAGCCGTGGCTGGGGTGGATAGGCTAGAGAGCCGTGGCTGGGGTGGATAGGCTAGAGAGCCGTGGCTGGGGTGGCCACGGCTAGAGAGCCGTGGCTGGGGTGGCCACGGCTAGAGAGCCGTGGCTGGGGTGGATGGGCTAGAGAGCCGTGGCTGGGGTGGATGGGCTAGAGAGCCGTGGCTGGGGTGGATGGGCTAGAGAGCCGTGGCTGGGGTGGATGGGCTAGAGAGCCGTGGCTGGGGTGGATGGGCTAGAGAGCCGTGGCTGGGGTGGATAGGCTAGAGAGCCGTGGCTGGGGTGGATAGGCTAGAGAGCCGTGGCTGGGGTGGATAGGCTAGAGAGCCGTGGCTGGGGTGGATAGGCTAGAGAGCCGTGGCTGGGGTGGATAGGCTAGAGAGCCGTGGCTGGGGTGGATAGGCTAGAGAGCCGTGGCTGGGGTGGATAGGCTAGAGAGCCGTGGCTGGGGTGGATAGGCTAGAGAGCCGTGGCTGGGGTGGATAGGCTAGAGAGCCGTGGCTGGGGTGGATAGGCTAGAGAGCCGTGGCTGGGGTGGATAGGCTAGAGAGCCGTGGCTGGGGTGGATAGGCTAGAGAGCCGTGGCTGGGGTGGATAGGCTAGAGAGCTGTGGCTGGGGTGGATAAGCTAAAGCAGTGTTTCTCAGCTCCAGTCCTCAAGGTGCACTAACAGGTCATGTTTTCAGGCTTTTTATTATTTTTCACAGGTGATTTCATCAGTTTCACTTCCTTAGTAATTACCACAGCCGTTTCACCTGAGGAAAATCCTGAAAACATGACCTGTTGGGGCACCTTGAGTACTGGAGTTGAGAAACACTGGGCTAGAGAGCTATAGCTGGGGGGGGGGGGGGGATAGGCTAGAGAGCTGTAGCGGGGTGGCGGATAGGCTAGAGCAGTGATGGCGAACCTTGGCAAACCAGATGTTTTGGAACTACATTTCCTATGATGCTCCACTACACTGCAGAGTGCATGAGCATCATGGGAAATGTAGTTTCAAAACATCTGGGGTGCCAAGGTTCGCCATCACTGGGCTAGAGAGTCATAGCAGGGGGGCAGATAGGGCTAGAGTGCCGTAGCTGGGGGCCAGATAAGCTAGAGAGCCGTGGCTGGGGGCGGATAGGCTAGAGAAGCCGTGGCTGGGGGCAGATAGGCTAGAGAAGCCGTGGCTGGGGGCGGATAGGCTAAAGAAGCCGTGGCTGGGGGCGGATAGGCTAGAGAAGCCGTAGCTGGGGGCGCATAGGCTAGAGAAGCCGTAGCTGGGGGCGCATAGGCTAGAGAAGCCGTAGCTGGGGGCGCATAGGCTAGAGAAGCTGTAGCTGGGGGCGCATAGGCTAGAGAAGCCGTAGCTGGGGGCGCATAGGCTAGAGAAGCCGTAGCTGGGGGCGCATAGGCTAGAGAAGCCGTAGCTGGGGGCGCATAGGCTAGAGAAGCCGTAGCTGGGGGCCCATAGGCTAGAGAAGCCATAGCTGGGGGCGCATAGGCTAGAGAAGCCGTAGCTGGGGGCGCATAGGCTAGAGAAGCCGTAGCTGGGGGCGCATAGGCTAGAGAAGCCGTAGCTGGGGGCGCATAGGCTAGAGAAGCCGTAGCTGGGGGCGCATAGGCTAGAGAAGCCGTAGCTGGGGGGCGCATAGGCTAGAGAAGCCGTAGCTGGGGGGCGCATAGGCTAGAGAAGCCGTAGCTGGGGGGCGCATAGGCTAGAGAAGCCGTAGCTGGGGGGCGGATAGGCTAGAGAAGCCGTAGCTGGGGGGCGGATAGGCTAGAGAAGCCGTAGCTGGGGGGCGGATAGGCTAGAGAAGCCGTAGCTGGGGGGCGGATAGGCTAGAGAAGCCGTAGCTGTGGGCGCATAGGCTAGAGAAGCCGTAGCTGTGGGCGCATAGGCTAGAGAAGCCGTAGCTGGGGGAGCATAGGCTAGAGAAGCCGTAGCTGGGGGCGCATAGGCTAGAGAAGCCGTAGCTGGGGGCGCATAGGCTAGAGAAGCCGTAGCTGGGGGCGCATAGGCTAGAGCTAGGGGCTGATAGAAGGATATTGACATAGATATGTGTATCCCCCTCAAGTGTGTTAAACTTATTTTGACAAAAAGGACAAAAAAAATAAACTGAATAGCTTTTTTTTCTAACAGGGATGAGTGTTTTTTTTCCAATAATACAACCTGCAGAGTGTGCAGGACGAAGACCAACGATCATCAAATCCTGATGTAATATAGACAGCAGTGGACGGTTATTGGGTCATTAAACGTAGAGATTCAAGGAAGAATACGAGTCTGCCTTCCAGTGGAAGGTCCTGAAGAGCATGGAACGATCAATATTCTCATTAAATTAGAGGAAAAAGTCTTGTGTTGCCACCGGAGACCACAGAGGTACATAAGTAAGTTAGGAATGTCATCGGCAATGTATCTTGCGACAAAACCTCCCCCTCAAAGCACGCTGCGCTCTTCCTAAGGGATTTTCGTCAAGGACTTTGGTCCCTAAGTCAGCAAAAAATTTGAAAATATTATATATTAATAAGAGAAAACCACGACTTCCTGTTGTTTTTTTTTTTTTTTTTCCTTGTGAATTGTAACATCTGTCGTGTAAACCCCATGAAACCATAGATCTTGGAATCTCCGAGCTCTAGCAGAACCGTGGCCACTGGGGTGGTTTAAATAACCTTGGAAGGAACGCTGTGCTCTTCTCGCAGGCTTCCTCGTTGGTGGTGAATTAAGGAACACAATCGTTTTATGCAATTACTGAATCATTGGCGGGGGGATTGTGGCGGATTTATAGTGTTCTGCAAGGAAGAGATAGTCTGTTCTTGTAAATCTTGATCATCGCTGCATGTGAAGAGAGCACAGGCACAACGGTTACACATTCCATGGGCTCTATAGAGTACAATGTTTTAAAGCAAAGTAATGGATTCCAAAACCGTTACACTAAAGGCATGCTGTAAATGTTAACTGTCACAGTTGCTTGTGCTTTCAACTCAAATGGTCAGACCATCGAATGAACGGGTGTCATGTGCAGATCAGGCAGATGCGAAGATGGCAGCTTCCTTGTAATTTAAAGGGGTTGTAAAGGTAAAAAAAAAATTCCCTAAATATCTTCCCTTCCCTTAGTGCAGTCCTCCTTCACTTACCTCATCCTTCCATTTTGCTTTTAAATGTCCTTATCTCTTCTGAGAAATCCTCACTTCCTGTTCTGTCTGTAACTCCACACAGTAATGCAAGGCTTTCTCCCTGGTGTGGAGTGTCGTGCTTGCCCCCTCCCTTGGACTACAAGAGAGTCAGGACGCAAACTAACACACAGCTCCTTTCCTTATCTGCAACGTAGAGAGCGCCCTGACTTTCCTGTAGTCCAAGGGAGAGGGCGAGCACGACACTCCACACCAGGGAGAAGGCCTTTCATTATGGTGCTGACTGGGCCCTGTACAAGAGGACCAGTGGTACCCTCTCATCCACAGCCCTGCCCAATAGACTTCAATAAAAGCATTTCATTAGCTAAAAAAAGGATAGGCTCAGGCCTGAAGCAAAAACCGTACAAACGCTAAAAAAGAGGAAGTCTTACGCTTGGCATCTTAAATAAAAAAAATAAAAAGGTTTAATATCTCTGTAAGCCTCTGACTTTGTGGGAAGCGGTGTGGAATTTGGGTGAGCCGTAGGAGTAAAAAAGTTTCACTTTAGGTTGCTGAAACTTATCGGCCCCTGGTAATATTTTCTCACTCACCGCTGACCTCATCCCCTTTCGCCTTTTCATCTCAAAGTTCTCAAACCGCAAAGCAATAAATCGCAGCTCAGTTCACTGGTACGCCAAGGTAATTCCGAAACGAGAAGAGAGAAAAGGTTATTCTTGTTTGGAGGCTAATAGGAAGCGGGAAGTGAGGACTGCCATGGGAGGAGAGGGGTCCTGGAAGGGGGAACGCTTTACAGTGAGACCGTTTTTATAGATTCACTTAAAAATATACGGGAATGAAAGAGTCACGTTGGGTCTCTCATTGAACTAGGGTATATAAAAAATATCCTGCGTAATATTTATAAAAATTTGCGTTTTTTTGTACAATAAGATTCAGGAAATGTTTGCGATGAAGACTTTAGCATCTACCAGAAGCTGACATTTTTGTTTGGACTATTTTTCAAATGCACCTTTTTGGTAGTTTTATGAGTCCAAGTAAATACATTCCTGATGTTTCACAATATACAGTAAGAGTATGTTTCAAAAAAGCCTTCATCTTTTTATCATTAAAGTGGACCGCACTCTTTTCACGCAGTTTCCAGGAAGAAAATGGCTGTCTGACAGAGGAGGCTGCCAGCTACCAATCACATCAGATATGACAGCTGGCTACTGATATCCTAGGAGACAGCTGGCTACCAATGACATCAGATGAGACAGCTGGCTACTGATGACATCAGAGGAGAAAGCTGTTTTCTGATATCAGTGAGAAGGCTGGCAGCTACCAATGAGGTTGTCAGAAAACAGCTGGCTCCTCTGATGTCATCCCTAGCCAGCTGTCTCATCTCTAATGCCGTTAGAAGGAAGCTGTCTCCTCCTATGATGTCATCAGTAGCCTGCGGTCTTGGCTCTGATGTCAGTGAGGAGGCTGCCAGCTACGAGTGACATCAGTGATGATACATCTAGCTACTGGTGACATCACAGGAGACAGCTGTCTTCTGATGACATCAAAGAGGAGGCTACCAATGAAAAGGGTGGACAGCTGACTACTGATGACACTGGAGAGGAGGCTGCTGGCTACCATTGAGGTTGTCAAACAGCTGGCTCCTCCTGATGTCTTCATTAGCCAGCTGTCTCCGCTCTAATGTCATTAGAAGGTAGCTGTCTTGTCCTATGATGTCATCAGTAGACTACTGTCAGTTAGGAGGCTGACGGCTACCAGTGACATCAGTGATGAGACAGCTAGCTACTGATGACATCAGAGTAGACGGCTGTCTTCTGATGACCTCAGAGAAGAGGCCACCAGCTACCAATGACAGGGTAGACAGCTGGCTACTGATTACATTGAAGAGGAGGCTGCCGGCTAATGATGACATCGGAGAGAAGGCCACCAGCTACCAATGACAGGGTAGACAGATGGCTGCTGATGACATTAAAGAGGATGCTGCTGGCTACCTAGGACATCAGAGAGGAGACAGCTGGCTACTGATGACATAGAAGAGGCAGCAGCTGACTACCAATGACATCAGAGAAAGATGGTGGTGCTGTTCCTGGTGTGCAGCTACAGAAGCCTCCTGGATTTGCTGGGTTTGTGAGTATGTTTGAGCATCCCCAAGCAAGCCAGGTAAAGGGGATTGAAAAGGCAAATGGGAGTGAAGGTCCAGTCCAACTATCTTTGAGTCCGAGTCCAGTGACTTTGCCTGGACTAAGATGATGTCATCAGTCTGGTGCAGGCAGGAAGAAGCATATCCTCGGTCTTCTCTCTCCCAACATTGTAAGTTTGTAGGAAGTCACAAGGTGAGAGGCTGATTGTGTCAGACATTTGTGAACAAAACCAAGAACATCTCGGTATGGGGTGTAGATGGTGACCCTGGAGGATACCTGAGCAAAAATGGCTCCTTTTTTTTTTTGCAGTGCAATGTAGATGGAAGCATTGTCAGGGGGGAGCACTGTAATCTCTACAATAGTTAATAAATACCTGGAAGTGTTAGGCCTCTTTCACACGGAGCGGTCCGTTTTTCGGTCCGCTCCGTGTGTGTCCGTCGGCTCAGCGGAGGGTCCCACTCAGCTGTCGGCGGACAGGGCGGTCCCTGCACACTGTGCAGGGACCGCACTGTCTCTCCTCCGCTATCCCCTATGGGGAATCGGATGGAAACGGACCGTCTGTCCGTTTGCATCCGATCCGATCCACCAGACGGAAGAAAAATAGGGTTTTCTTCTGTCCGCAAAACGGATCCAGACGGACGCGGATCGTAGGCGGACGTTGGCGGATGCATCATCCACTAACGGATCCGCTCCCATAGGGACACATTACAAGTCCGTAAACGTTCGTCCGCTCATGTGAAAGGGGCCTTACAATTCCTCATTTAGCAGGCTCCCAACAAGAAAAGAGATCAGATTCCACATCCGCTTTAAGAATATAGCTGATTGCATTAATTTTCACATATCCCTTGTAATGTAGGGCGGGCGGGCCGGCATACACTCTACATTCAATCAGACATCAATAGGGTCCTATAATCCATACCTGGCCTGAGAACAACGCAGAGCCTCCCTTAGCACCAGCTCCGTAACATACAGCGGTGTGCCCCAGCGGGTGCTCATGGATTTCCACACCAGGCCACCGCCGGCAATGAATCTGTCTCGGCTCGAGCCACCTGCGATTGGGCAATGATTGAAATAATAATTGAGATCTTTGCTTGGTATAACTAGACAATATGAAGCCGGCAGAGAGCCAGGAAGAGTTTGAAGGGCAGAGAAATCAATGGCTCACACACACCATCTGGGGAGACGGAGAAAATGCTGAGAGGAGCGGCTGGTGGGCAGGAAGCCAGCTTAGATTGTAAGCTCCTGTGGGAGCCAATCTCTGCCGTGCTGCGCAGTAAATTTGTAGGCCGATACCTTTCACTTCCGCATACGGATAGTCTTGTCGGAGGTGTTCTTTGCAACATCAACAATAAAAAACCCTGTTTCTTGGAGAATTGAATTATTCTGTGTGTATTGCATAATTGCCAACTTCGCCTCTCTAGCCTTACCCCCCCAGGCTTTGTAAAATTGTCCTTGGGAACAATCCAGGGTTTCACAACTGAATAACCATTTTGAAGAATTCCTATTTGCTCATTTTATTTATTATCTTAAAGTGAAGCTAAACCCATTGATTTTAATGTTTCCCAAAACCGTTGTATTCAAGGTATCCGTTGTGGTCTCAACTGAACTGTCAATCTATCAATGGCTGGTGTTGTCATTGATCACATGTACAGCACAGTTGCAACTGAAGATCAAACCAAGATGGCGGCTTCCTTGACTGTAACATATAGGAGGGGTTTAGTGCCACTTCCACAAGGTCACATAGGGGTTCATTTACAAAATCTGGTGCAGCTGTGCATGGTAGCCAATCGGCTTCTAACTTCAGCTTGCTCAGTTAAAGTGGATATAAAGCCACTCTCATCCTTTCTAAACTACCGCCATAGTGCTGATCTATAAGGATATACATGCCTCCTACATGTATCCTTACCTGTCAAATATCTCCCCTCCCTGTCTGTTATAAGAACTGAAAAGCTGTAGATTCTGTGGGTGGATCTGTTGTCTGGAGCTCGGTGGGTGGAGTCGTGAAGTGCCTAGACTCCCCGCCCACCTCTAAACTCCCCTTGTCAACATGCATTTTTTCCTATGTTTTCCTTACACTAAATTCTGCTATGATCACCAACATCCAGTCAATAATCCTGTCACTCACAGCAAGGGGGCGGAACAGACTAAGGTTTTTCTCTGTAAGTCTGTTTTGTTTCACTGAGAAATAAGAGGATTGCTCAGAGCCAGATTAACTCTGTGTGGCAAGACTGGGCACAGATGATAGGAAATCTTATACTGTACATTGTGACATCAAAAAAAATAAAATACATTTTCGGGTTTACAGCCAAAAAGTAACATAGAAGCTGATTGGTTAGTAGTAGAGCTGCACCAGTTTTAGTAAATCAACCCCATAGTCTGAGGTTGTCGGGAGCATTATGGGGGTTTCATATCAGTGACCGAAGTGACATTGGTTCTCTTCTTTATCTCTTGAGGTCCTCACTAGCGGTCAATGAGACCATTTATTGAAGTTATTGAGATGTGGGCGTGCATGGGGCAATCCTGGGGTAGATGTGTAATGTAGGGTCCTTGGCTATGGGGCTCCCGAAGGTGGCCCGCAGAGATATTGGGGAAGTCGCTGAGATATCACCTGTTCAGTGCCGAGCTTCTCCCCCACAGTCTGAAGATCCCGGCAAAGTCCTGTTCTCTCCTCTAGTGATGAAACGCAACTCATCCCCTTAACAAAACAGCAATTTAACAATCCGGCGACCGTACGGCCGAGGCAGACGTATCGCATTATCTCGCCGTTCTTGGCAGATAAGTGCATAGCATTGTGTGTTATCATTTAATATCGGCCTTGTTGGGGAATTTTGGAGGCCGCACACTCCAGCGGAGAGTCCAGGAATATGTCTGCGGCTGTTTTCGTAATGCCGGCGAACAATGGCTCCTCTCAGCACAAAGCCTCAGGGCCCAAGCTCATTCCCAGGTCAGGATGAAGGAGAGCCCGGGGTCTGTTCCAAACTCAGAACAACACACAAATATTTTCAGAAGGTCTCCGGAGGCCCGGCTTATGTAAGACATTAACCCCCTCCGACTTGCCCCAACCAGGACTGCATTTAAAGGGATAGTGAGAAGGAAACGTGTTTTTAAACTAAAGGAAAAGTTGCATAATACATCGTCTGGTTGCCAGATCTTCATTCCTTTGTACCTTCATGGTATATCCATCACAAAGACCTAACAAAATGTCTGCACACATCTGCCTTTAAGTGATCTTAAACCCAAAAGCAAACATCTTATTATATTGCAGCTTACCAATTCTTGGCTGTTTTTTTTTTTTTTTCTTGCCCTTTCTTTCCTTTAAATCTGGTGATCTATCCAGAAAGTCTGTTTTTCAACAGAACACGCTTTGCAAATGTTGCAGTGCTGGGGCAAACCATTTATCACTGACAGGGAGGCTCACCATAAAGTGGAAGGAAATTTTTTGACAAATATGTGAAAAGTGTGGGGGGTACATTTGTATAGCGCCCCCCGGAGTCAATACTTTGTAGAACCGCCTTTCTCTGCAGTTACAGCTGCAAGTCTTTTTGGGGATGTCTCTACCAGTTTTGCATCTAGAGAGGGACATTTTTGCCCATTCTTTGCAAAATATAGATCTGTCAGATTGGTTAAAGAGCATCTGAACAGCAATTTTCAAGTTTTGCCACAGATTCTCTATTGGATTTTGGTCTGGACTTTTGGCCATTCTAACACATGAAAATGCTTTGATCTAAACCATTCCATTGTAGCTCTGGCTGTATGTTTCGGGTCGTTGTCCTGCTGTAAGGTGAACCTCAGCCCCAGTCTCAAGTCTTTTGCAGACTCCTAAAGCGGAGTTCCACCCAGGAAAACAACATTTGACCATATAGCTTAATAAAATTAAATTAAAAAAAGTGAAAAAAAAAAAATACTCACCCGAAATACCTGTTGCTATGCGGAAGTTCGTAATCTGCCTCTTCCACACCGCGGTGTCTTTTCTTCTGCTTCTTCTGCTTGTGAATGGGGCGCGCTGCTTTCTGGGAACTGTGTGTGTTCTCAGAGAGCAGCCGCCCATTCACAAGCCAGCGTGAGACTCACGCAGGCGCAGTAGGAAATGGGCAGTGAAGCCGTACGGCTTCACTGCCTGTTTCCCATAGTGTGATTGGCGGCTCGGGACCTGGATCGATCGTGGGACCGGCATCGGGGGGCCCATCTGCGCGAGCAAGTAGGACAAGGTAAGTGTCCTTATTTAAAGTCAGCAGCTACACTGTTAGTAGCTGCTGACTTTAAAAAAAAAAAAATTGCGGCTGGAACACCCCTTTAACAGCTTTTCGGCTAAGATTGCCCTGAATTTGGCTCCATCCATCTTCCCATCAACTCTGACCAGCTTCCCTGTCCTTGCTGAAGAAAGTCATCCCCACAGCATGTTTCTGCCGCCACCATGTTTCACGGTGGGAATAGTGTATTTAGGGTGATGTGCAGTGTTAGTTTTCCACCACACATAGCGTTTTGTTTTTAGGTCAATAAGTTCAATTTTGGTCTCTTGTGACCAGAGCACCTTCTTCCACATGTTTGCTGTGTCCACCACATGGCTTCTCACAAACTCAAACAGGACTTCTTATGTCTTTTTTTCTTGCCACTCTTCCATAAAGGGCAGATTTGTGGAGAGCACGACTAATAGTTGTCCTGTGTACAGATTCTCCCACCTGAGCTGTGGATCTCTGCAGCTCCTTCAGAGTTTCCATGGGCCTCTTGGCTGCTTCTCTGATGAATGATCTCCTTGCCCGGCCCGGTCAGTTTAGGTGGACGGCCATGTCTTGGTAGGTTTGCAGTTGTGCCATACTCTTTCCATTTTGCAAAGATGGATTGAACAGAGCTCCGAAAGATGTTTAAAGCTTTGGATATTTTTTTTTTATAACCTAACCCTGCTTTATACTTCTCCACAACTTTATCCCTGACCTGTCTGGTGTGTTCCTTGGCCTTCATGATTCTGTTTGCTCACTAAGGTTTTCTAAAAAACTTCTGGGGGCTTCACAGAACAGCTGTATTTATACTGTGATAAAATTACACGGGGTATCAGAATAAATGGGGCTGAATATAAATGCACGTCACACTTTTCAGATATTTACTTGTAAAAAAAAATAAAAAATTTGAAAATCATTTATCATTCTCTTTCCACTTCACAATTATGTGCCAATTTATGTTGGTCTATCACATAAAATCCCAACAAAATGTATTTACCCCTTTTTGGTTGTAACATGACAAAATGTGGAAAAGGGGTATGAATACTTTTTCAAGGCACTGTGTGTGTGTCTCTCCCTCTCCCTCTCCCTCTTTTTATAATATATATATATATATATATATATATATGTGTGTGTATATATAATATAATATATATGTGTGTATATATAATATATATATTTTTTTTTATTATTCACATTGTCTTCCAGTGATGTATTACTGACTGCAGAGCGGCATTGATTTGACTTTTTATATCTATCTACAGTTCAACTTTATTTCATAGAGTATTTTATGTCACCACAGGGTCACTCTTAACCAACAAGTCGCCTATTAAAAAAAAGAAACCGAGACCTTTCTTTGACCCCTTTTTATGGAGTCCTTTTAATCCATGCCCCTGGTGCCCCGCTCTGCCCTGGCCCCATACGGAAATCCTCCGGCCCAGCAGGAAACGGTTAAGCCCCGAGTGTCTCTTATAACGTCCCGGCGTTTAGCGCACTCATTTCTATTTAATAAAGATTAATATAAATAGGATTTCCACATTCGGACCCGGTGTGGCCGCCAGCGAGAGAATATTGGGATTTTAATTATATCCGCATAATAAAGCGGAAACACGAAGATACTTAATCTAAATCAATGTTCATGAGAGCAGCAAACGTGCAGCATATCCCATCCACTGACAGCTCCCGACACTGTAATGTGAGCAGGAGAGAAATCACTGATATTAATGGGGCGGCGGTGCGACTCTCTCTGCTGCATGTCACAGGGCCTCTTAACTCTGTGTGCTTGGTGTGTTAGGTGCCATCGTGGTGGGGGGCAGCATAAATGTTTGATCTTTTTATTGGCTTTTTGTGCAGTATATAATATTTTATTTTTTATTAAAGTGGAGCTCCACCCAAAAGGGGAAGCTCTACTTGTTCTCCACTGCCGCATTTGGCATTTTTGGGGGAGAGCGGGTACCTGGTTTTGACAGGTACTCGCTCCCACTTCCTGGTAAGATCGCTACAGTGTTATATACATAATTTCCGACCCCCCCCGTCGTCGTCTATGATGCACAGTGGTAAAAGACAGCGGAGGGGCCATTCAAAAAGTGCAGAGCGACTCGCACATGCACAGTAAGAAACCAGGCTGTGCAGCCACAAGGTTTCACTTCCTGTCTCCCTTACTACAGATTCCGGCGCCTTCACCCGAAGCTGATTGACGGATCGGCTAGGGGTGCCGACATCGCGGGATCCCTGGACTGGTAAGTGTCCTTTATATTAAGTCAGCAGCTGCAATATCTGACTCTGACCAGCGCTGGAAACCGGAGTGCTGAAATCTCATTGGTTCCTTTGGAGAACAAACTTTTTATAGTCCTAGTTTTTATCGTTCGTTTTTTTTTCCTGTGCGGAGAGCCCTGATCTCCTGTCGCCTTGCGCTTAGTTTAGATTATTGAATATATTTACATCTCCGGGCTGTCGGAGGAGGTTTTGCAGCTTTGTGTATTTCGAAACGCTGTGAGGGAGCCCAATCCTCGTGATTCACTTATTAGTTCTAGAAGCGAACCTAATACTTACCCCAAACCTAACCTGATGCTTTGCTCCCCAGCGCTGAAACAATGACCTCATTGATGAACTTGGATGTCCATTACAATGAAGGAGCTGTTGGTCTATATAGTATATGTAGAATCGTCTGTCTGTTGGTGTACTGGCTCAGTGAGAACCAATAAAATTAAATTTGCCACTCTCCGACTTGTTTAGATCAGGATGACTTGATGCAATGCGCATCAACCCGTGGTATGGTGCGTGTTCACACTGCAGTGATGTGAATGGGCCCTTGTTTGGGGTAATCGTCACATTATAGCAGCAAAATAAGATGGGCCTAAGCGTCTACTTCCTAGCTAACAGTCTTTTCATAACTGAGCTCTGTCCAGGTTTCAAGCTTTAAATTGTGTAGATTTTATTTTCCTGTGCAGCCAATCTTGCCATCCGGGCACTATTGCCAGACAGTAAAACCGGGTCAATACAGTTTGTCCAGGACACACCTTCAGCAATGATGGCCCATCCATCTTTGGTTTCGACTCGCCCTGTCAGTACGTTCATATTGTTAGACCAGCTATTCTCAACCAGGGTTCTGTGGAACCATGGCGTTTCTCCAGAGGTTGCTAGGGGTTTCTTGAGCTATGGCCGATTGAACCACCTAATTCAAAGGCCAAATCCGGCCCTCAAGGCCATTTCATGACCCCTCGTTCCTCTCCTGCAGCTGCAGTAGAGCTCCAGCCCTCCTCTGGTCCTCCACCAGACCCTGTACTCTCTTCTTCCTATCGGCAGCATAAGGTAAGGGGGGTGCACTGTGATGTAAGGGAGAGTGGGGGACTCAACTTCTGATGGTGGGGTGGCTCTTGACATCTAATGTAAGGGGAGGGGATGTGCTGGATATAATCTTATAGATACAACAAGCCCTTTTTAGGGCAATCATAATGCTGATGCGGCCCACAATAAAATTTGAGTTTGACACCCCTAACCTATTTGTTGATGCGTACAGAGTTCAAGGTTCAGCACCACTTGGCAAAGCCAACAGCATGACACCAAATATCTTTTTAGCTGTCCTTAAAGTGGTTGAAAAACCCTTTAAAACCACTTTTACCTACAAGCCTAGATTAAGACTTACCTGTAGGTGCTCGAAATATCCCCTAAACCTCCATGGTTTAGAAGATATTTGCAAAAGAGACAGCAGCAATGTCTACAGTGCATGCGCCATAGACAACCGCGCAGGCGCACTTTAGAAACGGCGATCGTGCCGTGACTGGCGGCTCCCGCGCGTATCGCAGCTCCGGCCAATCACAGCACTGGAGCCGCGATACCCGGAAGGAAGAGGGTGGAAGATGGATGCTTCGTGCAGGCTTCAGATTTTAGGTAAGTGACACATAATGGGTTACTATATGCTATGCATAGTAGCCCATTATGCTTTTCCTTTGCAGGGAAACAAATGGGAAGTAAAACCCATCAGGGTTTACTTCCTCTTTAAGGTTGGCATTCTAAAACTTCCCTGAATAGGTGAGTTTTCAGGGATCGCCTAAAGGCAGACAGGGTAGAGGCTTGAGGACATACTGTGGCAGGGAGTTCCAGAGGATGGGAGAGGCTCTGGAGGTGAGCAGAACTATGCAATAAAGTTCATTCTTGGAGTCCAGCTTTAATTGCATCACTTGGTTATTTTCGCTTTGTTTTATGAATGCCGGAAATTCAGTGCCCGTAGACTGCCATAGTTTCAGCTGTATGTTTATATGTTGTGTACAGAGTTTAAAAAACCCTGAGGCTAGAAAAAAATGCGTTTTTTTTTTACAATTCCCTCACTGGTGGTTAAAGCTCTCTTGTACATTAATCAGCCAGAGAACCCCAAAACACACAGCTTCCTGTGGATATCACCTCTCTTTATTAGACTGCAAGTAATAAAGGCGCCAACTGCTTGGGAATATCTACAGACTTCACCATATGGTTGGACTTTTAGAAGCATAAGAAGCTTTTCTTTTTTTTTTTCTTCAGAATATGTATGTGTCGACACTGGGAATTTGTTATGTAGGATAATTGCTTTGATCAGAGAAGAATCGAAGACTTCTCTTTTAATTGACATCTGTTGGGTTGCAGAAGTTGCCGGCCATTGCTGGCTGCCAATGGCGCACCAGGGAAGGAGGATCTATGTTCTCATGTGAGGTGTTGCTGTGATGTTCCACCTGTTGTCCGCTGTGTAGCCCAAGGCACCAATATGCAAATTAAAAGGCAGCATATGCCGCTGAATCGAGTTAAATGGCAAGTAAACCCGCTATCGAGCATCAAAGAGCGCCTTCTGATTAAATACATTTCTGTGTGTTTACTGCAAATATATTTTTTTAGTACGTTACTGGATATGTATTCAACTTTTTCAGACAGTCTTTGCAGAAATCTGTGTTGGTGGAGAAGCATGATTGACTGATATATGTGCAGACTCCAAAGGAACGGGCATATCTAAACTGCCGGTTTGATCACGTGGGACTATCCTGATATACACCACATATTTCTAGCAAACATTTACATAAAAACAGGGATTTTGGTTCACATTTATTGCAATAGATGTTCAAGCTGGCCAACTACATCCAAGTAATCCTCCTCTGGCCAGTCACTGCTCTACTTCGTACAATGGAAAATACATTCTGCTCATGGCATTGGGCATTTAGTGCCAAAATGGGGCAGATGGACACAGTTGGAGGAAAGTTAGACTCAGGCTTCTCAACCATCTACCCCAGAGCAGCTGTGGCCCTTTGCTTGTCTTTGCACTTCAGGCACTATTCTATCCACTGACACCTGCGATGGGGCACTGTTTCCCCCCATGGTACCAACAATAGGGCATTAACGCCAGCGATGGTGCAGAATTCCTTCCATTGACGCCAGCGATGGTGCAGAATTCCTTCCATTGACGCCAGCGATGGGGCAGAATTCCTTCCATTGACACCAGCGATGGGGCAGAATTCCTTCCATTGACACCAGCGATGGGGCAGAATTCCTTCCATTGACACCAGCGATGGGGCAGAATTCCTTCCATTGACACCAGCGATGGGGCAGAATTCCTTCCATTGACACCAGCGATGGGGCAGAATTCCTTCCATTGACACCAGCGATGGGGCAGAATTCCTTCCATTGACACCAGCGATGGGGCAGAATTCCTTCCATTGACACCAGCGATGGGGCAGAATTCCTTCCATTGACACCAGCGATGGGGCAGAATTCCTTCCATTGACACCAGCGATGGGGCAGAATTCCTTCCATTGACACCAGCGATGGGGCAGAATTCCTTCCATTGACACCAGCGATGGGGCAGAATTCCTTCCATTGACACCAGCGATGGGGCAGAATTCCTTCCATTGACGCCGGCTGTGTGGGGCAGAATGCCTTGCATTGACGCCGGCTGTGTGGGGCAGAATGCCTTGCATTGACGCCGGCTGTGTGGGGCAGAATGCCTTGCATTGACGCCGGCTGTGTGGGGCAGAATGCCTTGCATTGACGCCGGCTGTGTGGGGCAGAATGCCTTGCATTGACGCCGGCTGTGTGGGGCAGAATGCCTTGCATTGACGCCGGCTGTGTGGGGCAGAATGCCTTGCATTGACGCCGGCTGTGTGGGGCAGAATGCCTTGCATTGACGCCGGCTGTGTGGGGCAGAATGCCTTGCATTGACGCCGGCTGTGTGGGGCAGAATGCCTTGCATTGACGCCGGCTGTGTGGGGCAGAATGCCTTGCATTGACGCCGGCTGTGTGGGGCAGAATGCCTTGCATTGACGCCGGCTGTGTGGGGCAGAATGCCTTGCATTGACGCCGGCTGTGTGGGGCAGAATGCCTTGCATTGACGCCGGCTGTGTGGGGCAGAATGCCTTGCATTGACGCCGGCTGTGTGGGGCAGAATGCCTTGCATTGACGCCGGCTGTGTGGGGCAGAATGCCTTGCATTGACGCCGGCTGTGTGGGGCAGAATGCCTTGCATTGACGCTAATTGATTCAACTGCTACATTGTCACCCTTCTAGGCACTCTGCTGGAATCATAGCAGCAAGTCAGCAGCATACACAGGCGTGCTTCCTGGCATCACTTGTTTCCCTGACACCCCGTCTGATTATCTGCTGCCAGCAACATGTAAGTCCACCTTGCAATGGCTTGGGGGGTCATCAACCTGTGGCATAGTATCTGCCCACATCATGTCTGATTTACTGAATATAAATTTAAGAGAAAAAACTTTAATGCACAACAACCAATCAGAAATGGTCCTAGTTGGCCTAGGCTTGGAGGACTGACTTGTTCTTTTTTCGGTAAGATGCTGTCCTTGTCGGGTTCTTTGCTTGCTCCTCCTCTTGCTCTAGTTGTACCGAGACACTTCTGGCTGTAAAGCTTAGCGAATCAATATTCGGCTGTGCTAAGCTCGCCTGACAAGGGCTGATCTCTAGGGATTAATGCACTGACTCCTTCCACTAAGAGCTTATATGGATGTACTTATAGTAGTCAGCGGACGATAGTGAGGCCTTGTCTTGTGTCACTTTCTTCCAGTGCAAGCTCCTGTCGCAGATAATACGACACTTAGATTATTCCGAGGGCTTAAATAGAATCTCGTAGCATCCTTCTAGCATCTAAAAACTTTTACTACCAGGATGCCTAGAACTTGTAGTTCTCCACTAGCTGGAGGATACAACTTGCCCTCATTTTATCCTGCATCCATTTATTTACCAGATTTGTATTACATTTGAACTTTATGTAACTTTCAGCAACTTTTTATCAATATATTATATATTTAAGAGAACTGTTTAAAGCGGGGTTCCAACCACAATTAGCATTTTTTAAATGCAAGTCCTTTCATCATGCGTTTTTATAATATAAATCCGGTCACTTACTATTTTACAAGCCGCCGCTCCGCATAGTTATTCAAAAAGATAGTTTATAAAACTAGGTCCACACGGTTGTCATTTTGCTTGTGGGCATTGTGAAGCCTACAAGCACTTACTTCCTGGAAGTCTTGGATGGGGAGTGATAATTGGGTAGCGCACTGCATCCTGGGAAATGATGACACACGTTTCCCAGGAGCATTAGAGGGAGATGTCAGAATCCTAGGTGATTCCAAGGGCAGATTTGGGACTGCATAGCAACAGGCATTTCCAGATGAGTAAAAAAAAAAAAAAAATTATTATTCTAATGAGCACACTAATGAAAAAACATTGTTGGGATGGAAACTCCACTTTACAATGAATAAAAATAATAATAACAAGAGAACTGTTTAAAGGTGCAAAATGCGGAGCCTCACGTGGATGTTGTCGTATACTGTTGAGGTGTCAGCAGCAGCTTCCATCTGAGGCTTCTCAAGTGGTCATTTTTCAGATTTCCTTTAGTGCAGTGGACTTTTTTACTGTTGTAGAGAAGCACTGGCTCAGTCCATGATGATCTTTGTCAACCAGTTGGATGTTAGTCTATGGCAGATTGTGTTGGTATAAAGCAGCCTTTCTCAACCTTTTTACCCCAGGGAAACACTTAAAATTTCCAGGTCTCGAGGAACCGCTGGGAAAACAAAGTTTTTGGGGTTTGGTGGCAAAAATGCACCTTATGTTGGTGGAAAGTGAGGCAAATACCCTCCTCACAGTGAAGGTCAGAACGCCCCACTTACAGACAGCTAAAAAGTTAATTGGTATTACAGTATATTGTTGGACCCAAAACTTTACAGGTGCTATCAAATGGAAGGTCAATGGGCCACAGATCAAGGAACCCCTAACAGCTTCTCAGGGAAGTGCCAAAAGCCCCTGGAGGAACCTCTAGCAGCATCTGGAGAAACCCCTAGCGTCTCCTGGAGAAACCCCCTAGCGGCCTCTGGAGGAACTCCCATCATCTCCTGCCAGTACCCTTGGGTGTCATAGAACTCTAGTTGAGAGTGGTTGGTCTAGGGTGTCATAGAACTCTAGTTGAGAATGGCCGGTCTAGGGTGTCATAGAACTCTAGTTGAGAATGGCCGGTCTAGGGTGTCATAGAACTCTAGTTGAGAATGGCAGGTCTAGGGTGTCATAGAACTCTAGTTGAGAGTGGTTGGTCTAGGGTGTCATAGAACTCTAGTTGAGAATGGCCGGTCTAGGATGTCATAAAACTCTAGTTGAGAATGGCCGGTCTAGGATGTCATAAAACTCTAGTTGAGAATGGCCGGTCTAGGGTGTCGTAGAACTCTAGTTGAGAATGGCCGGTCTAGGGTGTCATAGAACTCTAGTTGAGAATGGCTGGGCTAGGGTGTGGTAGAACTCTAGTTGAGAATGGCCGGTCTAGGGTGTCGTAGAACTCTAGTTGAGAATGGCTGGTCTAAGGTGTCTTTTAAAGCCTAGTTACAAAATGCTTTTGTGACATAACAACCCAAACAAATATATACTCTTCTCCCCCCACTCCCCAAATAAATTTCATAACAGCGCCCAAAATACGAAGCTCTTTCTTCTTTTGTATTTTTGCCTGTGGGGTTTGCACTTGTGAGTGTTGGAAGGAAGTAAAGACTGTATTGTTCATTCAGATTTTTATGTCTGTAAAAAGTAAATTTAACTTTTTAAAGGAAAAAAACTTTGAACAAAGCCCCCTTTTAGCTGTCTTCTTGGTTTTGCTTCGGTAAACAGTTTATAAAAGATCATGGGGGGGCACACAGCTCAGCCTTGTGATGTCTGCGGAATGCGGGAAGTACGCTGCAGGCCGGAGGGGGTCAGCCTAGGGAAAAAGGTGTTACCCTTGCTCTTTTCTTTGGCTTCCTCCTCTCGTTTCATCTCCTGCTGGCCAGACCTCATGACAGCAGCTGTTCAAAGGAATTCCATCTGTCCCATAGCTTGTGATCAACATTTGTGCAGCAGCTGCCGCCCCACAACTGGCTAAGTGACTGGCTGTCCTACCAGCGGCCACGCAGTCTGGGGCCTGATTCTTTCAGACCATCTCTTGGCCAATAGAAGTGTTTTCCCATGCAGCCAAGGTGCCACTGGGCATCAAATTAGCGGTCAATGGCCTTTAGAAGCTACAGTTGATTTGTGCCTTGAACAATAAAAATATTTTTTTTTATGAATAATAGACAGCCCTAGATGTATGTAATGGTTTCTCTGTAGAAGTAAATGTGGCTTTTTAAAAAATCAAAACTGTTAAAAAATAAAATAAAAAGTAATCCAGCTGGCTGTGTAATTTTTGTTTTGATAAAATGTATGTAGATTTTTTTTTAAATGTTTACAGCTTATAAAGATTTGCTTTTTAAAGTATAGCTAAAGGCAACACTAGTTTGGTATAGAGTGGAGAAGGATTAGATCCCCTGTCAGGTTTTTATTACTGTCTGTGCCCCATTCAAGCCCCACCCAATTTGTTTCGTCTTTAACGTTTACACAAAGTGAAGGAAAATCAAATCCCAAATTTTGGGTTGTTACGAGAACAGGAATAGAGGGAAAATCTTCCAGCTAGGGCGATAGTTTTTTGGAGGGATCTCCTATCACTTCCTGTTTTGACAATGGAACAGGAAAAAAAAAATCTTCCCAATGGGATGCAAACGGCAAAAAAATAAAAATAAACCCGACGGGTAGTATAACTCCTTTTAGGCGCAGTTCAAACCAAAAGACGATGCGGCTCACAGCAGGGGTCCTGTGCATCCTGGTTCAGTTTCGGGTCGGATTTCGGGTCGGATTTCGGGTCGGATTTCGGGTCGGATTTCGGGTCCGATTTCGGGTCCGATTTCGGGTCCGATTTCGGGTCCGATTTCGGGTCCGATTTCGGGTCCGATTTCGGGTCCGATTTCGGGTCCGATTTCGGGTCCGATTTTGGGCAGAATTCTGAACCTGAAATTGACCAAAAGACGCACAAGGCTGTGCAAATTTCCACCAGAGCCGTATCGGAGATATGTTAACCCGGCTCCATAGAGAGCCGGTCACAATCTCCTGCTATTGCAAATTGGATGCAGAGAATTTCCACATCTAATTCACAATAGTGTGAACCCAGCCTTACTCGATCCAAAAAGAAAAAAAAAATTGCATTTAGTTGTGCTGGCATGCTGTGATGTATTACATTTGGGGGGGGGGGGGGGGTTATATTGCTTTAAGGCCCTGTTTATACCAAGTCACCTTCTTATTTCGCGGGCAACATGCGTAATTGCTATGTGGTACCATTCATTCTGATTTATACCGACGGATGAACTGCTTTCCAGCCCATATCTTGATCAAGGTATCACGTAGTCAAGGTGTCACTGGTCTTTTGATGAAGGGCCAGTGGCGTTCAGAAGCTACAGTTTAGTTGGGTGTTGCCAAAGAATGGTGACGCACAATTTTTAGGCCATATTTTGCAATGCACATCCTTCGGCAAGATCCATCAGGGAGTCGTTCAGAATAAATGGTGCCACAGAATTCAATGGGCAGCCACTGGGGTGGACGAGTCCTAAAGCATCAAATTACAGGTCTGCCATTTTATACTCGTAAAATTGTTCTCCGACTTGTAGCGGTGGAATAAAAGGCGCCAAGGAAGAAATTCCGGCTATTTAATAAACATCTCACTTTTTTTTTTTTTTTTTATACGTAGCAGAGGGTTTTACAAAGAAACATGTGGTGGAGATGATGTCCACTGAAGGGAGAAAAGAATTACATGGAAAACAAATGCGGTTTTGGCCAAGTAGATGACACGCAAGGCCCCTCTCTCTTGTGCTTTTCTACGGCAGCGATCGGCCCGGAGAACAGTGAAGGGTTTTTCTGAAAAGGTTGCCGCGTGTGTTTGAGGCAGATAAGCCCCTGGCTTTGAAGTGTGGCCACATCGAGCGCCCGCTACTGTTGCTGCTGCCAGTCACGGGGAATTGATCACCTCCGCCGAGAGATAAGGGTGCAGAGTTTTCGTTCAAAAGTCTGGCGGGAGGGGCATAACGACCCCGACACCCCCCCAACTTTCTTTCATTTTTTTTATCGCTTACGCTACGTTCTGAACATACAAATTTTGTTTTGTTGTTGTCCCTGGCTATTAACCTTTTCATTTACCAACGTGTCCCTGCTGAATGCGGTTAAATGGGTATAGCTGCAAAGTAGATCTAAACCCAACCAATAAAATGTCATAGAACATGGTCATTTTGTAGCTGAATTCTGGTTATGGCTATTTTACCTGGTATTGGTCCAGCTTGGACCTATGTAAGTGTGTATTTATTATACCTGTATAATCCTCTAGAACAGGGGTCTCCAAACTGCGGCCCGAGGGCCAGATGTGGCCCTTTGTTAGCCTTTATCCGGCCCTTAGAGCACAATTCCTCCCACTGACATGAGGCACTATTCCTCCCATTGACACCAACAATGGGGCACTATATTATCCACGGATACCAATGATGGGATACTATTCCTCCTACTAATAGGGGGAATACTCCTCTTCCTCTTGACCACCAACCCTAAGGCCATATATGTTCTCACCGATGCCGGGCACGTAACTTTTTCTTCTCTTGCTGGCCCCAATCCGGCCCTCCTAAGGTCTGAAGGGCAATAAAGTGGCCCTTTATTTGAAAAGTTTGGAGACCCCTGCTCTAGAACAGTGGTCTCCAAACTGAGGCCTTGCGGGACAAATGTGGCCCTTTGCTTGCCTTTAGCTGGCCCTTGGGACTATGTCTTCTACTGATAGGAGGCACTGTTTCACCCGAACCAAATCCCCCCCCCCCCCCCCAACAGTGGGGTATAATTCCTCCTTCTGACACCAATGATGGGGCATTACTACTTCTTCTTCTATTGATGGGGAAATATTCCTCCAACTGACACTATGGGGCACTATTCCTTCTACTGATACCAACCGTAGGGGGCACTATTCCAGCCACTAATACCAGTGATGAGGCACTATTCCTTCCACTGACACGATTGATGGTTGACTATTTCTCCCACTGACACCAACCGTAGGGGGCACTATTCCAGCCACTAATACCAGTGATGAGGCACTATTCCTTCTACTGACACAATGATGGGGCGCTATTGCTTCCACTTACACCAACTATACAGGCACCATTGTATCCGCTAAAACCAGTGGTGGGGCACTATTCCTCCTACTACTTATCACAAGGGTGCTATGTATTTATTTATTTTAGTTTTTACTTCCACTGACCACCAAGCCTAAGGCATTATCTACTCCCAATGACCACAGTCCAGCCCCTGTAAAGTCTGAAGGACAGTAAACTGGCCCTAGGTTTCGAAAGTTTATAGACCCCTGATCTAGAAGCTTGAAATTACTGTAGTAGACACCCCTACTTCAGTGATCGCCGCCTGCTTCTCGTCTTATATCAATTAGCTGCCCTGCTGCTTACTTGAACACAATAGGTGGCCCACTTAAGGCGCCATTACGTTTCTTAGTGAATGCTGTGTATTCTCTGATTGAACAAGATGGCGATTGTGATGTCACCACCACTTTGTCCAATCAAAGAACACTTTGCATTCATTGAGAAAATGTAAAACATTCTCTGATGCCCGTGCCCAGTGGTTGACCACCTGTGTTTACAATGGAGCAGGGTCCCCATCAGAGTCTCTCCTTATATCAGGGTCCCCGTCAGAGTCCCCCATTTTAGAGTCTGGAATGAGAGAGGTTGAGGTACCATAGGCAGTCTGCTGACCCCAATGCTAAATCTGTGCACATTAAGGGTGGTTGTAAAGAAACTGGAGTAGATCGGCTTATGAAAACCATCTAAGCTGATCAAACTCTAAGCAAAATGTGGAAAAAACATTTTTGAATGGAGTTGGAATATTTAGAATCTGGCAGAATGTATGGTGGTGTTTGTTAATATTCTTCTATATACTCTTATATCCTCCTTCCTCTTTATTTCGCATTGCTGCCCTTTGCACTGTCTCGTGGAAACCGCTTGTAGGCCATTAATCAGTCAGTATAATGGCGCCTTTGGTGACCACCGGCATTCACCTTCTAATCGGAGTTGAGATGAAGAACCTTTCCTCGAAGGGAGGAGGTTAATAAAGAGCGCTCCTGTTTTGGTGGAGTACACGCTCTCTTCCCACCAAGTGACAAAGCGTTCCTCCATCTTTACCCATTTCCCACTTTAAAGACGCGTTACTAATGACCGCAATTAATCTCCGTCATTTCTCTAATCATAATTAACTAGACGCCAAGACTTTGCCGCTCATCCAGGAACTAATAAACAAAGAATTATTACCTGGCAAGACCGGCCGTCAGGGGCCTGCCAGGAGATGGAACCGGAAACCTGAACTAATCTATATATTAACAACCTTACAGCAAGGCCAAGAACGCGGCGCGTGACCTGGCGCTTTGCATGTTGGGTGTTTTCATTCTGCGGGAATCGGGGAAATACACGCAAGAACACATCGCACATCGTCATTGATGCTTTGACTCATGCGTTGTGGTGAAACATCCCTAAAGTGGATCTTATCAAGTCTACATACATTTAAAAAAATAAATGTAATACTAATAAATATATTTTATATAGAGAGAGAGAGAGAGATATAGATATATATCAATATATATATAGAGAGAGAGAGAGAGAGAGATATAGATATATATCAATATATATATATATAAAGAGAGATATATATAGATATAGATATAGATATAGATATAGATATAGATATAGATATAGAGAGATAGAGAGAGAGATATAGATATATATCAATATATATATGAGATAAAAATTCAACAAACTCAATAAAATCAGTTATTCATTAGGAAGCCCCGAGCCCCAGTCCAGTGTCTTTGCCTAGGCTGAGATGATGTCATTGGTCTGCTGCAGGCAGGAGGAAGCACTTCCTGAGTCTCTTCTCCCCCTAGTGGTTAGAATGCAACATTGTAACTTGGTAGCAAGTCCACAAGATGTGAGACTGCAGCAGAGGCTTGAACATTGTCAGACATTTGTGAACCCAAGAACAGTGTCTGGACAAAGATGGAGCCGCCCTACTAGAATTGTCCTTCATCCCACTTTAGACGAGGTAGATTTTAGAGAAATTGAGGTTGCCCTTTCCTCTTAAAGGGACAGTCATCCTTATCCTGGCTTTACTACCCAATAATTGATTTATGTGGTACAACCGTACACTGTATGATGCACAAGGAGAGCAGAGCTGTGGGATGGGCCCAGCAAGCCCCACCCACTACAGGCTGCCTGCAGGCACCTACAGGAGGGGCAGAGACCAGACCAGTCACCCTGCACAAGGAGAGCAGATCTGTCGGAGGGGCCCAGCAGGCCCCACCCACTACAGGCTGCCTGCAGACACCTACAGGAGGGGGCGGAGACCAGACCAGTCACTCTTCACAAGGAGAGCGAGCAGCAGTGAGCGGTCTTTATTACAGGAAGTCTCACACTGGATTACCTCACAGATCTGGAGGAAATGCACAAAGCTCACCAAGGTTTAAGGAAGAATACACATGAGGATTGTATGTAGACCATATTGTCTTATTTTGTAGTTCACCTTTAACCTCCCTGGCGGTATGATTCTTTAAGATTTTAGGTGCTAAAAGCGGTACCATTATTTGCAAGGGAATTTGGCGTTTTATACTGTAGGCTTGTAATTCTTAGGAATAACTCACTTAAATCTATTCAAACAAGAGTCTAATAGGCATCCCGGGTATGATTTTTTTTTTTTTTTTTTAATTAAAAATTATAATATAATAAATAATTATAAAAAATGATCACAAATGATAATATAATTATAGTAAAAATTATTCAATAATGTAATCAAATCAAAATCACTGAAATTTGCTCAGTTGCAGAATTTTTGCTGTCATTTTTTTTTTTTTTTATGACGAATTTCCCCATAAATCGCTATCGCTAAATTCTGCAAGTGATTCTGATTTATTATCGCTGTTTTTTAGCTGCTCTAAAACAATTTTTGCCATAAAGGGACACTTTTGGTTGCTATGGGCAATCTACAGTTTGCAGGGAGAAAGAAAAGTTTTTATTATACAAAATGACATGTAGTGTACAGGGCAGACCACTAGGGACATGGGGGGTGTGTATTTTTTACATACAGTACTGTAATCTATAAGATTACAGTGTACTGTATGTATAGTGTTTGTTTACTTTTTTAAATTTGGCGCCGTTCCCCCCCCTACGTCGCGACGCTCGCAGGGAAGGGAATCGGCGGAACACACAGCATCAGGCGGACATCCGCCCGCCGTGTACTGCGGGGATTCATCGCTGGATCGCAGAGAAAAGGTAAGTAAACTTTTTCTGCATCCAGCGAGGTAAGCGCGTGTGTGGCACGGGGTTACCGATATTAGCTTAAAAATCTCACCCCGTGCCACACACGTGAAGACCGCCAGGGAGGCTAGTCTGACCGGCGATCCAGCGGGAAACCCCCGCCGGATCGCCAGGAATTTTTGGGGGAAAAAAAAATGCACCCCGAGCGTGACTCGGGGTTACCGCTTCTGGCACTGAATGTTAACCCCGAGTCACGCTCGGGAATACCGCCAGGGAGGTTAACAAATCTGCAGAATCAAATTAGAACTGGTCCGAAGAAAGGTTGAGCGACTTTTGCACTTTTCTTTGTATTTTTTTTATGTCATTACGGATGTTGGTTGCACATAATAGGACACTTTTCACCCCTCTCCTTCCTCTGGCTGTCACTGCGAGTTAAGGCGAGCGCCCGGCCTTTCCAAATCAGAGCTGACATTAATAGTAAGCCTGTTAGGAGGGTGGAAGGAATTAGCGGATCGCTGCGGCCGCATGGCCCAACACCGCCGCTTTGTCTACTCCAGGGCCTAGTAGTGTGCGGCAGACTCCTGTGGTACTGAGGGGGTTAATGTAAGGTTGCCCTTTTACTTGTTGGATTTACTCTGGAGCTTCTGACATTTGAAGCTGAAGTTTAATCCATTAATATCCCTCCCCAATCAACATCCTTTCTGTATTCATTACATTATTTCCGATCCAGTGATGTCATCGGGTGGGGGGTGGGAGTTGGGAGGCCTCCCCAGCCGGCAGAATACAGTGATTACTGCTCACGGCTATACTCGCTGGCAGTAATCGCATGCATAAGTGTAAATCGGGGAGACAGGCTTCACGCAATTTGGCTTGCCGCGATTTATTACAATTGCGGCAGAACCGCACCGTGTTTTTAGGTGCCATTCAAATGAATGCCATCTTTGTGCGTTTTTTCACACCTGGGTGTTTTGAAAAATTTGGGCAGAATCACCGCTATTCTGCCCGCCATTTAAAATGCCCATGTTTGAATGCAGCCTAAAAGGAGCAGGAGCTTTTTTTGAGGCAGTTTGCCACAATTGTGGCACAACCTCACTGTGTTTCAATCGGAGATCCACCCAGATGGGGGGGGGGGGGGCGATACCTGTCAAAACAGGGTACCGGCTCCCACTTCCAGGTAAGACCGCTGCGATCTACAACATTTCCGGCCCCTCCTCCTCCTGGGAGTGACACAGGTCCAAGAAGATGGCAGGACCATTCAGAAAGCGCAGCACGACTTGCACATGCCCAGTAGGAAACTGGCTACTTCACTTCCTGTTTCCCTTAGGGAAGATGCCTGTGTCTTGTCGATATGGTTCCCCATTTGAGATGGTTCTGTGCCTGACTGCGCAGGCACGGACGAAGCCCACGGAAATATCCGAACCTCGGGCGGCATCCAGGCTCATTCCTTAACATCCCCGTGGATTGGAGAATGTTAAAAAAACAAAAAAAGCCAGGAGGCCGAGCGACCGCAGCGAGGACGTGAGGCCGACCGGCCACTTACCTCAAATTCCACATCGCCCCGGAGGTTCAGTGATTTCTGTCGGCAAGGATTACGCCTGCGCAGTCAAGACGAGGACAATCTCGATGGGAGGAACCATATAGTCAGATCACCGGCACCTGGAGCCGATGGGCAAATCGGATAGGGGTGCTGACATCGCTGGATTCCAGGACAGGTAAGTGTCTATATTTTAAAAAGTCAGCTGCTACAGTATTTGTAGCGGCTGACTTTTCACTTTTTTTTAGTACAGGCTGTTTAAAGTGGAGTTCCGCACCCCCCAGCACAAAATGAAAAGCCAGTAGATACCCATACTTGTAGCTTCTGTCTTTTAACATCGGGACACTTGCCTGTCCTGGAATCCAGCGGTGTCGGCACCCCAGCCGATGTTTCCATCAGCTCTCGGTTGCTGCTGCTGCCATTTCCTATAATGGAAACCGGCCGTGAAGCCTTGGAGATTCACCGCCGGTTCCCTAATGCGCATGTGCGAAGCTCGCTGCGCTTTCTGAATGGCCCAGTGGCGTGGGGAAGGTGGAGGGGGACCGAACTTCCGAGGGATCTCGCCACGGGGATGGTTACCTGCCAAAAAACAGGCACCCGCTCCCCCCCCCCTCTGAAAGGTGCCAAAAGTTGCATCGGATGTGGGGGAGATAGCTGATAAGTGGAGCTTCCACTTTTGGGTGAAACGCCACTTTAAATGCCATTAAAAAATGATTGGCGCCCAAAGACGCGTGGTGGGTTTTGCCATTATTGCAGAGCGATTCGGGATCCCGAAATGCCAGATATGAACGGGAACTGAGACATCCATTCAGGGTGAAGCACAAATCCAAACATCGTTTTTGCGCGTCGGCACTCTCTACTGAACCAAAATTTTGCTTTCCAAGTTTGAAATGCGTCGTTCGGTGGGGATCCCCGGTGGCGTCCTCGGCTCTCCTCCCCGATTCCCTTCCCACCACGAATATCCCTTTGTTTGCAGAGCGCTTAGTCTCCATTGACCCACATTTCAGTCTTCCGCTAACTTCACCGCATTTAAAAAAAAAAAATTCTTTATTTTCCTCTCATTAAAATATGTAATTTGACAGCTGTAGCCAAAGGCTCCCATTCATTTTTTTTTTAGTTAAATTTTTTCCTTTTTTTCCCTTCTTTTCCCTCGACTGGCGCATGTTACGGCTCAATTATACAATTACCCCGAATTCTCGGGGAGGCTGAAGACACTGAAATCCAAAATATGTTTTAATAGACATGTTATTCTGTTATCAGCTGTGCTGATCCTCGCTGTAATTGGAAGAAACAAACAAATATGTCTGTCTGTGTGGGGGAGGGGAGGGAGGGGAGATTTGCATCTATTTTCTTGTACGATGCTTTGTATATGACATTAGGATTCGGATTGCATCTGCAGTTTCCTTTTTATCTGCTTATATTTTGCTTTCTCCAATTCCTCCATCCCCCCTCTCATTAACATGACATTCTTAAGTAAAACTTTAAACTATGTTTTCTGTATATAGGTTTCTGTGCTTATCTATGCAATGCAGGCAGATCATGGCTGATGGGAAGGGCCACACTTGGCTTTCTAAAAACATCTCCACACCCTGCTTCAGTACTCCTTGGTCCTGATGCTTGCAGTTGGAGGGGTTACGCAAAAATCTAAATGCATTAATGAGTGCATGTCAGTATGGAGGAGTGGGCGTTCCTAAATAAACCGCCCTAGGTAACGCCTGTATGGTTAAAAACTGAAAACCAATGAGTGAAAAGGGCAGGCTTAGGACAGTCAGGCTGGGGAGGAAAGGCTAGATGATGCCGGATGTCCTCCAGCTAGGAATTAAGGGGGGCTCTGAGTAAGTAATGTCAATGAGAGGGGTCAGTTTTAATGCCCCCTCCCCAACCCACAAGAAGTTCTTAAAGAGGAAATGAACCCACCCTGGGAGCTGTTGCCAAAGAAAGTCAAAGGGCAAAAGACTAGACCACAATATCTTCTACTAGGGTTGTCCCGATACCGATACTAGTATCGGTATCGCGACCGATACCGAGTATTTGCGGGAGTACTTGTACTCCCGCAAATACCCCCGATACTGAAATAGAATACTTCCCCCCCATATTGCAGCGATGCGTCCCTAATACCTTTTTAGATATGCTGACGCCGCCTCTCTCTGCCGCATACCGCCGTATCCCCCTGCACAATCGCATAGCTTACATTACAAGCATTCATTCTGAATACTTGTAAATGGCCGTGTATTGACACTCCCCTTCTCCGGATTGGAGGGATCCCTCCAATCCCGAGCAAGGGGGAGTGTCTATGCACGAATCCGCGTATAGACACTCCCCCTTGCGTGGGATTGGACGGATCCCTCCATTCGGAGAAGGGGAGTTTTAATACACGGAGCGCGGCCATTTACAAGTTTTTAGAATGAAAGCTTGTAATGCGCTACGCGATTGTGCAGGGGATACGGCGGTATGCGGCAGAGGCAGCATCAGCATATCTAAAAGGTATGAGGGACGCATCGCTGCAATATGGGGGACATACATGGCTGCATATGGGGGACATACATGGCTGCATATGGGGGACATACATGGCTGCATATGGGGGACATACATGGCTGCATATGGGGGACATACATGGCTGCATATGGGGGACATACATGACTGCATATGGGGGACATACATGACTGCATATGGGGGACATACATGGCTGCATATGGGGGACATACATGGCTGCATATGGGGGACATACATGACTGCATATGTGGGGGACATACATGACTGCATATGTGGGGGACATACATGACTGCATATGTGGGGGACATACATGACTGCATATGTGGGGGACATACATGACTGCATATGTGGGGGACATACATGACTGCATATGTGGGGGACATACATGGCTGCATATGTGGGGGACATACATGGCTGCTTATGTGGGGGGACATACATGACTGCATATGTGGGGGGACATACATGACTGCATGTGGGGGACATGACATGGCTGCAATATGTGGGGGACATGGCTGCATTTGTGGGGGGACACGGCTGCATTTGGGGACACATTTAAAAAAAGTATCGGTATTCGGTATCGGCGACTACTTGAAAAAAAGTATCCGTACTTGTACTCGGTCCTAAAAAAGTGGTATCAGGACAACCCTATCTTCTACGGTCTCTCTCTGCAGCTGTTTTTCCTTGACTTGCCATGCCTTGTCCTGCACTGTGTCACTTTGTGGAGGTGTCCATCTTGGTAGAGGCAGGGCTTTGCTTCCTCATGTCCAAGTCCTCCAGTAAGGAGAGCAATACAATAGAAGAATAGATCCACAGGATGCATGAAGCAGGGCAGGGGGATTCTTGCACTACTGGTCCTCCAGGCACTGCTTCCCCTCCAGCAAGAACGATGACGAGCAGTACAATAGAAGAATAGATGCACTTGATGCATGAAGCAGGGCAGGGGATTTCTTGCACTACAGTGTCCTCAGGTGTAGCTTCCCCTCCAGCAAAGAGAACATTGAGCAGCACAGCAGTCACATCACCAAAATCTCACTCCCAAATCTCCTGAGTCTAGCAGTCAGAGGCAGCAGTGCCTTAGATCGGGGATGTCGAACTCCCTTTAACCACGGGCCGCATCAGCATTATGGTCGCCCTCAAAGGGGCAATTGTATCTGTATCTGTAAGACTAGATGTCCAGAGCACCCTCCCCCTGAATACTGAGACCAGGGTAGTCAGATGAGGAGCCCTGACCTTCTCCAGGGGTGGCAGAGACTAACCGGTCCGCAGCTGCGCAGGATCTGGCAGAGGAGTTCTGTTCTCTCTCCTTTTGACTGAGAAGGTTTGGGCAGAGATGAGGGGGGTTATACAGCTGCAGGAGAGGTAGGAGGGCCACATGAAATGGTCTGGAGGGGCCAAATTTGTACTGTAGGCCTTGCGTCTGACACGCGTGCCTTTAGATGATCTCACGCTGCAGATATACAGCTATGAGGCTATAGGTCATGGGTGCTCAACCTATGGCCCTCCAGTTGTTGTGGAACTACAAATCCCATCATGCCTCTGCCTTTGGGGGGACATGCTTGTAACTGTCAGCCTTGCAATGTCTCATGGGACTTGTAGTTTTTGCAACAGGTGGAGGGCCACAGGTTGAGCAACTATGCTGTAGGTATTGGAGAGCGGAGGCCACATACTGGGAAGTGCACTATTATTTTTCAGGAAGGATTCAAGACAACCGGGTCCATTTTCTTTTTAGGTTACCTCTAAGGCCCCTTGCACACTGGGTGACGTTTAGTTGCCGTGTGTTCTTCCCGTCACCTGGAATGGAGAGGTGCGACGTCCTGCTCTGTTGCAGGCAGGATGCGGCTGTACGAGGATGAACGCGGTACCATTGGCATCCATTAATGGATGAGTTTCCAGAACTCAGAAGACCTTCCCTTTAAGTTGGCCAGGATTGGGGTGGGGGGGGGGGGTCCTCACTTGGTGGTAGTGGTCTTAGAATACGAGGGCACCTTCCATGCCGTGATCTGATCTCCAGCCTGTTTTTGCAGACTTGTGCAGCCAGAGGAATTTTATAGCTCTTGGCTGGGAGTGCTGCGCACATATAAATGCATATGATGTGTGTGGAACGCGCTCCTTCCCCGGCAACCGTCCCAGACAAACATTACTGATGGAGATCAGCCCTGATGGTGTGACAATCCAGATTCTGCTGACGGTGTCACACTTCTACGGTGAGCCGGCGAGGACTCGGCAGAAATTCAGCCTTGACGCACCCGTGTTAAATACACACATTCCTTATCGGTATTAAAGAATGCGTGCAAATAAATATGGCCGACAGGAAGAATTATGGCAACTAAATTGCTGCTGCCTTTTATCTACACACATTATTTTATTTTTTTATTACGAAAATAAACTTGTAAAGTGGAAATTAAAGGGGTTGTAAAGGTTCGTCTTTTATTTTCTAAATTGGTTGTTTAAGCTAGGGCCTTGTTGGTAAACTTTTTCCTTCCATTTCCCCTCTAAATGTTTTTTTTTCTTTGAAATTCTCACTTCCTGTTTCTCCTCAGTAAGCTTGCCCCCATCATCTGAGCGGTGGAAAGTCATTTCGAACAGCTTACTGAGGAGGAACAGGAAGTGAAAAATTCAGACAAAGAAAACAAAGCGAAAAAAAAACATTTAGAAGGGAAATGGAAGGAAAAGGTAAGCAAACCAACAATCCACTAGCTTAAAGGAACCTATTTAGAAAATAAAAAACAAACTTTTACGACAAAATCTTTCAATGAAAGCAGTTTATGTACCTGAATGTGACCTGGTTATAAGCCTCTTGTAGTCCCTGTACAGCAGGGCTGGAATGGCAAAGAAGCAGCACAAGAAGCCAATCAGTTCATGTGCTGACAAGAAGCATGCCGATTGGAGAATGACAAAGGTAAGCTCATGAATTGAGCTGCTTCTCTGTTCACTGTCCATTCAGACTGGGAGCCAGTCCAGGTTAAATGATGCTGGCCACCAGACTGAGGACATCTAGTGGCAGAAAGAGATATGGCAGTATATATCTCAACGAGGCTTACCCTAAGCCAGTGATGGCGAACCTTGGCACCTCAGATGTTTTGGAACTACATTTCCCATGATGCTCAACTACACTGCAGAGTGCATGAGCAGCATAGGAAATGTAGTTCCAAAACATCTGGGGTGTCAAGGTTCACCATCACTGCCCTAAGCCATAAGCGTGCTTGTGCAGAAATATGGCTGACATGTAAATAAATTGCAGATCTCCTTTTTGTATATACTTGCCAGATCACAATCTATCTATTTGTTCAATATGCAACAAAATCTGCTTTTCATTTTTTTTTTTTTTTTTAATGGGCTTCTTCTTTTTCTATGGTATTTTATGGCTGGAGTTTTTCTTTAAATCCTACATACCCCGTTAGGCAAAATCTCTATACACCCTGTCCTGGTGACACAACAGGAAGGGAGGTTAATGCTCATGATTGACGGTTGAGGAGATTCAAATGACGGTGGATGGATTTCTGCTCATACTGGAGCAAATTTATAGGAGCGTATCAAAGCATACATTGGAGAAAATACTGTATCTTATTGTGTCACTTAAACAGGAAGTGAGAAAAATTCTCCCAGATGGGGACGCAGGCAACAGAATGTTTCCATGTTCCTACTCAAAAAAAAAAAAAAAAATCACTTATGGCTGGGGTTAAAAACTGCATTTATTCCTAGAAAGAGCTTTAATTACCCCTCAAGATTTTATAATTTCTGGAAGCAGAGGCCCTGGAGAATAAAATGGCGATAGTAGTAAAAATAAAAAATAAAAATGTGTATGATCTCTGCACAGCTATTTATGAAAAGCATATTATTCCAAAAAATACAGTAAAATAAATTTTAGTGCAAATACAATATTATATCCAATGTTTTTGTTAAATATAAAAGATGAGATTGCATCAAGTAAATGGATACCAAAGTAAATGGCAAGTATTAAAATAGCGCACATCTGTGACATTGCAAAAAAACATTTGCATTGCCCTACACTGTTTTTTTTTTTTTTTTTTTTTTTTTTTGGTGGGGGGTGCTTTAACATTTTATTTTTATTAGTATTTATTTTCTAAATTTTTTTCTCTTTTTTTATTTTATTTTTTGTTATCACAAGGGGGTTGGCAAACCTCCACTGATGGCATTGAGCAGATGACAGGTCCTTTTTATGTAGACATTGGGGGTCTTTTAAACCCCCATTGCCACCCCCTGCCCTCCACCTAATCATTTACAGATAAGCTTGCTTTAAGGCCCCTTTCACACTGGGCGGGAGGTGCGGTGGAGGTATAACGGCGCTATACCTTCGGAATGGTGGTGGTATTCAGCCGCTAGTGGTGCTTTTTTAACCTCTGCTAGCGGCCAAAAAAAGGTTAATACCATCCGCAATGGGCCTCTGCAGAGACGCATTGCCGGCGGTATAGCCGCAGTGTCCCATTGATTTCAATGGGAAGGAGCGTAAACGCACCATTCCTCTCACCGCTTCAAAGATGCTGCAAGCAGGACTTTTGGAGCAGTCTCGCCAGCGCATTTCCTCAGTGTGAAAGCACTCAGGCTTTCACACTGAGACTGCAGGGCAGGAGTTTTTCAGGCAGTATTTAGGTGCTATTTTTAGCGATAAACCGACTGAAAAACTCTTCAGCGTGAAAGGGGTCCAACTCCCTGTTTACCATTACCATTTAAAAACGTACTTTAGTAGACACAATTGACTAAAGTACCGCTTTTGTTGTTCCATTTGCCATCAACTATTTTATATCACTGAGATCATATTTGCTGCTTTTTGTTGTAGTTTGTTTCTTTAAATGACCAAGTCCACTTATGTTTGCCACGATCTGGCCAGTTGTACATTTAGAGGTATAGACACGGAAGACTCTTCTTTTTTATTATTTTTTTGTTTATTCAAAAGAAAGGAAAAAAAGACAAGTAGCTCATAAATATAAAACACATTTGCAAAGTGATTTTCAATCAGAGATTGGCGGATGAACGCAGCCGCTATATTTAAACGACCCGTGTTTTGTAAACAATGAGGTCTGTTCCTTTAAATCAGCCGAGGGTCCGCTCCCTTAATTAAGTGCATTTGTTTAGTAAAACTGCCTAAAAATAATCCTCCGATGATGTTATCGGGATGCTGGCGCAGAATCAAAGCCTTGCCTCTAATTAAACGAGGCCTGTGATTTGTTTACGAGCTGGCATATATTTCCATGCTAATGAGCCCGCTGTGGGGATCCCGGGCCCTCTGCTCCCAGCTTTCGGCCTCGGGGTGCGTTCTTGGCACAGAGGCTTCTGGCACGGCCAATGCGACTCCATCCCAACGCCTTGGAGGGGCTCGGTCAGCTCTGAGAGCTTCTGTGCCTTTTATGCTCAGATAGTCAAGTTGCCTGAGCGTTCTAATTAAAGTTTTTTTTATTTTATAGAAGGGATGATATTAAAGGATTCTGGTGCAATTTGAAAAGGACAAAGAGAAGCCTATTCTGTCCTCAAGGCCCCCATAAATGTTTTTCTTTTTTATTAATGGATACCCCACAAATCTTATATAGATTAATTATATCAATCAAGCAATTTTTTTTATTTGATTTATATATATTTACCAATGGTTTTTAATAATTTATAATTAAAAGTTAAGATTTTTTTATTTATTTATATATATATATATATATATATATATATATATATATATATATATATATATATATATATATATATATATATATATATTAGTTGTCCCGATACCACTTTTTTAGGACCGAGTACAAGTACCGATACTTTTTTTCATGTACTCGCCGATACCGAATACCGATACTTTTTTTAAATGTCATGTGACAGTTTTCAAACCACAATACAGACTAAGGATATTTTCTTTAGAATTATGAAGAACTCGAACTCAAGACATTATAAAAGAATAAAAATGAATAAAAACGTTTTATTTTCTTGTCACGCAGTAGTAAAAAACTCAAAGAATTTTCACAGAACATGTTGATAAATACAAAAAAAGTATTCTATTTAGGTATCGGGAGCATTTGCGCGAGTACAAGTACTCCCGCAAATACTCGGTATCGGTACCGATACTAGTATCGGTATCTGGACAACTATATATATATATATATATATATATAATATATATATATATATATATATATATATAATTATAAACAAAAATTAAATTCCTCAGTCTTTATTAAATTACCTGGTGATTCTGCCATGGAGATTCCCCACTTCTGTTACGCCTTGTATACACGATCAGATTTCCATCGGACAAATTCATGGAATTTTGTCCGAAAGGGCTTTGGCCGTGAACTGCTTCTGCTTAGACGGCAGAACTTTTTCAGCCAACATACACAAAACGATGTGTTTTTTCTGCTCTTTAACGCCACCCTTTGGGCAACTTCTGCTATTGTCTTATGGTTCGCATTGGTTCGGAGCATGCGTGTTTGTACTTTGGATTTTAATCTGACGGATTTGTGTACAATTCAACCAAACACATTTGTTGACGGAAAGTTTGAGAGCATGCTTTCCCAATTTGTTGTCAGACATTCCGACAACAATTGTCTCCATTACATCGGTGGTCTGCAGGAAGAATGTCCTCCTTAGGCTGCATTCACACCTGAGCGTTTTGTCGCCTGAAGTGCGACGCTAAACGCTAGAGGAGAAAAAAAAAAACATTATTCTCTATGGAGATGGTTCACATCTCCACTCCAAAACGCTGAACGCCTGAATCTCAAACAAGTCCTGCGAATCGGACGGCTTGGTCGTTTTACATTGGTGACAATGACCTGTACAAAATTGCGGTAAAAAAACGTTGCATATCGCAACGCTCAGGTGTGAATGCAGCCTAACTTTGGTAGTCAGTAGGAAGAATGCTTCATACTTTGGCCGCCAATGTAAGAAGCATTTCTCCTACTCGCCACCAAAATATGAAGCATTCTTCCTACTGACCACAGAAGAAGGATATTCTTCCAATTGACCACCACTGTAAGGGGGACATTCTTCAAATTGGCCACCGATGTAAGAAGCATTTCTTCTTCTGACCACCAATGTAAGGAGGACATAGCTGGGAGGATTTGCTCTGTTCGGGTGTCGGAAAAATTATTCAGATTACATTGGCCTGTGGCAGAGGCCTAGAGCCGGGTCAGAGAGAGAAAAGACCCGTTCCTCCTAGCCTGCGTTGTGACGGTGACGAGTGTGAATTGGCGCTCTCTGCTACGGAGTTGCGCTGTGTGCTTATCTCTTATTCATCAACCTGTCCTTCTTCATCGAGGTGATGTTTGGCTATGTTGGCCTGGAATTAAAGCATAAGAAAATCTTTATTGCCTGTCTGGACATTCAAGTGTTCTGGTGCATCCCTAGACCAAGCAAGGGTAACTTCAACATGCCGATCCCATCATCAATCCAGCGGCTCCTTCGGGGGTGAGCGCTACACTTACATTGGTGGTCTATTGGAAGCATGTCCTCCTTACATTGGTGGTCAATTGGGAGAATGTCCTCCTTACATTGGTGGTCAATTGAGAGAATGTCCTCCTTACATTGGTGGTCAATTGAGAGAATGTCCTCCTTACATTGGTGGTCAATTTGAAGAATGCTCCTGGATGAGAATGGATGATCTAGAGCATTTTTTTGTGTTTTGCATTATAATGGTTTACACCAAAACCATTGGGTTTTGCAACCATCTATTTTTTTTTAAATTATTTATATATATATATTTTTATTTTTATTTTTATTTTTATTTTTTTGGAGTAAAATGTTAAGGATCGGTTGCTAAGCAGCAAGTATGCCAAAAATGTACTTGTTTTCCAAATGAGGAGGTCAAAATCGAGTCCATGTCATTCTGTAGGCATCTGCGACCAAAATAATGTGATACAAAAACTTGGCAGTCCACTAAAAAAAATTAATTTGAAATGAGAGAGATGTTATGAGAAGTCTGATTGATCTAAGATCGCCCTCCCTGCACTGGTGGAATGCATAGAAGAATCTTTTGAGTGCTTTCGGCGACTAGGTGTCAAAGGCCGATCATCCGTCAGACATTTTATTAAAATATAAAAAAAAGGGAATTTTCTTTCAACAGCCTCTTTCTCTGTCTTCGATTACTGATTCCCCCCCCCCCCCCCCCCCGTCCATTCACACCACGTGCCCACGTTTCACTAGCTGTTTTCTTGTTGCCGCCGTTGCCTGGGCAACCTTGCCCATCCGCAGCTAATGTCATCCTGACACTGTACAGAGCCCTCCTGCGTCTGTTGACTGCTCAGCCATCTTACAGGGTGTGAGGGGGGGGTCGTCTTTTGTGTTAATATTTGCTTTCCTCTGGAGCAGGTCTATCTGTCGTCCGTGTTTAATCGCTGTAAAGCACTCACATTGGCTTATACACTCTCACAGCGAGCATTCGCGGCACGGCTATACAACACTTCACGAATGTCAAGTTGGTGCAGCAATTGTGATCCCGTGTTTGTCTAATACTCCATGTGTTTGCTTGTGTCCTTCTAATCTTTTTTAATAGCACTGGGGAGTTTATTTGAAGGGCTCAATCGTGTGTTTATCAGCTGCCGCTTTGCCTCCATAGCGGTAAACATGGCTGAGGCCCTGTAGTGGTTTGGATTAGCGCGAGTATTGACCGAGAAACGATGAGACGTCCCTGGGATTGAGTGGTCTGTAATTAAACCGCTTTTGCTGAGAGAATCCCCAAACTAATTAAACCGCTTGTTTTAACTCTTTTTCTTTGGGACTTTGTTGCATATTAAGGGGCCTCGGGCGTAAAGGTCTTAAGGAAGATGTGTTCTGGCAGCCCTTATAGTCTCCATGAGTCTTCATTTCTTTGCGCTATTCTTTGACGGGAACTGAAGTGAGGTTTTGGTTGCCATTGGGAGAAAGAGTGTACAAACCACTACACAACCTAGAGCAGGGTTCTCAACTATGGAACCCTATGTTTCTTCTAGAGCAGAGGTGTCAAACGCTATTTCATTGTGGGCCGCATCAGCATTATGATTGCCCTCAAAAGGGCTGGTTGCGTTTTGTAAGATTAAATGTCCAGCGCATCCCCTCTCCCGTTACATTAGATGTCAAGAGCCACCCCACCATCAGAAGTTGAGTCCACATTCTCCCCTACATCACAGTGCACCCCCTTTCCTTATGCTGCTGCTGGGAAGAAGCTTGAAAGCAGAAAGTAAGGGTCTGGAGTAAAACCAGAGAAGGAGCAGTTGCAGGGGAGGTGCGAGTGCCACATAAAATGGCCTGAAGGGCCAGATTCGGCCCGGGGGCCTTGTTTGACACCTGCAGAAACGGACCGGATCTCTGCTTTCCTCAATGGGTGGATTGGATGAAAACAGACCGTCTGTCCGTCTTCATCCGATCCGCCAGACGGATGGACAATAGGGTTTCCATCTGTCTTAATTCAGCGGGGAAAATCCAATGTCAGCGGACATTCATCGCTCCATAGAGATGTATGGAGCGTTCATTCAGGTCCACCTGAAATACTGACAGGCGAATCTCTATGATCTGCCCGTGTGAAAGGGCCCTTACTTTACATGGCACGTGTGGTCAGTAGTCATTGGTGTTAGGAAGGGGTATAGTGCCCCCATCCTTAATATCATTGGGAAGAATAGCACCCCAATGTTGTCAGTGGAAGTAATGATGCCTCATGGTTAATGTCTGTGGGAGGAACCGTGGGAGTAATAGTGCCCCAATGTGCGTGTCAGTGGAAGGAATAGGGCCTTATTGGTGTCAGTGGAAGGAATAGGGCCTCATTGGTGTCAGTGGAAGGAATAGTGCCCCATCATTGGTGTCAGTGGAAGGAATAGGGCCTCATTGGTGTCAGTGGAAGGAATAGGGCCTCATTGGTGTCAGTGGAAGGAATAGGGCCTCATTGGTGTCAGTGGAAGGAATAGGGCCTCATTGGTGTCAGTGGAAGGAATAGTGCCCCATCATTGGTGTCAGTGGAAGGAATAGGGCCTCATTGGTGTCAGTGGAAGGAATAGGGCCTCATTGGTGTCAGTGGAAGGAATAGGGCCTCATTGGTGTCAGTGGGAGGAATAGTGCCTCATCATTGGTGTCAGTGGGAGGAATAGTGCCTGTATCAGGAGAAAGCGTCTCAAGGGACAGATAGCGGCAAGAAAATGTCCGCATTCAGTATATGGGCCGCAGTTTGGTTTAGAAAAAAGCTGGCAAAAAGCTGCCCTCCAGTAGTGTCCATCACCAAACTGACTACACAACGTACTGGTGGACACACTTTCCTGGGCTTCTCCCAAGTACAAATTGGTTGTACAAAGTGCCTGTGTTCTGTCAGTCGGAGGCCACACTCCTGTCTTCTTTACGACTTCTTTACCAAAATGTCTTTCTAACATGTATGTGGAAATTGATTTGTGATGTTTATTGCTTTTAAAGGGCCTAACCGACTTGCTTGTTTCTTTTATAGATCTTGGTCGACTTGTCCAGCCCATTCCCCCACGCCACCCAGCAGTATGAGAACGTACTGGTTCACGAAGGAAACGCCATCCTCAGGGACTTGGTTCTCAGCCCCGAGCGCCAGTATATCTACGCTATAACTGAGAAGCAGGTAATGCTGATGGTTTTTATTTGAATGTGTTTATAAAGTCGGCAAACATCAATAGGCCTATTTTATAAAGCAAAGGGTAATTTACATTCAATCACAGAATTACTGTAGATGAATTAGATATTTGCTTTCTTTGATCTGATTAAGTGCTCATTTCCATCTCTGCTCCAATTATTTTTTTTTTTTAAACATGCACTTTTAAATTGGTCTTTCTGAGATATTTTGCGCTAGGCACAGCACTTTCTAGAGGAATCTTTAAGAAGGCGCTGTGCCTAGCTGGAAACATGTCAGTATATACCTTTTTTTATTTTAGCTGGCTATTTTAATGAAGTAAGAATCTTCTATGACCTCTCGGTGTGTGACATTCCTGTTGCTGGTACAAAGAAGAATTTGTTATTGTTGTTGTTGCATACACTTTAGGGATTTCTGCTATAATGCATATCCAAAATAATTACACTGATTACTGTGTAAATGACACTGGTAGTGAAGATGTTAAGTGTGTCATAAGGAGTGATTCTAACTGTGTGGGGGCGGGGCTTACTGTGACAGGAGACTGATCTCTGCTCCCGATGAGAGGGAGCAGACTATCGGTGTTCTGTCACTAGGCAGAACAGGGAGATGGCTTGTTTACAAAGGCATCCCCCGTTCTGCCGTTCCGTGACACGATTGTGAGACACTGGCGGACATCGAGTCTGCAGGTCCCATGGGCACGAAGACCGCGGCAGACGTACGCCCGCTAGGCGGCAGATTCAAATCAACGCATATATACGTTGCTTTGCCTGCCCGTGCCATTCTGCCGATGTACAAGTGCGTGAGGCAGGCAAGCAGTTAAAGTGGTTGTAAAGGCACAAGGTTTTTTACCTTTATGCATTCCATGTGTGCAGCAGCCCCCCCGAATACCTGACACCCCCCCCCCCCCCCCCCCCCGAACGAGAGCCTTGCCTCCCATTGGCTCCCACTGTTAATCACAGCCGGGGAGACAATTGACGGAGGGAGCGTGGCCAGGCCACCATTCAGAGCAGACCTGCTGGGGTGACCCCAGAGCAAGCTGCTTGCTGGGGGGGGGGGGGGAGGAGCACTGGCAGGGAACCTGAGAAGAGGAGGATCTGGGCTGCTCTGTGCAAAACTATTACACAGAGCAGGCAAGTATAACATGTTTGTTATTTAGAAAAACAAACAAAAAACAAGGATTTAATATCGCTTCTTATTTATCCTGATGAAATGTCAAGCACTTAAGCCAACAGGCTTTATATTTCGAATGCTGGTAGTGATGGGGGAGAATACTGACCAACAAAAGCAAAGAAAAGTTAGACTAGTGTCCAGTATTTCCCCCGGTCACTACCAGCACTGAAGGAGGAGTTTTTGAGCCTCAAAACGCGTTGGCTTTCGCTTCTGCTCTTATAGTGAGAGTAATAAACGTTTTTTAGCCTCGCTTACAATCTTGTGGTGCTCTCTTCTCATCTACACTTTGAGTCCCTTACCTGGAACAAGCAGTGATGAGGAATTGCCCTCGCCACCCTCTTCCATTGCACCCCTTGTAACAGATCCACTTTGTACTATTTTTGTAGCCCTTTTGCACCGATGTTGATTCGTGTTACTTTGCAGACAATGATTTTCTGCTCCACATTCCACCAGCTATACAGAAAAAAATCATCCTTACAATGACACATTTGCCTATGAAAGGGCTTTTTATGCGTTTGCCGGGATACAGTTATCACACAACCATCACTCACTCAACAGAGCGACCTTTGACTTGCTCGCTGTTGCTAGGGGTTTATTTTCCATGGTATAAGAGATTTCATGTAGGTTACTGGTGGTCTCTGGTGTCAGCATTGTTGTCCATGAATTGTGATGCTAATGTATGGTTTTGTTGGGTGAATAAAAAGCATTTAAAATGTGCTTAGAGCAAAGTAAAGGTCTGCTGGGGTACGTGAGAGACTGTTTGGGTTTTCCTGTTGGCTTTTTATGTTGGCTCTTGAGATGTTAGACTCTTGACGTCTCTGTTGGTCCATGTCTCCCCCCCAAACCCACCCCTCTTTTCTTTAAATATAATTTGCTATAGAAACAGAATTGAGAAAGCAAAGGGGAGATTCTCACAGTCTCTTAGCAAGTTTAAAGTGGAACTCCTGCCAAAACTTTTTTTTTTTTTTTAGGTAGAATGGGAAAGGTTTAGAATTTTTTCAGAGGGTAATACTCTTTCTCTTTTCAGTTGTCACTAGAACAGGAAGTGACCCTAAATCTCCCTTCCCAGGATTACCTTGCCTTACTGGCAAAGACAGATGGGCACACAAGCATTAAATAAATTAGGTTGGGGGTCCACCCCCCCCCCCCCCAAAAAAAAACAACATACTTTTAAGGGTCTTTCCGACCCAAAGTATTTACCAAATGTTGCTTATAACGTGTAGGTATTATCCCATGGCCAGATCAGGAGAGAAGGGGGAAGCTTCATTGATCAGGCTGACGTTATTAGGAAGAGGTCCATTCCTTCCTGATAATAATTTGAGGTTAGATTGTTGCTTTAATAAAAGTAGTGAGACTCCCAAGATGTGCTAGATGTGGTCACCATTGTGGACGGCCAAGCTCGCCTTCCTAGAGGCAAGGAGCAGAGACTTCGGATGGTGGGTTCTGTGAATGAACAAGCAATGTATCTTAATCATATAGTACAGAACACAGGCAAAATATTCATAGACCCTGGATATAAGCTTGTACCTTCAGATGATTTGACATGGGCAATACTTTTGAGGACAGAGCCTCTCTGCATCCTCTAGTCTATAACACCACCCTACTCCAGAGTCCGAGTTCCTACGGTAATTTTTTTGCAAGTAACCTAAGATGATGGACCTCTTCTTCTTGGCTTACTAGGTTATTCTCATTATTTTATGATCACATTCTTCAGTCAAATCCTCAGTCATTAAAACCTCAGGTAGAAGCAGTGCATATGGATCGGCACAACCTTGGTAAAGCCTTGGGAACTGTACCCTGACCCAACAATGTGGGGGCAGTCTGTGATGTTGCCTTGGGCGCAAGACCCTGCAGAGGTGTTTGCCTCAGCTTGTAGTCAGCCACTAGAGATGCTATACAGGTCCTGGGCCATGGTCCATCTCTCTGGGACATATTTCCTGAAGACCACTTCAGAGGTATGCCCACTGTGACAGGCAAAGTGTGTACTTCATATACAATCAAGCTTTGTGGACGAGAAAGATAATCAACCTATATCAGTGATGGCAAACCTTGGCACCCCAGATGTTTTGGAACTACATATCCCATGATGCTCATGCACTCTGCAGTGTAGTGTAGCATCATGGGAAATGTAGTTCCAAAACATCCGGAGTGCCACGATTTGCCATCACTGCCCTATATCAATAAAAATTCAAATTAAAAAAGCACTAGTAGAGCGAAACACGTTTACTGTGTTTCCTTGCACCCACAGTTTCTACCCTTTGGATCCTATTGCACTTGTTTGATAAGGGATACTTATTTTCAGATAAGTAATAGTGTTTTTTTCAGCCAGTGAGAATTAAACGTTCTACACTGTGTGGCCCAAACTAAAATTACAGGTGCCTCTCAAGGCTCCAACAGGTTCTCTTATGTAGAAACCGCTTGAAGTGCAGACAAGGACAGAGCTCATCCCAGCTTTATGCCCCGTACACACAGTCGGAGTTTCCGACGAGAAAAGTCTGATGTGACCTTTTTGTCAGAAATTCCGACCGTGTGTAGGCTCCATTGGAATTTCCCCCAACAAAAATTTGAGAGCTGGTTCTCAAATTTTCCGATTGCAAAAAATTCCAATCGGAAATTCTGATTGTCTAGCCATTCTGACGTGCAAAATTCTGAGGCATGCTCGGAAACAGTTTGACGCATGCTTGGAAGCATTGAACTTTATTTTCTTGGCTCTTCGTCGTGTTGTACGTCACTCTGTTCTTGACCGTCGAAAGTTCAGAGAACTTTTGTGTGACCGTGTGTATGCAAGTCAAGCTTGAGCAGAATTCCGTTGGAAAAAACATCCAAGGTTTTTCCAACGGAAAATCCAATGGTGTGTACAAGGCATGAGACATCGAATTGAAAAGTCCTGAAAGTCGCACATCTTTACAAAACCCAGTTAGAAGGTGTATGCCGGCCTCAGCCACAAGGTTTTGCAGAGATGTGGGACTTTCAGGACTTTTCCTTTTCCACTGACATTTACAGCCTTTTTTTTTGTGAACGAAGCCTAAAATATTCTCTCTTTTTATCTACATATTTTATTTTAAGGTGCAGATTGCCAAGGGTTGTAAGAAAGCTCTTCTCACTTTCACAGTTCAGTATAATAAAAAAAAAGCTCTGTAAATCCTCTGTTCCCGTGAATCAAAGTTCAGAAGCCTGTAGAACCTGTCGTGATTTTCAGTCTTCGACTTCCGTTGTCGGTTGGATAATTGTACATTCTTCCCAATCTCACTCGTTCTCCGTTTCCTCCATCTCTTCTTGCGCTCCTGTTGTTGATTAAAGGGCCCACGTCAAACAGACTTACAGCTGCCAGCGTCCTTTCCTAGGAGCTGTCTGCAAAAAAAGAGTATATATAACAAACAGAAAAGTAAGCAGGTGACAAGGCCTTGTCAGCCAAGGCGCCATCATTAGGATGTGAAGAAGGCAGTCCTGATTGGACGCCTCATCTCAGGATGGAGGAGAAGTGGCAGTAAAGGAGAGTGCCAAGCAAGAAGTCGTCTTCGTTGTTATCCATGCATGTGCCTTTCTTGGTTGGAGACTGGATGGCTGACAGCTTCGCTCTCCTTTACTTCTGGGTTTGATGGATTGGAGGATCTCAGAACCGTAAGGGCCCCTTTTTTTTCTCTATCGATGTGTGACAGCCTCTCTGTTCTGTTCAGCTTCCCGCGGCCCCCTCCTGTGCCTGCCAGGAGGAACTTCTGAGGTGTTTCAGACAATCCTCTGACAGCTGTGGGGGGTTTTCACACCTCGTACAACCCCCCCAGAGGGACATCTCTTGTGAAGGGTTCTCTGTGCGCCATTGCTGAGAGGGCCGTTGTATAAATAGCATTAGAGCGCGCACAGATTTATGTCATCTCTCTTGAACAAACTTCTTTTTCTGCATCCTAAAGCTGGAGAAAGTGACAGTACGAAGGGTTTTGTACTCCCACCGCTGGCCTCCCTGAACGGGAAGATATATGGATTTAAGCGAATTGCCTGGGGAGTAACAGGACAGCTTTAAATGCAAAAAGCAACAAGTTGGAAGAATAGGTTTTGAAAGTTTTTGCTGCAATGTTTATATATGTATAAAACAATAGTGCAGCCCTAAAATTCAAAATGTGATGAACTAGTGCAAATCAATGAATAAGATGACAGTTGAATGTCCACTAAGGTGATCCAAGTACCTGTGCAATCATATAGAAGTTCATCAAGATAAGTCCCACATGCCGTGAAGGAAGCAAGAACAAATAGGTGACGCCAACCAAAATTAAGCCGTGCTTACCAGATAGTATGCGACCCCCCTAATAAGAGCAGTCACATAAACTTTATTTACAAAAACCAAGCCAAACGAGCCAACTCTTCTCAATTCCTTTCCCTATCTTTGGATGACCGGGTAGTGTGGAGGCAGATGACCATAAACCATGAAATATAGCCCTCTAAAAGTAACTCCCCCGTGGGGAGAGATTGAATTACCAGGCATGTATTAAAGAAGTAACTGACATAGCGCGATACTGTTTAAAACCAATTTAATGTGGTAAGAAGTAATACTTACAAAAAATATCTTTAGAACAAGTGTGTCAATAAATTTGGTTGTTTTCCAGAAACCAAAATGGCCGACCTTCACTTGCGCATGCGTGGTAACTCGTGTGCGTAGATCCGTTTAACATGTTTCGTCATACATGACGTCATCAGGCACGACTGTGCCCCTAATGACGTGTGTGACGAAACGCATCCACTGAGTCAACAGGGTCAAGGATCAACCCATCTATAGGTAGGCTTGTACTGAAGTCAATTTATTGATCGACTTCAGTACAACCTGTCAGAGAAAGCGGGGGGGGGGGGGGGTTAGGTAAAGGATAGATGAGAGGAAGAGATGTACAGTTGATAATTTTTTTCTCAGATTGGGGCTTTAAAAGCCATTCTTAAGCTGGAAACTTTTAGATTTGTACATGTAGTCAAATGAAGGAAAATTTCGAACAGGCTCCCAAAACTTCCCTTGATGTGCACCCAACAGTAGCTTAAACCATAGAAATGCAGACGAAGCATCAGAAGATCGAAACCAATAAAAGATCTTAATAGTTTGGTAAAAAAAAGTTATATTAAAAACTGCTCAACATTTGGATAAATTTAGAGAAAACAGTGAATTTACCGATCTATATTAGAACAAGTATTAAACTCTCATCATGGAGTGATAACTTGACAAGAGTTGCTGAGCATCAGTGGAGAACTCTTTGGTAGACCTGTTTTCTGTTGCCTGTTCTGTGTATTGGGGCTTTTCCGATTTTTGCCGTGTTACGGTTGGTGAAGGCTCTTAAAGAACAGTTTAGAAGACCCTTTTCTATAGATCTCCTCGAATTGTTGCAGAGCGCGATTTGAGAGTGGGGTAAGCCTACAGATGTTCGATAACAAACTCGTAAAGGGTCCTTGTCAAACTAAATTTTTGTTGACTTAAACATTTATAAAAATTTTAGGACATTTTGGAATTTGGTCATCTTCCACCATCTTCTGTATTTATATAATTGGACCTCCACATTTGGGAACACTTCAGATTCGTAGTTTTCTTTTCGTGAACTTTCTCTCCATAAATCACATGTTGGTCCGTATGGGCCACTTGGGAGGAAGCAGGAAGTACTACAGTCCTGAGAGTTTGCGGTCTATATGTTACATACATTCATTACATATATAATTGGATTCTTCCTGGTTCTAAAGTTCCAGCTGCAGAAAATGATTTGGTTTTCTTCAAAAATGTGAAAGTTGATATTAAAAAGGATTGAATACTACTATAAATAATATATATATATATATATATATATATATATATATATATATATATATATATATATATATATATTTTTTTTATTATATTTATATATAAAATATTCTTTCCCTTTGAAAGCCTATGACTTGGCTTCATAGAGGCCATCTCTAACCATTACCGGACAGGCAAGGACCTTATTTTTGATGACCAGTTCTGTGAATTTGCAAGATACTGGCCAGTTCAGCTACATGTTCTGCTGACTATTTCACGTGGCAGCCTCATGTGCCCTAATTTAAGTGCCTTTTACCACCTTCTTTTTATTAGTAAGCATGGGATATAGCAACTGGTCTGAACACTTTCCTGTGATGTTAGAAATAAGGAGACTGTCTTAGAGCTCATCCTTTAGGGGGGGCTGGACCGTGACCATTGGGAATAGAAAATGTCCCAGTGTCAGGAAAAAACAATGCCCCATCGTTGGTGTGGGTACGGATTGTGTCCCGTCGGTGGGTACGGATTGTGTCCCGTCGGTGGGTACGGATTGCGCCCCTTTTTGGTGTTGGCGGAGGGGGAAATTTTGCCCCTTTGGTATCACTGGATGAAATGGTGCCCCAAGGGGCAGGATAAAGGCAAGCAAAGGGCCACATCTGGGCTTGGGCAGCCGTTAGGAGACTGATTGACTAATGCATGCAGTGTTAATGCAGAGAGAGCCTTGTGTCTGTGTAGGTTCTCTTTTGTACAGGTCATTGTATATCTATTGGTCAAACCAAGTCCATTGAGAGGCTTCTTCCCTGTGTCTATAGAGAAGCAACATGGCCTCCCTTGGACAACAACATTGTCAATTAGTAAAGAGGGTAGCGTTGGATGAGCAAGTAAATTTAGTTCTACCTGAGAGCCAATCTTACTCTTCTGATTTATGATTGCACGTTCACAGAGTGGACTGACGCATTGCTTGTTATCATTTATATTTTAAAGTGAACCCGTCTTAAAGTGATTTTTTTTTATTGTTAGCAATTTTAGTGGCAGATTTAACCACTTAATTATGCAACTTTATCTTTAAATCCTTGCTTATGTTCCAGTTTAAGCTGGTGTCATGACCTCAGCTCCAAGTTTCCCGTTTTCAGGGTGGCTCCTTTCTATTGCGGTATGCTATGAAACCATCCTTGTATGCAGGTAGGGAGTTGCCCCTCTTTAATCTGTGTGCATCAAAAGGAACACAAACCCAATAGCCTAGGATGACAAGGCACTCACCTGCTCCTCCGCCTCCCCTCTCCAAGCTCAGAATGACTGGAGACTGCACTGTCCACTATCAACTCTTTTCAAGGCTGGAAGTTGAGGGAAGCGGCACTGAGCCGGGCGTGTTTATTTTTATTGTGCGCAATTTGTTAAACTAGAAAACTGTTAAGGGTTGATGCTACTTGGAAAAAATGATATTGAGCATGTGTCTGTAATACTGGCCATTTCCACACCTAAATTTTCTTCCAGTTCTTAGAGTTCCTGTTAAGACAACATCTCGGTTGTTCACCTCCGACCATTTCGTCTTCATCGGACTGTCCTTCCTGTCGGATCTTGGCCCAGCTCCACGATCTCTTTAAGACAAATGGAGAATTAGCAAGAACCCGGACAATGCATGTCTACCACTATTGAGCAGGTCTGCTTTTTTGGGACCCTTCCAGAAGCATCCCCTTTTCTTAATCCGATAGATTTGGATACCGTCCAAGCCGCTCTCGGAGGGAGATAAGGAATTTCAGAGAAGTTTATTTGTGAGATTAAGATCGATGGGCTTGCTGGCAGCTTTTTTTCAAGCAACAAATAAAAGGAGAGGGAGATCGAACGGGAAATTTCTTTGAGGACTCGGAAATTAGATTTGGAGCCATTTTTCAAATTCCTCTTTAAGTTAAGGCAGGAAGTTTTTTTCTGTGGAGTTGTAGAAACACGACAAATTTTCTTTACTTAGTACATTTAATTTTTAAAGACCTGGACTGAGCCGATGGTTATGGCAGGAGATGTGTAGCGTAGATCGGTACTGGGCTAAGTTGCGACTTAACCGTTTGGGCTGCTAAAACCAAAGGTGTCTTCTAGTGACCAGTGCTGTGATTCTTGCAGGTTATTATTGTATTCTTAAAGCCAAAGCCCATCTTTTTAATTTTGGAAAGATTTAGGAGCCTTTCAGGGGTTTTAGTGAGTTCTCCAAAGCAAATATTGTTGAAATACAATAGGCACATGTATTCTTCCTTGACTTTTTGTGTGCCTTTGTATCAAACTTTGACTTCCTGTAATAAAGACCGGTCACTGCTGCTCTCTCTCCTTGTGCAGGGTGATTTGTCTGGTCCCCGCCCCCTCCTGTAGTTTTCTGTAGTGGGTTGGGCCTGCTGAGAACCTCCTACAGCTCTGCTCTCTGCACAGTCTATGTACAGCATAGGGATGATGTCTACTTTTAATCTCGTATGACCCAGATTCAGCTGATATTGGGCTATTGCCTGTGATCTGTTGAGAGCGCAGAGCTGTGCAAGGCTCGGAAGGGGGTCCCATCAATATTGTTGGGTTCCATCTGGCTTCACCAAAGGACACAACCTTGACGCAATATTGTTAAGAGATTCCTGACAAACCAAACCAACTGTAATGGGTAGTCAACATCAGCTCTCAACCAGTGCAACGCCCATGCCGCCCTCTTAAGATCGGGGAATCTTGAGATCACATGAACAAAACAAAGCAGAAGCGCACAAACGCCTAGTGGATTACCATCAACACTTCATTGGGAAATGAAAACCAAAAAGTGCATGCTCAAAAAAGCCAATGGTTAAGCAGCGTAGTACATAAACCCAGGTTCTCAACCGGCAAGTGAAATTATCCGGCAACCCAGTGCATTCCAAGTTCCAAATTCTTTTAGGCTTTGAAGAAGACTGCAATGGCTGAAACATATTGTGCCACGTTTAATGTAGCCTGATAAAGAACTTGGATTGCTCCGGGTTGCGGGCTAATTTATTTTATGGATTCACGCCTTGGGAGCGTGCACTGCAGCCATGAGCACCAGTCCTTTGCAATCTATGTGGTAACAGACCAGTTGAGCGTGGGTAAAGTTATTTTTCGGTAAACCTAGGTTCCACCTCGCCGTTTGACTTCTGGCTCCACCTTAGAGCCGGAACTAGCTGCCCCTGCCTGTACTGCCCAACTTTTTTTTAACACACTGATTTTCTTTTTTTTGAAGGGGGGGGGGGGGTGTATCTTTCTTTGTTTGTTTGTTTTTTTGGTATTTTTTCGGTTTCTTTACTTAGCAAAAAATATAATAAACTCAACAGTAAGTAATACCCCTTTAACACTGGGGTGTTTTTCAGGCGCTTTAGCGTTAAAAAAAAGCGCCTGAAAAAAGCTGCATCTGCCATCCCAATGTGAAAGCCAGAGTGCTTTCACATTAAAGCTCCTGAAAAACACCCCAGTGTGAAAGGGGGTCTTGGTGTTGTTAAAAAAAATAAAAATAAAAAGCGCCTGTATAGCGCAGGAGAGAAGCCTCATCTGCAATTCCAATGTGAAAGCCCGAGGTGCTGGCAGGGCGAAAAAAAAAAATCCTGCAAACAGCTTCTTTGCAGCGCTTTAGGAGTGTTGAGTACATGGCTCCTTAAGCCCTTTTCCCCATTGAGGCGCTTTTTTTTTTTTAACGCCAAAGCGCCTGAAAAACGCCCCAGTGTGAAAGAGGTCTTGGCAGCGCTTTACCAGCATTTTTCGGGCGCTGGCAGTGTGAAAGGGCTCTGAAAGCACTCTGGCTTTCACATTGGGATTGCAGGTGAGGCTTCTTTTAGGCGCTTTACAGGCGCTTCTTTTTTTAACGCCTGAAAAACGCCCCAGTGTGAAAGGGGTCTTAATACCAACAAAAGAAAGCTCCATGTGGGAAAAATATATACAAATTTGGAAACAGCATTGCATGACCGCGCAATTGTAATTCAAAGTGGGTCAGCGCTGGAAGCTGAAAATTAGTCTGGGCAGGAAGGGGGTTTAAGTGCCCAGTAAGCAAGTGGTTAAACCTTGAGACTTCCTTTGTGTTAGATGTGGCATCCATATAACGCTTGTATGTTTCAATCTATATATTAAACATTTCTATGATTTTTTTCTCACCACGCCGGGGTGCTCTGGATTCATAATTCAGGTGAAGCACCGCCACATTAAACCCGATACCGACCACATTTAATTTCGAGGTGGTAGACACAGGGGGCAGCTCCCTCTTGCACCTCTATTTAACACACCAAGTATACTAAAGATATATTAGTAACGATCTGAAGAGGTCTGTATGGCCGGATCAATAGTCTTCCAACAAGCAATCCTTTTTTCTCATTCCACAGGGAACCCAACTAGATGAAAGCGTATCTCGTCGTCGTCCCCCCCTCCCCCCTCCAATTGTCCCCACCGTGCAGGATACTGTTGGAGGCCTAGAGAGCATCAGGCAGCCTAGAAGGGTTGCAGGCATTCCATTAATTGCTCCTTCTACATTTGATTAAAATCCTTCATGGCCCTTCAAGCTCACTTACAACTGTGCATTTAATTACATTCTCTGCTGCCCTGATAACTGTAACCCCCGATCAAATATTTCACTTTATTAACAAAGGGGGACAGCCATCCAGCCAGCTATAGTTCAAGCAAGGGCGCTCGAGGGATAAAAAGAAGAAAAAAAGAAATAAACCTTCAAAAGTAAAAGAAGAAAATAAATTGTCTTCAGATTTTCAGGAAAAGAAGAGTTTTTGCATTAATAAGCAATGCTGTTTTATTGGATTAACGGCTGTAGTAAGACGGAAACGGACGTCTTTGTACAACAAAAAGCATCTAAAAATAGCCAAAGTCTGGACTTTGAAGAAAGAGTTCCACAAATAGGGACTGAAAATTCACCTCTACTGTGCGAAGATAATTTGGAGTATTCTTAACCACTTCAGCGCCGGACCATTTGGCCAGTTTTTGCGATTCGGCACTGCGTCTCTTTAACCGACAATAGCGCGGTCGTGCGACGTAGCTCCAAAAAATAATTAACGTCTTTTTTTTTTCCCCCACAAATAGAGCTTTCTTTTGGTGGTATTTGACCACCTCTGCGGTTTTTATTGTTTGTGCTATAAACAAAAATTAGAGCGACAATTTCGACAAAATGCTTATTTTATTTATTTTTTACTTTTTGCTATAATATTTCCCAAAAATATATTACATGTTTTTTCCTCGGTTTAGGCCAATATACATATTTTTGGTTAAAAAAAATCTAAGCGTTTGATTGGTTTGCGCGACAATTATAGCGTCTACAAAATAGGAGATAGATTTATGGCATTTTTATTATGTTTTTTTTTACTAGTAATGGTGTCAATCAGCGTTTTATTTTTTATGGTGACTGCTACATTATGGTGGAGACATCGAACACTTTTGACACCATTTTGGCATTTTTACAGTGATCGGTGCTATAAAAATGCACCGATTAGTGTAAAAAATGACACTGGCAGTGAAGGTGTTAACCGGAAGGGGGCTCTGAAGGGGTTAAGTGAGTCTTGTATGGTGACTGCGACATTATGGTGGAGACATCGAACACTTTTGACACTGTTTTGGCATTTTTAGTGTGACAGTGCTATAAAAATGCACTGATTACTGTAAAATAATTACACTGGCAGGGAAATGGTTAACCTGTAGGGGGCACTGAAGGGGTTAAGTGTGTCCTAGGGAGTGATTCTAACTGTTAGGGGGCGTGGCTACGGGTGACACGTCACTGATCGCTGTTCCCGATGAGAGGAAACAGACGATCAGTGACATGTCACTAGGTAGAACAGGGAGCTGTTGTGTTTACACACCTCTGTGACATGGAGTCTGCACGTCCCGCGGGCACGGTCACGAAGCTCGTTGCCACACGGCGGCAAATAAAAGGGGACGTGTATACGCCCATTTTCGCAGCCGTACCGTTCTGTCGACGTAAAAACGAAGGCTCGCGAGCACGATTAACTGTTTTCTTACCTTTTTAGTCTTTAAGATTTCCAGATTTATTAACCACTACTGGAGAAATTATTACATTTTTGCGTGCACGGTAAAATCTACATATCTAATTTTTTTTTATTCACAATATTTGCATCGCTATTTATCCCAAAAATATGTAAATTTAAAAAAAGATGTGGTTGTATCGAGTAAATAGATGCCAAACATGTCAGCCTTAAAGCGGAGCTCCACCCTAAAGTAGAACTCCCTCTGATCGGAACCCCCCCCCCTTCCCCCTCCTGTGTCACATTTGACACCTTTCAGGGGGGAGGGGGGTACAGATGCCTAAATATTTGCACCCACTTCTGGCCACACAGTCTCGGGCAGACTGCGGGCATGACGTCACCTCCAAGCCAATCGGCAGGCGTAGCGCGTCTCACACATGCGCCGTAGGGAACCGGGCAGTGAAGCCGGAGTGCTTCACTTCCTGGTTCCCTCACCGAGGATGGTGGGGGGCAGCAGAGTGACGAGCGATCGCTCGTCCTCTTCTACGGACGGCGCTGGACTCCAGGACAGGTAAGTGTCCTAATATTAAAAGTCAGCAGCTGCAGTATTTGTAGCTGCTGGCTTTTAATATATTTTTTTTTTTTCAGCTGACATTTGCTTTAAAGTGATTGTAAACGATGACTTTGTGAACCAGACTTCGTGTTACTAAACCCAGGACTCTGCATTCACTATATCTGGTCTCCCACAAAACATGGAAATGCAATTATTTTAGTAAATATAAACTGCTGAATACCTTTTCTCATCAGCAGTATATAGCAGTCTTGTGACTTCTATCAGTGTCTGGTTTAAGCTTGTAGGAGGAGATTTCATGATGATGCATGACCCCCGACACTCCGGGCAGTGCTGATTGGCTCTGTGCTGATCACATGCTCCCTCTCCAAAAAAAAAAAAAGAAGCAATACACACCAAACAGAGCATATGCAGAGTGCCTCCTAGGACTCTGTACTATCAGGGGATGGATTGGGGACAGTAAAGTAAAAAAAAGGGGAGGATCAAACTGCTTTTTTTCCAAAGTGAATATAATGAGAATGCTTAAAATATACACACTGATTTACTGTTGTGGGTTTAGAAACACTTTAATTTTAATGCTTATAATCATTCTAGATTGTAAGCTCTAACGAGCAGGGCCCTCTGATCCCCCCTGTATTTGTATTGTGACTGTACGGTCTTCCCTGATGTAAAGCGCTGTGCAAACTGTTGGCTCTATATAAATCCTGTATAATAATAATAAAAAATTTATATTTTATAATTTACCATTTGTCTACACAAAGGGAAAATAAGTTCCACCTAGAACTTGGTTAAAAATAAGTCATGTCCTAGTAAACGTAAAGGCTACATTATGAATATTGATCGAACTCACAGTTTTGTAGCCTCCGCTGCGCCTAGGCGGTCAGGTACATGTAAAATTTCCACCTAAGTAGGACACAGCTTCAGGCCTTCTCTATAAATAATTGTCCCTGACCGTTTCCCGCTGTGCCCCCCATTCGGTGCTGACTTTTAAATGGAATATATATTGTCTCCTTCAAGCCTGTCGCCCATTTTATTGATTGGCCGCCGTGCAATCTCCTCTAAACATGCCGTGGATCCGGATAACCTTCTCCATCTTCCCGTTCCTCCTGTCCCCGGGAACACGGAACTCCGGGTGAGGCACCCTGGCGATGGGGACAGGTGGCACACCAAGGTGTCCTTCATAAGATAGATTATCTGGCCTAGATTTGTGGCCCAGTGATGCATTGAAGTTGCTTTATCTAGTAAGGTTGGGAGTCCAGCTGTGCGTTCTACTTCCATGTGTCTCATGCTTCGTTAAATTGTCCTTCTAATGCCCTGGTAATCTGTTGTCCTCATAATGACACCATATTTCATTGTCCCCCCCCCCCCCCCAATGTTATTACTTGTACAAGAATATGCGTATGAGCTTGCGATCAACGCTTGGTGTCAGTTCAGCCATGTTGAATGTTGGTATGTTTGAAACCCATGTTATTCCCTTTTTTATCGATGACTTGATTCCCCTTTTTTATCGATGACTTGATTCCCCTTTTCTACCGGTGACTTGATTCCCCTTTTCTACCGGTGACTTGATTCCCCTTTTCTACCGGTGACTTGATTCCCCTTTTCTACCGGTGACTTGATTCCCCTTTTCTACCGGTGACTTGATTCCCCTTTTCTACCGGTGACTTGATTCCCCTTTTCTACCGGTGACTTGATTCCCCTTTTCTACCGGTGACTTGATTCCTCTTTTCTACCGGTGACTTGATTTCCCCTTTTCTACCGGTGACTTGATTTCCCCTTTTCTACCGGTGACTTGATTTCCCCTTTTCTACCGGTGACTTGATTCCCCTTTTCTACCGGTGACTTGATTCCCCTTTTCTACCGGTGACTTGATTCCCCTTTTCTACCGGTGACTTGATTCCCCTTTTCTACCGGTGACTTGATTCCCCTTTTCTACCGGTGACTTGATTCCCCTTTTCTACCGGTGACTTGATTCCCCTTTTCTACCGGTGACTTGATTCCCCTTTTCTACCGGTGACTTGATTCCCCTTTTCTACCGGTGACTTGATTTCCCCTTTTCTACCGGTGACTTGATTTCCCCTTTTCTACCGGTGACTTGATTTCCCCTTTTCTACCGGTGACTTGATTTCCCCTTTTCTACCGGTGACTTGTTTTCTCCTTTTCTACCGGGGACTTGATTTCCCCTTTTCTACCGGGGACTTGATTTCCCCTTTTCTACCGGGGACTTGATTTCCCCTTTTCTACCGGGGACTTGATTTCCCGTTTTCTACCGGGGACTTGATTTCCCGTTTTCTACCGGGGGCTTGATTCCCCTTTTTTTTACCGGGGACTTACCGTAAATGGGTTGTAAAGGTAAAATTTTTTTCCCCTAAATAGCTTCCCTTTACCTTAGTGCAGTCCTCCTTCACTTACCTCATCCTTCCATTTTGCTTTTAAATGTCCTTATTTTTTTCTGAGATACCCCTACTTCCTGTTCTTCTGTCTGTAACTCCACACAGTAATGCAAGGCTTTCTCCCTGGTGTGGAGTGTCATGCTTGCCCCCTCCCTTGGACTACAGGAGAGTCAGGATGCCCACTAACACAGCTCCTTTCTCTGCAACGTAAAGAGCGTCCTGTAGTCCAAGGGAGGAGACGAGCATGACACTCCACACCAGGGAGAAAGCCTTGCATTACTGTGTGGAGTTACAGACAGAACAGGAAGTGAGGATTTCTCAGAAGAAATAAGGACATTTAAAAGCAAAATGGAAGGATGAGGTAAGTGAAGGAGGACTGCACTAAGTTAAAGGAAGCTATTTAGGTAAAAAAAATTGTACCTTTACAACCCCTTTAAAGGGGTTGTAAAGGAAAAAAATGTTTTTCATAATAAGCATCCTTTACCTGCAGACATTCCTCTTTTCACTTCCTCATTGTTCATTTTTGCTCAGAAGTTGTTTTATTTCTTCTCTGTTCTGTTCACTTCCTGCTTGTCTGATTGTTACTCGCCACTGTGAAGGGAGGCTTTACTGCGGTGGTCAGTGACGTGCTCGCCCCCTCCTGGGAACTACATCTGTGTGGCAGGACGCTCTCTACGTGTTATGAAATGTAGTTCTTACATGAACGAGCGCCGCAAACCAGGAAGTGAATCAGAGAACAGAAACTAGAACGCCGGAGGTGATATAGATGAAGGAATTTAATGGGTATTTACTCGTTTTTTAACAGAATCATTACATTGTTCTGTCTGTCTACCTTGTAGACATTAATTTTAGGCAAAAAACATGTTTTCCTTTACAACTCCTTTAATTCCCTTTTAATTCCCTTTTCCTACTGGTGACTATTTAGATTTTTCTGATTACATTTATTCTCCTCTTTCTAAAGATGAATTGGTAGATCATAAGCTCAATAACGGCATGCAATGCCAAGCTGTGGTTTCCAAAGCGAGCAAAGTCCTTTCTTGTATTAAGAGAGGTATGGACTCCAGAGATAGAGATATCATTTTGCCCCCCCCCCCCCCCTGTACAAATCATTAGTAAGACCTCATCTGGAATATCCAGTTCAGTTTTGGGCACCAGTTCTCAAAAAGGATATCGGGGAACTGGAGAAAGTGCAGAGAAGAGCAACCCAACTGATGAGAGGCATGGAGGAGCTCAGCTATGAGGAAAGCGAGTGTGTGACGATCACATCAGAAATTACATCTGGGTAAAAAAAAAAAAGATGGAATTCCACTTTAAATATTCTATTTGGCAGATCTTAGGTACTCCACTAAGACACACGGGAGTCGAACGTCCCTCTTGTGGGGCGCGCCAGATTTTGAGAAGACCCGGGTAAATTAACAAGGCGTTCTGTGCGGGATTTAATTACCTAACCGCCCGCGGGCAAATATTAATGCGTTTCATAAATACCATCGCCTGGCGTATTGGATGAAAGCGCCTGCCGTGTTCTCCGGGATTGAAGAGACGCAGGCCGCCCCGTACCAGAGACGATCTCCTCGCCGTCTCTCTTTAGGAGTGTTTATTGATAGAGCTGGAGGGAGCGCGCTTCTATCAAAGAACACGCCGAGACATTCGGAATTTAATGTAGCGTCTCCGGAAAAAACTGGAAGAAGCAGCAAGAAAGACAAAAAACAGTTATTGTCTTTTTATTTGCCTGTCGAGTATTCAGCAAGCCAAGTCCTCCGAGGAGAAATGTCTTCAACGCTTTCAGTGAGCAAGTAAACGTGTTTCACATATGCGTTGCGTCTTCCCCCGTCTGCTGGCAGCCATTTTGAGGACCACACTGCTCTGATTGGCCCTCTTTTTGACCCAGGGGGGCCACCTTGGGGGAACATTTTTTATTTAATGTTGCATGTGTTATCTATAAATGTTCTGATTCGCATCATTAAGTAATCCCCAACAAAATCAAATTTAAGGTATAATTTAAGGCAAAAAAAAATTAAAACGTTCAGTTTTGGATAGAGTGGGGAGGGATTAGACCCCCTGTCAGTTTTTATTGCTGTCTGTGTCCTCTATTTGTCCCTGACCCTTTCCACAAACGCAGCAGCTGAAAAAAACATAGTTGTGAACGTGTCCCTTAGGCGACCATGTTAAATGGACTCTAGTGCAATTATACAAAAAGCAATAAAAACACTGATGTGAAGGGGGGCTCTGATGGGCACTCTGATGTAAAGGGGGGCTCTGATGGGCACTCTGATGTAAAGTGGGGCTCTGATGGGCACTCTGATGTAAAGGGGGGCTCTGATGGGCACTCTGATGTAAAGGGGGGCTCTGATGGGCGTTCTGATGTAAAGGGGCGCTCTGATGTAAAGGGGGGGCTCTGATGGGCGCTCTGATGTAAAGGGGGGGCTCTGATGGGCTCTCTGATGTAAAGGGGGGCTCTGATGGGCGCTCTGATGTAAAGGAGTGCTCTGGGCACTCTGATGTAAAGGGGGGCTCTGGGCACTCTGATGTAAAGGGGGGCTCTGATGGAAGGAGGGGGGGGGGCACTGATGGGCGCTCTGATGGAAGGAGGGGGGGCTCTGATGGAAGGAGGGTGGGGCTGTGATGGAAGGAGGGGGGGGCTCTGATGAAAGGAGGAGGGGGGGGCTCTGATGAAAGGAGGGGGGGGGGGGCTCTGATGAAAGGAGGGGGGGGGGGCTCTGATGAAAGGAGGGGGGGGGCTCTGATGGGAGGGGGGGGGGCTCTGAAAGGGGGGGGGGGCTCTGATGGAAGGAGGGGGGGGGCTCTGATGGAAGGAGGAGGGGCTCGGAAGGAGGGGGGGCTCTGATGGACACTCTGGTGTAAAGAGGGGACAGGAAAATAAGGGGGGGCACTCTGATGGACCCAAGTTTATTTGCAATTTTGTTGCTTTGAATGAATGAATGAAGAACTTGTATAGCGCAGCACATGCGAAGTAACTCGCCTCTGGGCGCTTTCTTTACTCTGCTGTTCCGAATCAGTCCAGTGACTTTGTCCGAGATGTTATCAGTCTGTTGCAGGCAGGAGGAAGCATTTCCTTAGTCTCCTTAGCCCCCCCCCCCCCCCATGTCAAAAGGTGGGAAGTAGATGGTGACTCTGGATGAAGCAGCCTGCCCCAGTACAACTCTCGAGCCTGTATTCTTAAGGCAAGCTGTGGGAGGAGTTATGCAAATATGATGCCTTGATGGGGTAGGTGTGTCGGTCTGGAGCAGAGGACATTCCTAGAAAGGCTTTATTTGCATTCAGACTGCTAATCTCTGTATGTGATTCTGAGTCTCTCTGATTACCAGAAATGAAATGCAGTGAATGAAGGGGGCAGGAAAGGGCTAGATGATGGTGGACGTCCTCCAGCCAGGAAATGAGGCGGGTCCTCTCTGACTTGATGCCTCTTGTAACTCGCAGTGAAATCAGAGTCAGTAATTTCAGTCCTGGAGAAGAGCAACTGTGCAAGACTTTGCGTCAGGACTTAGGCTGATGTCAGACAGGTGACTTTGCCGCTAATGACCCCCCCCCCCCCCCCCCATTAATTTGCCGCAGAAGACTGAGGCGGTGGACTGGGCACAGCGGTACCTTTTTTGATGACGGAAGTTTCAGTAGCGGTAGGAAATGGCGGGCGAGATGGACGGGGATCATACAGGCAGGTCTAATCAGGACTTCCAAATCACCTTGAGTAATTCTTGTTCCCGGGTCTGCAAATCGCAGTGTGGAGGCGAGACGCCCAAGACGGCGGCGGCGGCGCCTCTTCTCGCATCTCCCAGTCTCCATGCAAATGTAATCAGCGTATGTTCCTGATCAGGCGGCTGAGTGGGGTGCCGATCTGCGATCTCAGCAATGATGTTTGGGCTGAGGAGCTACTTTTGTCTTCTTCTTATTCTAGATTGTGAATGAGACCGATTTACTGCGTCGCTTAGATATGCGATTCTAACGCTCTTCTTATTAACCCCTTCCAAGGACTTCCTCCCAAAGACCCCATCAGTGCGACTCGTGTCATAAACTCAGAGCTGAACTCCACACCGATACTTACCGTATATACTTAGAGTATAAGACGACCCGAATAGAAGCCGAGGCACCTAATTTTACCACAAAAAAATGGGAAAACGCATTGACTCGAGTATAAGTCTCCACAATGTAAAGTATAAGATTTCTTATCTGTGCCCAGGCTTGCCACACACAGTTAATCCAGCTCTGAGCAATCCTCTTTTATTGTTCAGTGAGATAAAACAGACTTACAGAGAAAAACCTTAGTCCGTTCCGCCCCCCTTGCTGTGAGTGACAGGTTATTTACATATCTCATGCACTAGCCTGGAGACAGGCATTATTTTTTTAATTCCCATCCCCACTTCTTTTCTGAAGTCATGTTGTTACTTTTCTGGATTTTGACTGGATGTTGGTGACTATAGCAGAATTCAGTGTAAGGAATAGACAGGAAAAAATGCATGTTGACAAGGGGAGTGTGCATACCTCCCAACCGTCCCGGATTTCGCGTAAATGTAAATCCCGCGATCAGGGCTGGAGTCCCGCGATTTGCGGTAAATCCAGCGGTCCCGCGCTCAAAAACTCCGATACGGTGGAACCCCCCTGCTCAACAACTCACATCCCGCGGAACCCCCCCTTCCCCCCCGCTCAAAAACTTTGATCTGCGAAGAAACCCCCCCGCTCAACAACTCAGATCCCGCGGAACCCCCCGCTCAACAACTCAGATCCCGCGGAACCCCCCCAGCTCAACAACTCAGATCCCGCGGAACCCCCCCGCTCAACAACTCAGATCCCGCGGAACCCCCCCAGCTCAACAACTCAGATCCCGCGGAACCCCCCCAGCTCAACAACTCAGATCCCGCGGAACCCCCCCAGCTCAACAACTCAGATCCCGCGGAACCCCCCCAGCTCAACAACTCAGATCCCGCGGAACCCCCCCAGCTCAACAACTCAGATCCCGCGGAACCCCCCCAGCTCAACAACTCAGATCCCGCGGCACCCCCCCAGCTCAACAACTCTGACCCGCATCACCCCCCCGCTCAACAACTGTGATCTGCGAAACCCCCCGCTCAACTCTGACCCCGCATCACCCCCCCCCCCCCGCTCAACAACTCCGATCCGCGGCCCCCCCCAGCTCAACAACTCAGATCCCTCGGAAACCCCCCGCTCAACTGTGATCTGCGAAACCCCCCCGCTCAACAACTTCGATTCGTCCCGAGTTCCCCCCCCGCTCAACAACTCTGATCCGCGAAACCCCCTCCCCCGCTCAACAACTCTGATCCGCGGAACCCCCTTCCCCGCTCAACAACTCTGATCCGCTGAAGGAACCCCCTCCCCCGCTCAACAACTCTGATCCGCGGAACCCCCTCCCCCGCTCAACAACTCTGATCCGCGGAACCCCCTCCCCGCTCAACAACTCTGATCCGCGGAACCCCCTCCCCCGCTCAACAACTCTGATCCGCGGAACCCCCTTCCCCGCTCAACAACTCTGATCTGCGGAACCCCCTCCCCCGCTCAACAACTCTGATCCGCGGAACCCCCTCCCCCGCTCAACAACTCTGATCCGCGGAACCCCCTTCCCCGCTCAACAACTCTGATCCGCTGAAGGAACCCCCTCCCCCGCTCAACAACTCTGATCCGCGGAACCCCCTCCCCCGCTCAACAACTCTGATCCGCGGAACCCCCTCCCCGCTCAACAACTCTGATCCGCGGAACCCCCTCCCCCGCTCAACAACTCTGATCCGCGGAACCCCCTCCCCCGCTCAACAACTCTGATCCGCGGAACCCCCTTCCCCGCTCAACAACTCTGATCTGCGGAACCCCCTCCCCCGCTCAACAACTCTGATCCGCGGAACCCCCTCCCCCGCTCAACAACTCCGATCCGCGTAGCGTAACCCCCCAGCTTAACAACACATGGCATACTTTTTCTGATAGGTGTTTCTCATTCCCATCTAAAAAAGTTGGGAGGTATGAGTGTGGAGGAGGGCGGGGAGTCTACTGACATCACAACACCACCTACCGAGCTCCAGACAACAGACCCACCCACAGAATCTGCAGTTTTTCAGTTCTTATAACAGACAGAGGGGAGACATGTGACAGGTGAGGATACATGCAGGAGGCATCTATATCCTTATAGATCAGCACTATGGCAGGAGTTTAGAAAGGATGCACTTTAATGCATTCTATGTGCAGCATCCCCTCCCCCCACATTTACCCAAGATCCCTCTGTTCATAAGTGTCTCAACAGTCCAGATTCTCCTTCCTGATTGGCTGACACAGCAGCGGTGCCATTGGCTCATGCTGCTGTCAATCAAATTCAAATCAAATCCAGCTACCCAATCAGGGGAGAGCGGGGGCAGGGCTCAGTGTCTGAATGGACACAGGGAGCTGTGACTTGGCTCCGATGCCTCCATAGCAAGATGCTTGTTGTGGGGGCACCGAACAGGAGGGAGGGGCCACGAGCACCCAAGAGGGACCCGAGAAGAGTAGGCAAGTATAACATCCACTTTAAGCTCCAGTGAGAGCTGTGTGAAACGCGTCGGCTGTTTTGTATTTCTTTTTATTGCATGGACTGCGTCAATAAAAATAGTGCAGCTATCCGGATCCCTTTTTTTTGGTGGTTGCAGGGGCTGATTTGTGTCAAACGTTTGTAAAACACAGCCGACAACATTATTTACTTGATTGTGGAGAAAAAAGAAAAGCAGACAAAGGCATTGTCAGGAGGAGGAGGAGTGATCACTGTGAGATTTTATAAATTCCTGGAAGTGTTAAAATCGCACACAGCTTAGAATGTATGCACTGAATGTGGACAGTAACTGATCCCAGGTGCGCGATAACCTTTCCTGGCTCGCCATTCCATGGTGGATTTTTAGTAACCCTTTGTAAGTTGTATATTAGCGTGGCGTGGGTCAGTGTGTTGGTCTAATGGCGGTCTGCGCTTCTCTCTCTTTCAGGTGACGCGGGTGCCGGTGGAAAGCTGTGAGCAGTATGAGAGTTGTGACACCTGCCTGGGCTCCCGGGACCCTCACTGCGGATGGTGTGTGCTGCACAACACGTAAGTAGGACTCTGATGGTCCCCCGGGGGCGGCGTGCCCCGCCGTCACTGACAGGCCCCTTTCAGTCTTTGCTCTTTAAATAGCGCCGGTCTCCTCCCTCCTGAGCATCCGCGCTCCGGTCCCGGGGGGGCCCAGCGAAGCGAGGAGCGGTAATTTAGGCCAGGTGTGGAGGAGGGGGGGGGGGGGAAGGGGGGCTGCCGCATTTTTCCCCCAAGGACATGATGATGATGAAATGGTTGTGAGAAGAGACATTCGTCATATAAAGCGGTCGGCCGTTCCTAGAAATCGGCTTCAAAGAGGAGGGCAAATGTATGAAATCCAATACAAACGCAGGAGGAGACGCACGTCTGCATCTTTGTGTCTATTATTATTATTATTATTTATAAATCTCACCAACGGGGAAGAATAAAGTGAAGATTTGGTATCTTGGAGAACAAAGGGGCCAGTATACCGTCCTTCAAACTTTTTTTTTTGGGGGGGGGGTCCGGATTGTGGCCGATGGGGCCCAGCATCAGTGAGACTAAACATGGTGGTCATTAGGAGGAGTAGTGCCCCATTATTGGTATTGGTTGAATAACCCATGCCCCATCATTGGTGTCAGTGGGAGAAATAGTGCCCCCATTATTGTTTGAAGAAACCATGCCCCATCAGTGGTTTCACTGGGAGGAATAGTGTCCCATCATTGGTGTCCTTGGAGGAATAGTGTCCCATCATTGGTGTCCTTGGAGGAATAGTGTCCCATCATTGGTGTCCTTGGAGGAATAGTGTCCCATCATTGGTGTCCTTGGAGGAATAGTGTCCCATCATTGGTGTCCTTGGAGGAATAGTGTCCCATCATTGGTGTCCTTGGAGGAATAGTGTCCCATCATTGGTGTCAGTGGGAGAAATAGTGACCCATTATTAGTATTGGTTGAAGAAACCATGCCCCATCATTGGTTTCACTGGGAGGAATCGTGTCCCATCATTGGTATCAGTGGGAGGAATAGTGCCCCATTATTGGTTTTGGTGTAAGAAATCTGTGTCAGTGAGAATAGTGCCCCATCATTGGTTTCACTGGGAGGAATAGTGTCCAATTATTGGTATTTGTGGAAGAAATCTGTGTCAGTGAGAATAGTGTCTCATCATTTGTATTAGTGGGTGTAAAAGTGTCCCATTATTGGTGTCTGTGGGAGGAATAGTGTCCCATCATTGTTATTAGTGGGAGAAAACAGTGTCAGTGGGAGGGATAGTACCCCCATCATTTGTGTCAGTGGGAGGCATAGTGTCCCATCATTGGTGTCAGTGGGAGGGATAGTACCCCATCATTTGTGTCAGTGTGAGGGATTAATGTCCCATCATTGGTATTGGTGGAAGAAATCTGTGTCGGTGAGAAGAATAGTGCCCCATCATTGATGTCAGTGGGAGGAGTAGTATCCATCATTGGTATTGATAGGAGGAATAGTGTCCCATTGTTGGTGTTAGTGGAAAGAATAATGCCCCATTATTGGTGTTGATGTCAGTGGGAGGAATAGTGCCCCATCATTTGTATTATTGGAAGGAATAGTGCCCCAATATCTAAATATCACATCTCTGGCAGGTAAAGCTGAAACACTATAACAAGGTAAGACTGGACATTTTGGATTTCTTCTAATGCCCACAGGTGATTGGTTCTCTTTAAGACTGACAAGAGATAACCCCCCCCCCCCCTCCCAGTAAACTGCTCCGAAGAACTTGATGTTCACATAACTGTAATCCCTTCCCAGAATATTACATTTGGGCTTTATGGGAGGATTATCTCTTATTTGTTCTGTCTAATGCTCCAGAAGAGCTCCTGGCAGGTCAATGGAAAAACAAGCCGCCGTCTGACTCCTAACCCGACACGCCATCGACATTTGTGTCAATCGCCGGATCATCCCGCGCAGGTGACGGCGGAAGTCGTCGTGGTTTAATCCCACAGTAAGACGGGTCAGCGTGTAAACAACGCGCCGCAAAAGTCTCCTTTTACTGGCAGACCGGAATACACACTTGTCTCCGGAATACTTCCAGGACTGATCAGGAACACACACTTGTCCGGAATACTTCCAGGACTGATCAGGAACACACACTTGTCCGGAATACTTCCAGGACTGATCAGGAACACACACTTGTCCGGAATACTTCCAGGACTGATCAGGAACACACACTTGTCCGGAATACTTCCAGGACTGATCAGGAACACACACTTGTCCGGAATACTTCCAGGACTGATCAGGAACACACACTTGTCCGGAATACTTCCAGGACTGATCAGGAACACACACTTGTCCGGAATACTTCCAGGACTGATCAGGAACACACACTTGTCCGGAATACTTCCAGGACTGATCAGGAACACACACTTGTCCCGGAATACTTCCAGGACTGATCAGGAACACACACTTGTCCGGAATACTTCCAGGACTGATCAGGAACACACACTTGTCCGGAATACTTCCAGGACTGATCAGGAACACACACTTGTCCGGAATACTTCCAGGACTGATCAGGAACACACACTTGTCCGGAATACTTCCAGGACTGATCAGGAACACACACTTGTCCGGAATACTTCCAGGACTGATCAGGAACACACACTTGTCCGGAATACTTCCAGGACTGATCAGGAACACACACTTGTCCGGAATACTTCCAGGACTGATCAGGAACACACACTTGTCCGGAATACTTCCAGGACTCCAGGACTGATCAGGAACACACACTTGTCCGGAATACTTCCAGGACTGATCAGGAACACACACTTGTCCGGAATACTTCCAGGACTGATCAGGAACACACACTTGTCCGGAATACTTCCAGGACTGATCAGGAACACACACTTGTCCGGAATACTTCCAGGACTGATCAGGAACACACACTTGTCCGGAATACTTCCAGGACTGATCAGGAACACACACTTGTCCGGAATACTTCCAGGACTGATCAGGAACACACACTTGTCCGGAATACTTCCAGGACTGATCAGGAACACACACTTGTCCGGAATACTTCCAGGACTGATCAGGAACACACACTTGTCCGGAATACTTCCAGGACTGATCAGGAACACACACTTGTCCGGAATACTTCCAGGACTGATCAGGAACACACACTTGTCCGGAATACTTCCAGGACTGATCAGGAACACACACTTGTCTCCGGAATACTTCCAGGACTGATCAGGAACACACACTTGTCCGGAATACTTCCAGGACTGATCAGGAACACACACTTGTCCGGAATACTTCCAGGACTGATCAGGAACACACACTTGTCCGGAATACTTCCAGGACTGATCAGGAACACACACTTGTCTCCGGAATACTTCCAGGACTGATCAGGAACACACACTTGTCTCCGGAATACTTCCAGGACTGATCAGGAACACACACTTGTCCGGAATACTTCCAGGACTGATCAGGAACACACACTTGTCCGGAATACTTCCAGGACTGATCAGGAACACACACTTGTCCGGAATACTTCCAGGACTGATCAGGAACACACACTTGTCCGGAATACTTCCAGGACTGATCAGGAACACACACTTGTCCGGAATACTTCCAGGACTGATCAGGAACACACACTTGTCCGGAATACTTCCAGGACTGATCAGGAACACACACTTGTCCGGAATACTTCCAGGACTGATCAGGAACACACACTTGTCCGGAATACTTCCAGGACTGATCAGGAACACACACTTGTCCGGAATACTTCCAGGACTGATCAGGAACACACACTTGTCCGGAATACTTCCAGGACTGATCAGGAACACACACTTGTCCTTCCAGGACTGATCAGGAACACACACTTGTCCAATACTTCCAGGACTGATCAGGAACACACACTTGTCTCCGGAATACTTCCAGGACTGATCAGGAACACACACTTGTCCGGAATACTTCCAGGACTGATCAGGAACACACACTTGTCTCCGGAATACTTCCAGGACTGATCAGGAACACACACTTGTCTCCGGAATACTTCCAGGACTGATCAGGAACACACACTTGTCCGGAATACTTCCAGGACTGATCAGGAACACACACTTGTCCGGAATACTTCCAGGACTGATCAGGAACACACACTTGTCCGGAATACTTCCAGGACTGATCAGGAACACACACTTGTCCGGAATACTTCCAGGACTGATCAGGAACACACACTTGTCCCCGAAATACTTCCAGGACTGATCAGGAACACACACTTGTCTCCGGAATACTTCCAGGACTGATCAGGAACACACACTTGTCTGGAATACTTCCAGGACTGATCAGGAACACACACTTGTCTCCGGAATACTTCCAGGACTGATCAGGAACACACACTTGTCCGGAATACTTCCAGGACTGATCAGGAACACACACTTGTCCGGAATACTTCCAGGACTGATCAGAAACAGAAGTCGCTCAGAAGTCCTTTACTGGCCAAAAAAACTAACCTGTCCTTCAAGAAATCCGCAGGGAAAAGACTTGCCCACTTTCATCCGACTTTTTCTTTATTTTTTCATATTATTAAGGCAGTGAAATCAAATCTTCATCTAATAATGTATCGGATTAGAGCACTTCTAGGATCTCCAATCACTAAAATTGCATAAAGCTTTAACAGAATACAATTTAAAAAGTAATTTTTTATATTTTTTAATCTTAAGCTTCCATTAAAATATCTGGTAATCCTGCCAGGGAGGTCCTTGTTCTGCCACTTCCTGTTTTAGTTTGACAACACTCTGTCCCTTCCTCAGTGTTGTGCTCCTGTGTTGTCACCATATAAACTCCTGGTAGAGACCAGAGCAGCCATACCAGCACATTGCACAGGAATGGTCCTCCGGTGTTCCTATCGGGAAGCTCGTCTAAATCAATAAATTACGATGGATCAAATGAGCTTCATATAAGAGCGCCCCTTTACGTCAGAATTCTCCCCATACATCAAAGCGCCCCATTGCTTTACGTCAAAGGTCTCCCCAGACATCAGAGTACCCCCTTATGTCAAAGGTTTTCCTATACATCAGAGCCCCCCTCCCCTTTACATGAAAGTTCCCCTCTTTATGTCAGAGGTCTTCCTATACATTAGAGGCCCCCCCCTCCCCATCAGACGTCTTCATATGCATCAGAGGGGTCCTCCCCATAGATAAAAGCACCCCCGTCCTTTACATCAAAGGTCTCCCCATACATCAGAGTACCCCCTTAAGTCAAAGGTTTTCCTATACATCAGAGCCCCCCCTCCCCTTTACATCAAAGTTCCCCTCTTTATGTCAGAGGTCTTCCTATACATTAGAGGCCCCCCCCCCTCCCCATCAGACGTCTTCATATGCAGAGGTCTTTCTATACATCCGTGCCCCTCTTACATTGGCATTCTCCCTCTACATCAGAGCCCCCCCTTTTTATGTCAAAGGTCTTCCCAGACAAAGTCCCCCCATTGTCAGAGGTCGCCCTATGCATCAATGCCCCCCCCTTTACTTCAAAGGTTTTCCCCAAAATCCCCCCTTTATGTCAGAGGTTTCCCTATGCATCAGCGCACCCCCCCCCCCCCTTTACAACAGAGGTATCCCCATATATCAGATCCCCCTCTTTATTTCCAGAGGTCTCCCTATACATCAGAGTCCCCTTTATATCAAGGGTCTGCCCAGACAAAGCCCCTCATTTATGTTAGAGGTCACCCTATGCATCAATACCCCCCCCTTTACTTCAAAGGTCTTCCCAGACAAAGTCCCCCCTTATGTCACAGGTCTCCCTATGCATCAATGCCCCCCTCCTTTACTTTAAAGTTCTCCCCATACATCAGATCTCCCCCTTTATGTCCAGAGGTCTCCCTATACATCAGAGTCCCCTTTACATCAGAGGTCTCCCTATACATTAGAGCCCCCCCCTTAAATCGGAGGTCTCCCTATACATCAGAGCCCCCCCCTTAAATCGGAGGTCTCCCTATACATCAGAGCCCCCCCTTTATGTTCAGAGGTCTCCCTATACATCAGAGTCCCCTTTACATCAGAGGTCTCCCTATACATTAGAGCCCCCCCCCCTTAAATCAGAGGCCTCCCTATACACCAGAGCCCCCCCTTAAATCGGAGGTCTCCCTATACATCAGAGCCCCCCCTTTATGTCCAGAGGTCTCCCTATACATCAGAGCCCCCCCTTTATGTCCAGAGGTCTCCCTATACATCAGAGCCCCCCCTTTATGTCCAGAGGTCTTCCTATACATCAGAGCACCCCCTTTATGTCCAGAGGTCTTCCTATACATCAGAGCCCCCCCTTTATGTCCAGAGGTCTCCCTATACATCAGAGCCCCCCCTTTATGTCCAGAGGTCTCCCTATACATTAGAGCCCCCCCTTAAATCGGAGGTCTCCCTATACATTAGAGCCCCCCCTTAAATCGGAGGTCTCCCTATACATTAGAGCCCCCCCTTAAATCGGAGGTCTCCCTATACATCAGAGCCCCCCCTTAATGTCCAGAGGTCTCCCTATACATCAGAGTCCCCTTTACATCAGAGGTCTCCCTATACATTAGAGCCCCCCCCCCCCCCTTTAAATCGGAGGTCTCCCTATACACCAGAGCCCCCCCTTAAATCGGAGGTCTCCCTATACACCAGAGCCCCCCCTTAAATCGGAGGTCTCCCTATACATTAGAGCCCCCCCTTAAATCGGAGGTCTCCCTATACATCAGAGCCCCCCCTTAATGTCCAGAGGTCTCCCTATACATCAGAGTCCCCTTTACATCAGAGGTCTCCCTATACATTAGAGCCCCCCCCCCTTTAAATCAGAGGTCTCCCTATACACCAGAGCCCCCCCCTTAAATCGGAGGTCTCCCTATACACCAGAGCCCCCCCTTAAATCGGAGGTCTCCCTATACACCAGAGCCCCCCCTTAAATCGGAGGTCTCCCTATACACCAGAGCCCCCCCTTAAATCGGAGGTCTCCCTATACACCAGAGCCCCCCCTTAAATCGGAGGTCTCCCTATACACCAGAGCCCCCCCTTAAATCGGAGGTCTCCCTATACACCAGAGCCCCCCCTTAAATCGGAGGTCTCCCTATACACCAGAGCCCCCCCTTAAATCGGTGGTCTCCCTATACATCAGAGCCCCCCCCCTTACATTAAAAAGATGGTCGATGTGACCCCATTAAAGGGTCACTAAAGGAAAACATTTTTTTTTGCTGAAATGACTGTTTACAGGGTATAGAGACATAAAAGTTAACTGATGCCTTTTAAAAATGATTAAAAATAGATAAAAATCATTCATATAATGTGCCTCTAGTTTTACTTTCGTTTTTAAACTGGTTTCATGTTTCTGTGAAGTAAAGAGACACACAGAACAAAAACAAACAAATCCAGGGCAGTGTTTTGTTTTTAAAATGAATCTGATTGGTTCTGGGAAGTTTTAGACACACAGTAATGACAGCTTTAGACCACAGTGAAAAGCTGCCATGAGATTTTCCATAAGGAGCCAGACAAGCAGGAAGTGTGGAGATCAGAGCAGAATTGCAGCAACTTCAAAGCAAAAACGAACAATGAGGACATGAAACCAGGACTGCAGTGAGGTAAAGGAAGCTATTTAGCTAAAAAAAAAAAAAAATCCTTTAGTGACCCTTTAACTATTGAAATTATACAGCCAATGTTCCAAAAACCAATTTTTGAAACAAAATGTCCCTGGAGTATATGATTATGTTTAATATCTTCTCTCCCAAGAACCTAAGAACCTGTGGATGTTGAATATATATTTACAGATTGTAACATTTGGAACCATTTCCTGCCCCCCCAAATTCTTATTTTAAATATATATATATATATTTTTGGGGGACTGAACAGTTCCTTTTTTTTCCTTTGCGGTGAGTGACAGCCGGACATGTTTGGCAGCTCCGGGGGGCGATAATCCCCCAAGGTATGGAGCTGCCAGTCTTGCCAAGCAGACGCGCTTCAAGTGTCCAGTCTGGCAGAGATTGCATGTAGCGGACGTGGCGTGAGCGAGGGATCATGTCGGATATTTGGGACAGGGAAGAGCTGTCAAGTCGGCGGCATTAATTCCTCTGTTGTCTTGTGCCGGATCGTTCAGCTGTCAGCTCTCCTGCCGGGCACTTGGCGTGTGATGGAAAGTCTTCTCACCTTACCTGCTGCCTCCTCACCTCTAAACGCCTGCCTGGAGAGCCAATTAAAGGAGCTCGCTTGACCACCGAACACCGTGCCCACCCGGGATTGTGTGACCGCGGCGTGGATGGTAAATGGTTTGGAATACAGGTCGGCCCGATTTTCATAAATGCCGGCAAGTGAACTTCTCACCAGACTTTTCCTGTTATAAAGCCATACATCGCCTTCCCGCTTCCCCCTAATAAATGATAAATATGAAGAATAAAAAATTGTGGAGTCGGCTGCCAGAGAGAGAGAGAGAGAGAGAGAGAGAGAGAGAGAGAGAGAGACACGTCTTCACTGTGGGCTCCAGAGAGAGATCTAGAGCACAGAATAGAGAAAAAGAATCCTGACACGGGGGCCTCCGACGCGGTGAAGAGGACCTTCCATTTTGGGTGCTTTGCAGAAAGACACACTTCCCATTTCATCTTCATATCATTGCTGTTCCTAGAAGTAATGTCTGGTCCTTATAGTCTTTGGAGAAGGGAGTAACCGCTCAGGTGTAGTAGATGAACCTTCTCACTGGATCCACAACCACGGGTGCTGGCAATGCAAATGATAATGCTGGAGTACGAAAGAAGATATGAAAAGCCGCACTCCATTTTTTTTCCTTTTTATTGTAAATTCAAATCACAAAAATACATGCCACAAAAAAAAAAACTATAAAATTTGACGCGTTTCACACTAACTCAGTGCTTAATCATAGCTATGATTAAGCACTGTTACAGTGTAAAATACGCGTCAGTTTTATCTTTTTTTTTTTGCTGTGACATGTATTTTTGTGATTTGAGTTTACAATAAAAAAGAAAAAAAAATTGGCGTGCGGCTGTCCAAACCTTCTTTCGTACTCCTGCATCCTTATATTCTTGTATTCTACTTTTCTTTTTTCTTTTACCAGTTGTAGACAATGCTGCATGCTGTGCAAGCCTTCAAATACAAAGTATATACAGGGTGTGTGTAATATGCCCTGACCTTGATGTATCTCCTCCCTGCCGCTTCGCTCCCAGGACTTGTTGCCAATTCCCTGCTGTCAAAATAACAGCCAGGGATTGCTCTGTGAATACAGATGCTGTCAAGTCATGGGCCATCTGAAATCCCTGATTTTTGAGGGTCTGTCCCTGATTTGTCCCTGATTTTTGAGGGTCTGTCCCTGATTTTTGAGGGTCTGTCCCTGATTTTTGAGGGTCTGTCCCTGATTTTTGAGGGCCTGTCCCTGATTTTTGAGGGTCTGTCCCTGATTTTTGAGGGTCTGTCCCTGATTTTTGAGGGTCTGTCCCTGATTTTTGAGGGGCTGTCCCTGATTTTTGAGGGGCTGTCCCTGATTTTTGAGGGGCTGTCCCTGATTTTTGAAGGGCTGTCCCTGATTTTTGAAGGGCTGTCCCTGATTTTTGAAGGGCTGTCCCTGATTTTTGAAGGGCTGTCCCTGATTTTTGAAGGGCTGTCCCTGATTTTTGAAGGGCTGTCCCTGATTTTTGAAGGGCTGTCCCTGATTTTTGAAGGGCTGTCCCTGATTTTTGAAGGGCTGTCCCTGATTTTTGAAGGGCTGTCCCTGATTTTTGAAGGGCTGTCCCTGATTTTTGAAGGGCTGTCCCTGATTTTTGAAGGGCTGTCCCTGATTTTTGAAGGGCTGTCCCTGATTTTTGAAGGGCTGTCCCTGATTTTTGAAGGGCTGTCCCTGATTTTCGAGCAATGTCCCTCTGTCCCTCATTCCTCCTCATTTGTCCCTCATTTTGGCCTGATCTATATAGATGTATATAAAATGCACTTTTTATCTTTCAAAAAGTGTTTCCCAGCGCTAAACCTTTCATCTGATTTCTAAATTGCTGCATTTGTAAATTCTAAAAGCCAATAGAAAGACATAGTAGTGGTAAAAAAGCCCTTGTCGGTTTAACCAATCTTGTTTTTTTTGTACAATTCTCCTTTAAGGGGGCGTGGCAAGGGGTGTGTCCTATGCCTGCATACTTTTTCTGATAGGTGCTCCTCATTCCTATCTCAAAAAGTTGGGAGGTATGAATCTGGTGCAGCCATGCAGATTAACCAATCGGCTTCTAACTTCAGCTTATTTAATTAATCTTTGAAAATAAAACCTGCAAGCCGATTGGTTTCTATGCACATTTTCACCATATTCTATGTGCACCAGTTTTAGTAAATCTCCCCCCAGTGTTTATAAACATTGTTCAGATGAGAGATGCATAGTAAAGTTGTTGTTCATATGCTCATGCACTCTGCAGTGTAGGGGACCGTCATGGGAAAACATCTGGGGTAGCCAGGCTCACCATAACTGATCTAGGTAATATTTCGGACCCTCTGAGATGTATGTAAAGCCTGAAAAATAAGCTGCACCGTCATTTATTTGAACTTTTTACGTGTGTTTCAGGTGTTCTCGGAAAGACAAGTGTGAGCGGGCAGACGAGCTTCACCGCTTCACCACGGACCAGCGGCAGTGCGTCCAGCTGACGGTGCACCCCAAGAACATCTCGGTTACGGTGTCTGAGGTCCCGGTGAGTCGACACTCTCAATGTGACTTTGCACAGCAGTTGTCTAATAGCGTGACCTGATTGAGGACATTTAATGATCACATGACTTGATGGTTAAACAGAACGCCGTGTGCTCCGAGGCCTCATTTTTTGTTTCCCCCTCTCCTTTGTGTGCAGATGGTTTTACAAGCCTGGAACGTCCCTGACCTCTCCACCGGGGTGAACTGCTCCTTCGAGGATTTCACAGAGATGGAGGGACACATAGAGGAAGGCAAGATCTACTGCAACTCTCCTTCCGCCAAGGACGTGATCCCCATCACACGAGGCCAGGGTGAGCGCCCGGGGGCATTAATGGGGGGGTCTGTGACCAGCTGGTACACATACACAATAGTGATGGATATCTCAGCTGTACGTTCAGCGTCTGCGCTCCGGCCCGCAGCATGGCGGCATTTACAGATGTTTCCAGATTCCGCTCAGAGGAGCGGCTAACCTAAATATGAGAAAGTTGTGTAATGTGGAATCGCTGATACATTGTGGAAGTGGCCACAGCTGTCCATACAAGATCAGCTTTTATTTAACTTTGTTGTATTTTTTTTGCTGTTCTTTTTCCTTTTTTAACCACTTTTCGACCAGCCGTAGCTGTAGGTCGCTTTGTGCAATGGTTACAGTGGGCATGCACCCGCTGGAGCCGATGCACGTGGCTACGATGTCCCCCCCGGCCACCTACCATCGCTCCACAGAGAGCCAGATCGGGGTCTGTCAATCTGTCAATACAAACAGATCCCCATTCTCTCAAGGGAGTAGAGAGAGATTGTCTCTTCCTAGTGATCAGGAACAGCGATCTCTCTCTACTCCCAGTCAGTCAGCCCCCCCCCCCCACACACACAGTTAGAAACACCTCCCAGGGAACACATTTAATCCCTTGATCGTCCCCTAGTGTTAACCCCTTCCCCGCCAGTGACATTTATACAGTAATCAGTGCATTTTTATAGCACTGATCGCTGAATAAATGTCAATGGTCCCAAAAAAGTGTCCAATCTATCCGCCGCAATGTCGCAGTCCTGATAACCGTTGTTACTAGTAAATCACCACTGATCACCGCTGTTACTGTTGGTAGGCACGCTCCCCCCCCCCCTCTGTCAGTAGGCGTCCCCCCCCCCCCCCCCCCCGTCGGTAGATGCTCCCCCCCCCCCCGTCGGTAGATGCTCCCCCCCCCCCCGTCGGTAGATGCTCCCCCCCCCCCCCCCCCGTCGGTAGACGCTCCCCCCCCCCCCCCCCTCCCCCCCCCCCCCGTCGGTAGACGCTCCCCCCCCCCCCCCCCCCGTCGGTAGACGCTCTCCCCCCCCCCCGTCGGTAGACGCTCTCCCCCCCCCCCCCCCCCCCCCCCCGTCGGTAGACGCTCTCCCCCCCCCCCCCCCCCCCCCGTCGGTAGACGCCCCTCCCCCCCCCCCCCCCCCCCCCCCCCGTCGGTAGACGCTCCCCCCCCCATCGGTAGACGCTCTCCCTCCCCCCCCCCGTCGGTAGACGCCCCCGCCCCCCCCCCCCCCCCCCGTCGGTAGGCGCTCTCCCCCCCGCCCCTGTCAGTAGCCGCTCTGCCCCCCCCCCCCCCCCCCCCCCCGCTCCTGTTGGTAGGCGCTCTGCCCCTCCGACGGTAGGCTCCTTGTCATCACAAGAACTGATTGGCGCCTTATGCTGCTTCTTTCTCTCTCTCCAGGGACTGCAGGGCTCTGACACCAGGTCAGATCTAGGATGTAATGTGTGGACAAAAAGGGGGCACCTTTATTTTTTGTGTTGTCTTTCTGGTGACTTAAGTAAAGTTCAGTGTCCACATGTCTCCTGTATTTACAATCCCCCCGTAAGTTTGGGCGCGATGCAGATGACCCGGCAAGTGGGCGGGGGGTACGAATGACAGCACAGAGTCCCCTCTGGGTCAGGTCTGGCGTATGATGCAGCACGGGTAACCGCAGGCGTCGGGGACTCCGGCCCGGGACACAGAAGGGACTGGACTGTTTACTGCCTTCATTCCAGCTTTATAAATGCAGCTCGAGTCGCACAACAAAGGAGCCCAGTTTGTCAGAAAACGCCTACTCAGCTCTCGTGCGCTTTTCCTTAATTCTCCTTTTAAGAGCTGACTTTTGTTTGAGAACAGAAGCCGCCTTTGTTTTCCAACTCCCGTCCCCCCCTCGTTCCTAATCCCATCGCTAATTCCCCAGTTTAACCGTTCTGCTGCATTAACAATCGCGGCAGAGGCTAAGATGGTCCAAAAGTGGCCATTTTGGACGATGTGTGATGTCACGCGGGTGGGCGGGGCTCAGGCTCCATGCTTGGCTGAGGATAAGATAAGGGAGCTGCAGGCATATATAGGACATTTTTTATAATAGAGAGAAATATACCCCTTCCCCATCCTCCCAAAAAAGTGCATCTAAAACCAACACAGATGTTAGATGTGGTGGCTGCATTTGTTTTATTTTTATTTTTCTTTCTTCACCTGATTATCCTACCAGTAACACACTTCCTGTCCTCGGGTGACAACACTCACTCACTGTACTCAGTAGAGGGGCAACGTTGTCACCCTGGGGCAGGAAGTGTGTTTGGTCTACAGAACTCCTTCCTTCACCTCTCCTGATCTACATAACAGAAGAGGGGATTCTGTAGTGTGCAGGAGAAAACTAGGCAGGCCTGATGGTGCCTCTTGGCAGAGTGCACAGGACAGCACTCGATTTCTGGCAGGATCAACAGTTATTTTGTTGCACTTATAAAACAGAAATAACAAAACTCTTGCCATGGTATACAGTAGGGGCCAACCAATATCGTTTTTTCAGGGCCGATGCAATACCGATTTTTGGGCTGCCTTTAAGCCCAACAGCAAAAAACAGGCGCCGATATTCTGTAGATTTAACTAGTTAAGGACTGAGACCATTTTTCAGACTTGGTGTTTACAAGTTAAAATATTTTTTTAAGCTAGAAAATTACTTGGAACCCCCAAACATATTTTATATATATAAATATATATATACATTTTTTTTTCTTCAGATACCCTAGAGAATAAAATGTTGTCACACCATATTTGCGCACCGGTCTTAAAAGTGCAATTTTTGGGGGAAAAATACACTTTTTTGCATAAAAAAAAAAAAGACATCAGTAAAGTTAGTCCAATTTTTTATTTATTTTTTATATTGTGAAAGATAATGTTATGCAGAGTAAATTGATACCCAACATGCCACGCTTCAGAATTGCGCCCGCTCGTGGAATGACAACAAACTTTGACCCTTCAAAATCTCCATAGGCAACATTTAACATTAACATTAACTTTCTTACTTCCTTTCTTCCTTGTTTCCTCTTCTTTCTTTCTTTTTTTTTTTTCTTTTTTTTTTTTTTACACTGTCCTAAAAAAAAAAAAAAAATGGGTCACTTTTATTACTGTTAAAAGGAATGTAAACATCCCTTGTAAAAGAAGCAAAGCATTACCGGTCCTCTTGAATATGAGATCTGCGGTCTCATATTTAAAATGCAATAAAAAATGTCTTTAAAAAAAAAAACAATTCCTCTTAAAGACCATTGGGTGGAAGTGAAGCCGAGCGGGGGCAATCTTCCCCTCACTCGGCATCCAGCCTCAGAGGGGAAAGGACGCGACCGGCTCCGCCGCTACTGACGGCTCCTGCCCCTGCTAAAAGTGAACTTGCGGCGAATCTGCCACAGAGACCACTTTTATCCGAAATATATGTAGCAGAAAACATATTGGCCTAAACTGATGAAGACATTTCGATTTTTTAAGAAAAAAAATATTGGCCATTTTTTTTTTTTCAAAATTGTCGCTCTTTTTTTTTTTATAGTGCAAAACAAAAAATGATCAGATACCACCAAAGGCAAGCTCTATTTGTGGGGAAACAAAAGGACTATTTTTTTTGCATACAGCGTTGCACGACCACGCAATTGTCAGTTACAGTAACGCAGTCCCCGTATCGCAAAAAAAGGCCTGGTGATGAAGGGGGGTAAACCTCCCTAAATGGCAGAACCCCTATAAGCTGCATGTTACAAATGTACAATGACCTCCTCCTAGATACAGATACATCACCGGCAAATGTCAGAGAAAAATGAGCAACAAGGGGCATATAAACGGCCATAACAGACACCGCGGCGTTCCATTTATAGAGGGCGGGAAGACGTAGGACAATGCCCGTTATTTTTTTCTGCTGACGGCGGCACGGCCCGGTGACAATGTTGTTTGTCTTGTAGGTGACAAGAGAGTTGTGAAACTTTATCTGAAGTCCAAGGAGACCGGGAAGAAGTTTGCCAGCGTGGATTTCGTCTTTTACAACTGCAGCGTCCATCAATCGTAAGTTTTATTCTAAGTGTCTGTGATCTGTAAAATTGCTTTCACCGACATACGATGTCTTCCCTGCACGCCCCAACATTCCTGTCTGCCCCATAGGATGGAGATTTCATTTTATTAAAGTGACACTAAACTGGTCTAAAAAATATATATTTTATGATGTAATAAAGTTATTGTGATAAAAATAAAGCATGTCATACTTGTCTATTCAGTGTAATGGTTTTACGCAGATCAGCCTCAACCATTCACTTCTCGGGTCCCCTGCCAGCATATTGGCTCCTCCCCCAATGTTGAGTGCCTCCATGGCAAAACACTATGGGGGCACTTGTGCAGGCTCCATCCTGAGCCGCGCTCTATGCGTCCATACACACAATGGTGGTCAGCCCAGCCCCTGTTTAAATGGATGTGGTTGGTGGCAGCAGGAGCCAATGACTCCCACTGCTGCTGTCAACCACATCCATTGAGAAAACGGGCTGGGCTGACCCCCATTGTGTGTGTGTCTATTGATGCATAGAGCGCGGCTCAGGATGGAGCCTGCCAATGACTCCCGCTGATGCTGTAAACCACATCCGTTGAGGAAACAGGGGCTGGGCGGACCCCTATTGTGTGTGTGTGTGGATGCATAGAGCACGGTTCAGGATGGAGCCTGCACAAGTGCCACCCGAGAAGTTAAAGGTTGAGGTTGTTCTGCGCAAAACAATTACACAGAGTAGGGAAGTATGATCAATGCATGTGTGTCTATGGACGCATAGAGCGCGGCTCAGGATGGAGCCTGCCAATGACTCCCGCTGCTGCCTCTGAGTCAGTGAGGATGGAGAGAGCGAGCAGTGATCCTGCTCTCGGGCACAGCGCTGTATTGACATTGGGCGTGCTGGGGGGGGGGGGGGGGGGGGGGGGGGGGGCGGGGGGGGGGGTCTGCACACATGGTTTTTTATCTTGATTCATTAAAGTAAACCCTGGAAGCCGATTGGTTTATGTGCAGAAATGCCCCAGATTTTGCACCCTCCAGTACTAGTAAATAAACCTCAATGTGAGATGTGATTCCTGTATGTACATTAGACATAAGGATACAAATATGCAGAAAATCTCTGAAAAATGATATAGAAGCATTGTGACTTCCATGTGACTCGCGTTCGCATCGGATGACATTTCCAGCCGGGAAGACTATATTATTCACTGAAGAGGAGAGAGAAAAATGAGAGTAGGAACAAATGGCACCAATACATGGAGTTAGACTTGCCTATCTGTGGCTCAGTGTCATGTTTCAGGCTCTGGGGGAAGGAGACGGCAAGTGTCGGGTCTTCGGGTTACCGGGATTGTGAGATGGAGAAACATTAGAACAAAGCTGCTGACATGTCATTTCTCACAATCCTCTGTTCTTGTAAACATGGAGTTCTGAGTCACTGTGGTTGTCATATCTTCCTCAAAATCCCCCATTCTAAATGAACAGCCAATGCTGCGTAGTCCCTTGACTGTCCTAAGTCATTGTGGTTGCCACCTTCTTCACTGGTCTCAAAACTGCAGCCCATGGGCCGGATGTGGCCCTTTGCTCACCTTTCTGGCCCTTGGGAAAACATTCCATCTAGCCACTGACACCAGTGATGGGGCACCTTTCCTCATACAGATATTAACGGGGCAAGCTTCCTCCCACCGACACCATTGATGGGACACTATGCCTCCCAGTGACACCAATGGTGGGACGCTATTCCTCCCACTGACACCAATGATGGGACGCTATTCCTCCCACTGACACCAATGATGGGACGCTATTCCTCCCACTGACACCAATGATGGGACGCTATTCCTCCCACTGACACCAATGATGGGACTCTATTCCTCCCACTGACACCAATGATGGGACTCTATTCCTCCCACTGACACCAATGATGGGACTCTATTCCTCCCACTGACACCAATGATGGGACTCTATTCCTCCCACTGACACCAATGATGGGACTCTATTCCTCCCACTGACACCAATGATGGGACTCTATTCCTCCCACTGACACCAATGATGGGACGCTGTTCCTTCCACTGTCACCAATGATGGGACGCTGTTCCTCCCACTGTCACCAATGATGGGACGCTGTTCCTCCCACTGACACCAATGATGGGACGCTGTTCCTCCCACTGACACCAATGATGGGACGCTGTTCCTCCCACTGACACCAATGATGGGACGCTGTTCCTCCCACTGACACCAATGATGGGACGCTGTTCCTCCCACTGACACCAATGATGGGACGCTGTTCCTCCCACTGACACCAATGATGGGACGCTGTTCCTCCCACTGACACCAATGATGGGACGCTGTTCCTCCCACTGACACCAATGATGGGACGCTATTCCTCCCACTGACACCAATGATGGGACGCTGTTCCTCCCACTGACACCAATGATGGGACGCTGTTCCTCCCACTGACACCAATGATGGGACGCTGTTCCTCCCACTGACACCAATGATGGGACGCTGTTCCTCCCACTGACACCAATGATGGGACGCTGTTCCTCCCACTGACACCAATGATGGGACGCTGTTCCTCCCACTGACACCAATGATGGGACGCTGTTCCTCCCACTGACACCAATGATGGGACGCTGTTCCTCCCACTGACACCAATGATGGGACGCTATTCCTCCCACTGACACCAATGATGGGACGCTATTCCTCCCACTGACACCAATGATGGGACGCTATTCCTCCCACTGACACCAATGATGGGACGCTATTCCTCCCACTGACACCAATGATGGGACGCTATTCCTCCCACTGACACCAATGATGGGACGCTATTCCTCCCACTGACACCAATGATGGGACGCTATTCCTCCCACTGACACCAATGATGGGACGCTATTCCTCCCACTGACACCAATGATGGGACGCTATTCCTCCCACTGACACCAATGATGGGACGCTATTCCTTCCACTGTCACCAATGATGGGACGCTATTCCTCCTTTGAATACCAACAGAGGAACATTATTGCTTCCACTAGAACCAAGGATGGGGCATTGTTTACCCCCATTGCCCACAGTCCGGCCCCCCTAATGCCTGAAGGACAATACACTGTTGAGCATGTTTGGAGACCCCTGATCTAGAGGGATCCCACAGGCATCGGGTATAATAGTTAACTTGATCCAAGCTGAACCATTGTAACTATGGAAAAATTAGAATACCTGGAATTTTCTTTTTAAAGAAAAGGCATTAAAAAATAAAGCTAATGCAGCCGCCTTCTCCAAGGACTGGTAATCTTCACTATATTACATCTTGGTTTAGGGTTTGGATTCTCTTTAATATAATGTCTTGACCCGAAAAGCTTTTCTTGCTTCTCTTGCAGTTGCTCCAGGCTTGTGGCGGCGGCCGTCACCGTACACAAAGGAAGGAGAAGTGCCTTTTTAAGAAGCTCTGCTCTTTTCCTGCCGGTTGTGACTCGGGGGCCCGGCCTGTGTTTGGATCACAATGCCCATTTATGGAGCAATGAAAGATGCCAGGGCAGTGTTTATAGAGAAGGCATGGGGGTACCCTGGGGGGAGGGGGTCATGTGTTCACCGTCCTCCTCATAGCTCTATTATATTACACTCGTGTACATTGTGTGCGTCGCGTCACTTTCCGCTGTCTTGGATCTTTTATGAAGGGTCTGTTAATGGAAACGTCTGTCGCTGGGTTTTCCTTGCTATGTGGATGTTGGCTGCAGGCAAATTTGCCGCAGTGTAATGTCTAATGGTTGTGTATATTGTGTATGGGGGAAGGGATATACCATCTTCTCTATAAACAACCCTAATATAGGATCTCTCTGGGAGACCGGTGTCTTGTCGATCTGGTTCCCCTATCAAGATGGTTCCCTGCCTGACCGCGCAGGCGCAGATGAAGCCCACGAAAATCTCCGAAACCTCTGGCGGCATGCAGGCTCATGCCCTTGGATTGGGGGATGATAAAAAAATAGAGCCAGGAGGCCGAGCGAGCGAAGAGAGAACGTGAGGCCGACTGGCCACTTACTGCTCTGGAGGTTCGGTGATTTCCGTCGGCAAGGATTGCGCCTGCGCAGTCAAGATAGGAAACATATCATCAGATCACCAGAACCCGGACGATGCTGGGAAATGCCCTTCTACCTTTCCGGAAATCTAAGCATCGTGTGCATATAAAGGGCCCGTAATGCCATTTCAGAGTTTTTTTAGGTTCACATGTTTCCAGTCAGGCACATATAGAAGATTTATGTTGACAAATTGGAAAACGCATCACCCTTAAAGGGGTTGTAAAGGTAAAAAAAATTCCCCCTAAACAGCTTCCTTTACCTTAGTGCAGTCCTCCTTCACTTACCTCATCCTTACATTTTGCTTTTAAATGTCCTTATTTCTTCTGAGAAATCCTCACTTCCTGTTCTTCTGTCTGTAACTCCACACAGTAATGTGAGGCTTTCTCCCTGGTGTGGAGTGTCATGCTCGCCCCCCTCCCTTGGACTACAGGAGAATCAGGACGCTCTACTTTGGAGATAGAGAAAGGAGCTGTGTGTTAGTGGGTGTCCTGACTCTCCTGTAGTCCAAGGGAGGGGGCGAGCACGACACTCCACACCAGGGAGAAAGCCTTGCGATACTGTGTGGAGTTAGACAGAAGAACAGGAAGTGAGGATTTCTCAGAAGAAATAAGGACATTTAAAAGCAAAATGGAAGGATGAGGTAAGTGAAGGAGGACTGCACTAAGGTAAAGGAAGCTATTTAGAGTTTTTTTTCACCTTTACAACCCCTTTAAGCCTGTTTACTACAGACAATGAATCTTTTAATTACTTGGATTGCTGCTGAAACTCAGTGAACTCACTAGAGACAATCCCACTAGCTTTAGCTGTCATATTGCTGTTCTCTGGCAGCTGATTTCAGCAGCTTTGTTTGTAAACAAGTCCATGTGATCACCTCACTGTAGCAGACACACCTACAGGTTTGTTTGTAAACAAACTCATGTGATCGCCTCACTGTGGCAGCTGAAGCCTGTGTTCTATTGAAACAGTTGGTGTGATAGCGCATGCGCACATCATAGGAGGCATTTTTAGAAGGGAGATAACATAGACAGCCACAATTGAAAGCAATGAGCGGAGGGAGATCGTAGTTGTCAGATTGTGCCTCGCTGTTGCGGCGCGGATTTACAGTGTGCTCAAGGTCGGGTTTTGTCTGTTGCAGGGTGGATTTGGTGTGTTGAACGGCGGGTTTTGCCTGTGTCTAAGGGTGGGTTGCAACGGAGACAAAACCCGCCCCGCAACAGCGAGGCACAAGCTGACAAATACGGTCTCCCGCCGCTGTTTGCATAGCTTTCAATTGTGCCCGTCAAAAAAAAAAATGCCACCTACGATGTGACACACTGACATTCACAGATATGACTAGGCATGCTGGGAATTGTAGTTCCTGAACAACTGGAGGGCCAAAGTTTGAAGATCCATGGTTTAGAGAATATGGGTCTAGATCAGTGGTGTCCAAACTGCGGACCGAGGGCCAGATGTGGCCCTTTGCTTGCTTTTATCCGGCCCTTGGGTAACTATTTAATTTACTGACACCAACAAAGGGGGCATAGTTACTCATAATGACACCAACAATTGTGCCAAATGACACCAAAGATGGGGCACAATTCCACTCAATGACATCAACAATGAGGTCCAATGACGGGGCACAATTCCTTCCAAAGACACTAAAAATGGGGATCAATTTCTCTCAATGACATCAACAATGAGGCCCAATGGTGGGGCACAATTCATAATAAAGACCCTAAAGGTGAGGATCAATTCCTCCCAATGACATCAACAATGAGGCCCAATGGTGGGGCACAATTCCTACCAAAGACACCAAAGATGGGGTATAATTCCTCCCAATGACATCATCAATGGGGCCCGATGAGGGGACACAATTCCTACCAAAGACACCAACGATTGGGGCACAATTCCTCCCAATGCCACAAGTAATTGGGGCACAATTCCTCTTACTGAAGATGGGGCATGGTTTACTCCAACTGATGCTGGGACCTTATTCTACTCCCGATGGCCACAGTCTGGCCCCCCTAAAGCCTGATGAACAGTAAAGTGGCCCTTTGCTTAGGAAGTTTGGAGACCCCTGGTCTAGAGGATTGGAGAAAACTTATACTAACCCGATCCTCCACTCCACCTTCAAACGGCACTCCCCCAAGATCCAGCATGGACTGTTCCTGACGTCCTCATGTCCAGAGCAGGTCTATAGGCATGGTGATGTCAGGAACCGTTCATCGCTAGACCGCGGGGGGCAGGAGCGACAGGCATGGTCTTGTGTGGCAAGGATTGGGTGAGTATATCTTCATTCTCGAATCCCCTAGATAAAATTGAGCACAGCCTCACTGCACGGAAAAGCTTTTTTTTTTTGTCCGGAGTTCGGCTTTAACCAACATAATCCACCCTGACTTCTGCCCCTCGTACCCTCTCAGTTATGGCAACACCTCCTTCCCTATAGGAGGGTTCATCACCCGCCTCTTCCCTCGACTCACCTTCCAGACTCACCAGAGAGTGACGGCTGCACGCAGTCTTTAGATTAATATCCGCCGCCGAAATCAAACTGCATACATTTGCATAAAGAGCGCGCCAATTAACATGTTTGTAGGTAAAGCTAAAGGCTTCTCATTTCCAAAACGAGGGAAGAGATGTTTGTGAGAATGAATTTTTTTTATTTTTTTTCCTCTTCTCTTTTGCGAGCGGCTTAATTAAATATTTCCTCTGCGTTGTTGCTGTGTGTGTTTTCTGCGTGCGTCGCTTGCGCGGCGTGGATTTATTTTTAATGGCTTCTGAGCATCGGCTGTTTGGTTTGTTTCGCTGGAAGGGCGACCCCGGGGCTGTGGTGCGCTCCTCCGCCGAGACCGTCTTACCTTGGCATATTAAAGTGCAACTCCGAGGGGGGAATCGGAAGAGATCCTTGGAATTTAAAATGCAGATTTCCCTTGCGTGTCTGTAACCAACTTCTGCGCTTGTAAAGCTGCCCTGGCTGTTTACAAAGTTTCAAGTGTTCTTTTTTTTTATTATTATCATCCTGAGCCCTCTATTGAGAGTACGCGGCGTTCTTCTCATAGTCTGAATGGGCTCAGCAAATAAAGGCTTCCCAACTCCGAACAAAGATCTGCAATTCTTAAGCCCCGTACACACGATCGGATTTTCCGATGGGAATTGTGTGATGACAGGCTGTTGTCGGAAAACCGTTTGTACGCTCCATCGGACAACTGTTGCCAGAAATTCTGACAACAAATGTTGGATAGCATGCTTTAGGCCCCTTTCACATTGAGGAGTTTTTCAGGCGGTACAGCGCTAAAAATGGCACTGCTATACCGCCTGAAAACTCCTGCCAAGCAACCTCAATGTGAAAGCCCGAGGGCTTTCACACTGAGGCGATGCGCTGGCGGGAGAGAAATAAATCTCCTGTCAGCAGTATCTTTGGACCGGTGAGAAAAGCGGTGTGTATACCGCTCCTTCACATTGAAAACAATGGGAAACCGCGACAATACCGCCCGCAATGCGCCTCTATAGAGGCACATTGCGGGCGGTAATAACCGTTTCACGGCCGCTAGCGGGGGTTAATACCGCACTGCTAGCGGCCGCACCTCGCGGCAAATCCGACGGTATAGCGCCGCTATTTTTAGCGGTGCTATACCGCCAGCACAGCTCCAGCCCCAATGTGAAAGGGGCCTTAAAGCGGAGGTTCGCCCAAAAGTAAACCTCCGCTTTTTGGAACCCTCCCCGCCTCCTGTGTCACATTTGGCACCTTTCAGGGGTGAGGGGGTGCAGATACCTGTATAATAAAGGTATTTGCACCACTTTTAGGTATAGACTCCCACGGGAGTCCCACCCCTTCGCGTCACACCCCCCCCCCCACCCCGTTGTGTTCTGGGAACACAGCAGGGACCAGTGGGGACGACGCAACGCGCGCATGCGCAGTTGTGATCCGGCTAGTGAAGCCGCAGCAGTTCACTTCCCGATTCCCTCACCAAGGATGACTGCCGCCGTCGCGGGCGACCTGGACAGGTAAGTGTCCATTTTTTAAAAGTCAGCAGCTGCAGTATTTGTAGCTGCTGGCTTTTAAAAAAAAAATATTCCGGTGATGTTTTATTTATGATGCGGGTTTAGTGACCCCGCCACACGCAGATATACGTCTGCAGCATAGCACGGGCAGAAGGATGTACATGTATGTCCCCTTTAAGAAGCAGTTGTTGCGGGCGCGCGATCTCCGTGAGCGCGCCCGCAGACATACCCACGATCGTCTCACGGGGAGATGTTGGTGTAAACACAACATCTCTCCATTCTGCCTAGTGACACTGTCGCTGATCGTGTTCCCTGTCATCGGGAACACAATCAGTGACGTGTCACAGCAAGCCACGCCCACCTACAGTAAGAATCGCTCCTTGGGGAACACTTAACCCCTACAATGTCCCCAAGAGGTTAACCCCTTCACTGCCAGTGTCATTTCACAGTAACCAGTGCATTTTTATAGCACAGATAGCTGTAAAAATGACAATGGTCCCCCAAAAAAAATCAAGTGTCCGATCTGTCCGCCATACTGTCGCAGGCAGGATAAATATCACAGATCTTCGCCATTACTAGTAAACAAAAAAAAATCATTAATAAAAATGCCATAAAACTATCCCCTATTTTGTAGACACTATACCTTTTTCGCAAACCAATCAATAAACACTTATTGCTTTTTTTTTTTTTTTTTCCTACCAAAAATATGTAGAAGAATACGTATCGGCCTAAACTGAGGAAAAAGTTTTTGTTTTTTATATCTTTTTTGGGGATATTTATTATAGTAAAAAAATATTGAATTTTTTTCACAATTATCGCTCTATTTTTGTTCATAGCGCAAAAAATAAAAACCGCAGAGATGATCAAATACCACCAAAAGAAAGCTCTATTTGTGGGGGAAAAAGGATGTCAATTTTGTTTGGGAGCCACGTCGCACGACCGCGCAATTGTCAGTTAAAGCGACGCAGTGCCGAATCGCAAAAAGTGGCCTGGTCATTAAGCAACAAATTGGTCCAGGGCTTAAGTGGTTAAGCCCCCTTTAAGGCTGTTCATTAACAAAGCCAAACAGGAAAGGTTCCAGAGTCTTGTAGAGCAGGCTTTTGTAGCAGTGGGGTCCTGGGTAGAGTCACCCCTTGTTTTTCGGGGGGATCCCTTTGGCTGCTCAGTTTCCCTCCTACAAATAACCGCCCAGTGATTATCTGACCGAAGCGCCCTCACCAGCTTGTGTATAGGGATCTGTAGATGTGCGTGTCTGATTATCCCATAGTGTTCACTCCTGGAAGACGCACAACACAAGAACATAGAGGGCCGTTTGTCCCATGGAAGATGACTCTCTTTATGCTCTCGGGGTTCAGAGGTCATAGATACAGACGAAAGGCGCGGGGTGACGGGCGATTAGCATATATCCAGATTCTCTGCGGTTTAAGTAGCCAAGCCAAGATATTATCTGTATTGGGCGTGACTCCTGACCCCCCCTTTCCCCTGAATGCACAAAGCCCGTGATAAATGGTTGGAATTATGACATCATGGGGCGAGGAATCCATACATACGATCCGCTCCCAGAACAAATTGAATAGTTATGTTTATTTTCTTCCTTTTAATAAACTGACCTGAATAGGAAGATCAATACATAATTTCATTGCGTTCTTTAATAGAAAAGTAATTTTCTTGTGCTTGATTTGCTTCTTAAACAAAGAGCTGGTGAAAAAAAAAAGAGAAAAGCATTTGGAGGTGAGGATGGCGGCAAAATAACAAACATCTAGTTTTCTGCTTCTACTGAGAAAATAGAAAAGAACGCTCAGCGCCTAACAATGGATGACAAAATAATTCCTAATGCAGATAATTACTCAGTACTGTTCTAAAAGACAAAGATAAAAGGTTAAATATGTTATATTTAAAGTAAACCTTCCAGTATTTACCTAGGAGCTTTAAAGCCCTCACTGACCTTTGTAGCTGCGGGCACTGTGGAGGAATTCATCCCCCAAGTGTACAGCCAAAGCACTAAAATAGTGTCCTATTTCCAGAAGTTCCTCAGTTCCCCTTGCTCCCTTCTCATCCCAGTGACTTAGAAGCTCAGTACCCCCTGCCCCCCTTCCTACATTGACTTATCAACATAGCTTCCTCAGTTTCCCCCTCCTAACAGTGCCTCAGACGCTTAGCACCCCATGCTCCCCTCTCCCAGTAGTGACCTAGCAGCTCATCGTACCCTTTGACTCGGCAGGCAGCCCTCGCTGCTCCTACCTCCCAGCAGTGACTCGGCAGGCAGCCCTCGCTGCTCCTACCCTCCCAGCAGTGACTCGGCAGGCAGCCCTTACTGCTTCTACCTCCCAGCAGTGACTCGGCAGGCAGCCCTCGCTGCTCCTACCCTCCCAGCAGTGACTCGGCAGGCAGCCCTCGCTGCTCCTACCCTCCCAGTAGTGACTCGGCAGGCAGCCCTCGCTGCTCCTACCCTCCCAGCAGTGACTCGGCAGGCAGCCCTTACTGCTCCTACCTCCCAGCAGTGACTCGGCAGGCAGCCCTTACTGCTCCTACCTCCCAGCAGTGACTCGGCAGGCAGCCCTTACTGCTCCTACCTCCCAGCAGTGACTCGGCAGGCAGCCCTTACTACTACCTCCCAGCAGTGACTCGGCAGATTTAGCACCCCCCCCCCCCCCAGGAATAACGCAACCTAGCTCTCTGCTCCCCTCTCCCAACATTCACTCAAAAGCTAATTTTACCCTGTTCCCTCTTCCAGTAGTGACTCAACCTAGCTCCTTCTGCTCCCCTCTCCCAGCAGTGACTAAGAAGCTAAGCTCCCCTTGTTTCTTTTCCACCATTATCGACTCAGCATCTCATTTTCCCTGCTCCCCCTTCCAGCAGTGACTCAGCAGCTTGGCACACCCTGCTTTCACATCCAGCTGTCATTCATAAGCTCAGCACCCCCTTTTCTCCCTTCTAAGTAGTGACTTGGCAGCTTATCTTACTCTGCTCTCCCAGCAGTGACTCATTCATTCCTCCTCTGGGCCCTCTGCTCTCCCGGGAAGCTCGGGGCCCTCTGCTCTCCCGGGAAGCTCGGGGCCCTCTGCTCTCCCGGGAAGCTCGGGGCCCTCTGCTCTCCCGGGAAGCTCGGGGCCCTCTGCTCTCCCGGGAAGCTCGGGGCCCTCTGCCCCCACCTTCCGGGAAGCTCGGGGCCCACTGCCCCCACCTTCCGGGAAGCTCGGGGCCCACTGCCCCCACCTTCCGGGAAGCTCGGCGCCCACTGCCCCCACCTTCCGGGAAGCTCGGCGCCCACTGCCCCCACCTTCCGGGAAGCTCGGCGCCCACTGCCCCCACCTTCCGGGAAGCTCGGCGCCCACTGCCCCCACCTTCCTGGAAACTCGGCGCCCACTGCCCCCACCTTCCGGGAAGCTCGGCGCCCACTGCCCCACCTTCCGGGAAGCTCGGCGCCCACTGCCCCCACCTTCCGGGAAGCTCAGCGCCCACTGCCCCCACCTTCCTGGAAACTCGGCGCCCACTGCCCCCACCTTCCGGGAAGCTCGGCGCCCACTGCCCCCACCTTCCGGGAAGCTCGGCGCCCACTGCCCCCACCTTCCTGGAAACTCGGCGCCCACTGCCCCCACCTTCCGGGAAGCTCGGCGCCCACTGCCCCCACCTTCCGGGAAGCTCGGCGCCCACTGCCCCCACCTTCCGGGAAGCTCGGCGCCCACTGCCCCCACCTTCCGGGAAGCTCGGCGCCCACTGCCCCCACCTTCCGGGAAGCTCGGCGCCCACTGCCCCCACCTTCCGGGAAGCTCGGCGCCCACTGCCACCACCTTCCGGGAAGCTTGGCGCCCACTGCCCTCTCTTCCCCTCCCTCCAGCAGGGACTTGGCACCCTATTTTATCCTTCTCCCCCTTCCAGCAGGGACTTGGCACTCCCTGCACCCCCTTTCCAGCAAGGACTCATCAGCCTAGCTTCCTCTGCTCCCCCTCCCAGGAGTGACTCAGCATCTCAGCAACCCCCTCTCCCCCTCCCAGCAGTGTTTTTCCAGCCTTTTAATTTATAATGTAAATGCAGGTTCCCTTTAAGCGCCCCAGCAGGACTTTATAATGCCACTTCCCGCAATGCTTCTGCATTGAGGTCGTCTGCGTGGTGAGGTGGTCCATTACCTGGTAGACAAATGAATATGGTCTTGCATTATCCAGCTAATTGCTTATTATTGTTAGCAGTCACACACACTAATTGACATGGAGGATCTTTTATTAAGGAGTGTTATTTACAAATCGCACTTAGCAGCTTGTTACGGGAAACCTGGAGGTTGTGAGAGCTCTTGAGGCGGTGATCTCCACGTCCCGCGTCTCCTTGGATCCATATTATAATTGGCGAGTCGCTCCCGCCGAGTGGTCAGAAATCGAGATAGAACGCGCCGGGCGTCTTTTACATGCCCCAAGATTTGTACAGGGAAGCCCCATATTTTGTGATCCCTCCAATGCTGGACGCCTGGCTGTCATACAAATCCACTGGCTTCAGTATTCTCCAAGACCAGCATGAGGGATGAATTACTTACCTGTGTGCTTCCTCCAGGGTGGGAACTTCAAAGTATTGACACAGGAGAGGATCCGTATGAAAGCGAGCGATTTGCATTTTTAAGAAGGGTCAGCAATGGCAGCTTCCATGTTTCTCTAATGGCCGGGATCATTTATAGTGTTACCAAACCCTGGACTCTGCATTCACTATATCGGAAATGCAATTATTTAATAAATATAACTGCTCAATACCTTTTCTCATCAGCAGTATATAGTCTTGTGACTTCTATCAGTGTCTGGTTAAATCTTGTAGGAGGAGTTTTCATTCTTCTCTGACTGCCCTATGAGGCTGCATGACCCCCAACCCTCTGTCTAGACCAGGGATCCTCAAACTACGGCCCTCCAGCTGTTGCGGAACTACACTTCCCATGAGGCATTGTAAAACTCTGACATTCACAGACATGACTAGGCATGATGGGAATTGTAGTTCCTGAACACCTGGAGGGCCATAGTTTGAAGACCCATGGTCTAGACAGTAGTTATTGGCCCTGTGCTGATCACATGCACCCTTCCAAGAAAAAAAAAACCTCTCTAGCAATACACACCAAACTGAGCATGTGCAGTGTCCCCAATACTCTGTTCGATCAGCAGTCAGATTGGGGAGGGGGGGGGCAGTGGAAGAAGGGGAGGATCAGAGAAGACAGAACCAGAATTGTAACACAATACGGCGGATTAACCCCCTTAGGTTCCACAGTGCATATACAGACTGATTTTACTGTTATGGGTTTAGTAACCCCTTAAAGCGGAGGTTCACCCTGAAAATCAACGATTTACCATTAGCTCCAGCATACTGCTGACATTTGCAGTATGCTGGGTTTTTTTTTTTTGCTGCACTTACTGTGTTATTGTAGTTCTCATCCGGCTCCGAGCTGATTCCCCGCGGGGGGTATGCGTTCCTAAGACAAGGCGTAGATGATTGACGTGCGAGTACAGCGCGTCACGCCTTCCGAAAATAGACGAAGTGAGACTCGGCTGTTTACGGCGCTATACGTGTAGAGCTGACTGCACAGGCGCCGTAAAAAGCCGAGTTCCATTTCGGGTATTTTCTGAAGGCGTGACGCGCTGTACCCGCACGTCAATCATCTACGCATCATCTTAGGAACACCTATTCCCCAGGGCAGAGAGAACAAAAAAAGAAAAAAAAAACACCAGCATACTGCAGATGTCCGCAGTATGCTGGATCTAATGGTATATAGATTTTTTAGGATGAACCTCCGCTTTAAGTAACTTCCCTCCCACTACAGAGCTGCCAGTATCCATCCCCATGTTTAGGACTCTGCAGCTTTCATTCTGATTGTACAATCTTCAATACAATGCAGCTGACAGGCCACTGTAGCGTACCGTATTGTTTGTTTTTTTTCTTCAGTTTTACCCACAATTGGGGAGATTTTTCCTTATTTCCTGTGGGGTCCCCAAGACAGGAAGCGAAGAAAAATCACTGACGGGGGCACAGGCAGTAATAAAACATGCAATATTAAATCGGCCCCATGTTGCTGATGTCAGTATTTGTTTTTTAAACTTTATTGTTCTGGGCCAACACACTGGAACCACCCCAACTCATGTTTCACCACTACTATGGGGTCCACCTATTCAAATGTGAAATAAAAAATGATATATATAATCTCTCTTTCTCTTTCTCTCTTTCTCTTTCTCTCTCTCCTCACAAAAGTGAATACACCCCTCACATTTTTGTAAACAATCTATTATCTTTTCATGTGACAACACTGAAGAAATGACACTTTGCTACAATGGTGGGCCATGTATGTAACAGGTTGTACATATACCAAGTCACAGTATAAATTATCACTTTGTCGCACTCACCTGCCAGTATAGGATTGATTTTTGAAGAATTTGCATAGCTCAAGTGAAAGTGCAAGTACGTTTTTCTTATAAACACGAATGTAAGTAGGTTGTATCCTGTGCTGTTTGAATGTAGATCATTGCCTTGAAATGGAAAATGCTGTATTTGGTCACTAGATGGCGTAGACTAGAAGTAGTATAGGAAATGCATATGATACTTGGTTCCATCTAGTGGCCAAATGCAGTATTTTCTGTTTTAAATTAAGAATCTGCATCCAAACAGCACAGAATAAAGCCTTAAAGCGGAGTTCCACCCAAAAATGGAACTTCCGCTTATCCCACTCCTCACCCCCTTACATGCCACATTTGGCATGTAATTTTTTTTTGGGGGGGGGGGGTGGGGGCTTCAGGAGGAGTGGGACTTCCTGTCCCACTTCCTCCTTCCGCCGAGGGGCTGGTTAGGCGATTAAGCTTAATCGCCTACAGCAGCCCCTCCCTGTAGGCGATCGCCTGGGACACATGACAGGTCCCATGCGATCGCCTGTCCAATCAGCGGCGAGCCGCGCACTCATGCGCAGTGCCACACGCGCATGCACAGTGGGTGCCCGGCCATGACGTCGGTCGGGGAGGGGGGGAGAGGAGCGGAGCCCCGGCCGGCGCGTCGCTGGAGCAGGTAAGTGATTGTTTATTAAAAGCAAGCAGCTACACTTTTTGTAGCTGCTGACTTTTAATAAACATAAAACAAGGCTGGAACACCCCTTTAAATTCGTTTTTGCCACTGTTCGCACAGGATGAATGTACTGGACTTTCACTGGGCAAATGCCTATACAAATTCTTTATAAATCCACCCCTAGGTGTTGAAGCAGTTGGGTTTGTAGTTTTTGCATAATGAAGCCTGGAGTTATGCTGGGTGGTCGGTTTATGTCCTTCTAGAGAGCCTATCCGGTTGGTTTCAGCGAGCGTCCACAGAATACCAGCGCACTCCACGAGAGCCAAAAATGCATCGTCTTATTAACTCTCCATTTACTTTGCTTAATAGCTACAACGTTTTCACTAAACGCGCGCATTTACCAAATGTCAGGGCCGTTCATTCAAGGAGTCTCCAGAGTAAATAAAATTATATCCGCTTCTATTAAAATGACTAATGACATCTACATATTCAAATAGTGGAAGAGACGCGCCGAGCGGAGGATAAGGGAAAAAAAATGACATTTAGAGGGAGACGTCGCGTTTTGTTTCAGCAAGTTCTTCCTACCACTTGTTATCAGCTTCACCTAAATCTGATTCATTGTGGTCATCCATTGGGGGGGGGGGGACATAAGAAGTGGGTTATGCTGCCACCTACAGGATTGGACACTAGTCAGCCCAGGATATCCCCCCCTGCTCCCAGCATTCCTCTGTTTTTTTGCCAAGAGGATGCACTTCTTTTCTGAAGCTCCTCTATTAAAAGAATCATTTTTTGCTAGCATTTTTTTTTTTGGGGGGGGGGGGGGGTCTGTTAGGGCTCATCCACCCACTCAGATGCTGCCCCTCTGAAAAGCGATCCATGGTGGAGGGCATTTGACACAGTGAGGATGCGATTTGTTGCCCCACTCAACATCTGTTGTGGCATCCACTATGTTAAGGCCTGCTCTAGACTTTGCTCTTTTTCCCCACTCAGATGCCAATCATGAAAGCCTAGCCTCACTCTATTGGACCACATGTCCATACACAAATGACCAAATACTTTGTCAAAAAGCTTTATTCTTGGTCTTTTGTCTGACAGTCCCCACCAATAGCAACCGCCCAATGCGTTTCGTCCTGATTGGGCTTAACCCATTCAAAGTCTGAAAGACTGTGGGTAGCGGAGAGAAAAAAAAAATATATATATATATGTCCTTGAACCTGTCCCGGAATGGGCAGGGTCCTAGATACCAGTACAGCGTTCAGCCCCCATCCAGGTGTAGTCTGCCATAGACTTTGACAGACCTCCTGCAACGGGTCTGGGCCCTGCACCTGTCCCTCCCCAGGTGCAGTGAAACACCAGAAGGGAAGAACTACAACTAAATGCCTTTAGTTGAACGGTGCTGTACAGCAGTGGTTCTCAGCCTCAGTCCTCAATTATCGCCTACAGGTCATGTTTTTGGCGCTTCCCTTAGATAAAATAGCTCTTATCAATACCATTTCATTGATATTGATTCAAAGCAGCTGTGCAGAGTAAAGGAAAACCTGAAAACATGGCTCGTTGGGGGTACTTGAGGACTTGGGTTGTGAACCTCTGCTTTACAGGACAAGAGCCAAGGTTTTCTGTCTCACTTGTGTGTCCACCTTCACCTCCTCTGCTTCTGCTCCCCCCCCTATTATGTTCTTCAGCTTCTAATTATGCGACTCCTGCGAATGCGCAGAGGAGGCGCGTCGTTCTCAGTGCCAATCCTGGCATCTTACATATATAGGAGCCGGCACAAGCACCATACAGTTCACACAGAAATTAAAACCGATTGCAAGAAGCCGCAGTTTTAGGCAGAGCAGACTGTCTTTACAGAGTATCGGTGACAGGTACTCTTTACACAGCAGATTGACATTTCATGTCTCTCGCCGTATCTGGGCTGTTGTTGCGTTGCGCATCAGAAGCAGCGCATACCGGAATTCCTATCACATAGCGGCTGGCGCCTGAAGCATTGCAATAAGATAAGCTGCCCAGGTTTCCATAGAGGTGAATGACTGGCATTTTAATTGGATTTTTCCCACTTCATTGGCCAGTATCCGTACAAGAAGATCAATTCTACCCAAATTGCCATCGAGCGGAACATCTACTCTGCATCCCAACTTCCCACTGGGATAAACAGCCGAAACTTCAGCTGCATTCGTTACTTTCTTCTTTATTTCTGTTTTTCGGGATGCTCTGGAAATCCAGTTTGGTACATTAAAGATGGTGGAGGGCTCTAGTACCGGATTGGATGTGCGCTCAACTTTTTCTTCTGGATTCGGCTTGCAAATAAGGTTTTACTACTTTGTTCAACTTATGAAGCCAAAAGTTACCCCCCTGAGGTGAAAAGAATTCAGGGAGGGCGGGTTGGCTGCCCAACTCATGAGCAATATGGCTGATGTTTAATACTGTGCCCCCCCCCCAACGGTACAGTAGCAACAAACTAAACACGATTGGTTTCAAGAAAACTTCCTTTTATCACCAGAGTATGAGCAAAGCGCAGACCTTTTATAGTCAATAATGATGTCTGTCATTTAATTTATCCAATCTATCTATAAAAATATATTGATATATATATATTTATATCTACCTAACCTTGGCTTGGTATCAAGAGATCCCCAAAGTTTCCACTTCTTAAGTGATTGAACAGTACTGATTGGCATATTCAAGGCTTTGGATATCTTTTTTTGTTTTTTTTATCCTTTTCCAGCTTTTTATTACCTTGTTACACAGGTCTTTTGATTGTGTTTGTTTCTTTCTACCTCCTCATGGCTCAGTGTCTAGCCTGCTTAGCGCATCCATGTGAGAGATAACAAACTCATTGACTATGTATTCACAGACACTTATTGTGATTTAAAAAGCCACAAATGTGGGAAATTAACCTTTAATTGCCATTTTAACCTGCGTGTGCTACCTTCTGTGTCTGTACCAAGGCCAAACATTCCAGGGTATATATATATATATATATATATTTATATATATATATATATATATATATATATATATATTATATATATATACATTTATAATATAATTTTTATTTTTTAAATCCCATGTATGCTGCAACCCATGGTTTTGGGTTAAGATATACACATATGTGTATGTGTGTGTGTGTATATATATATATATATATATATATATATATATATACATATATATACATATGTGTATATCTTAACCCAAAACCATGGGATTTAAAATAAATACAATATATATGTTTTTCACATATATGGGTTGCAGCATACATGGGATTTAAAATTATGTGTGTGTGTGTGTGTGTGTGTGTGTGTGTATATATATATATATATATATAAACTTAAAATCCCATGTATGCTGCAACCCTTTATATATTCTATAAAGATGATATATATATAAGGGTTGCAGCATACATGGGATTTAAAATTAAATATATATATATATATATATATATATATATATATACTTATATATATTTTTATATATATATATATATATATATATATATACACACACACACACACTTATATATATACACTTATATATATACACTTATATATATACACTTATATATATATACACTTATATATATACACTTATATATATATATATATATATCATTTTAAATCCCACGTATGCTGCAACCCTTTATTTTATATATATATATATATATTCTTTTTATATGTATATATTTTAACCCAAAACCAGAGGTTGCAGCATACATCGGATTTAAAAACAAAAAGCTATATAATTTTATCATTTAATTACTGGTATTTTATGGCGCTGAATTTACAGCACTGTACATTTCACATTAGTCCCCACCCCAAGGAGCTTACAATCAAATGCATGGAGAACATGCAAACTCCATGCAGATGGTGTCCTGGCTGAGATTTAAACCAATGTACTGCTCACCCCCCCCCCCCCCCCCCCCTCATTTCCTCCTCTCACCATTTATCTGAGTTGCAGCTTTTTTTCTTCATGAAATTCAGTGAATTGAAAGGGGTGAGCCAGGGACAATCAAGCTGGGGAGGAAATGGCTGGATGATGCTGGATGTTTTCCAGCCAGGAAATGAGGCAGATTCTACCTGACTTGCTGCAGCTTCTAATGCACATTGCAAGAAGCTCACAGTGTGCAGTGAAATCAGAGTAAGCCATTTCAGTCCAGCAGAGGAGTCTGTACAAGACTGAAGGGAAGGCCGTAGTCGAGATTTAATGTTTGCTGCAGTCATTATAGACTCTTGGGATGTTCTAATACTCTTGTTGAAATGTCATCGCCTTCTTTCATCTCTCATTATGTTCTTCTGTCTCCTGCAGATGCCTGTCCTGTGTGAACGGATCGTACCCCTGCCACTGGTGCAAGTACCGGCACGTGTGTACCCACAATGCAGCGGACTGCTCCTTCCTGGAGGGCCGGGTGAAGATGTCAGAGGTAGGAATGTGTGACACAATGTAACATTCCTTCCATGTTGTGTGCTCAGTGTCCTGGATGAGATGTGATGTTTGTTTTGGCAGAGGGAGAATTGTTCGGTTGTACAGTTTTTTTTTTTTCCGGCTCTGATTCACATGTCGCGTCTCCCTCTCCCGCCTGGACACTATGGGTTTTAGCAATTCCTAAAGCGCCGTGTTTATTCCCATCGCCATAGAGGCTGAAAAAATAGAGGCGCGTCACCAGAGAGGCCCCAAATGTTTGAATAGTTGGGCTGCAATTAATATTGGAGAAAAAGGGACCACATCAAAAAAATGCAAAGTGATGCTGGGACCGCCAGAACTCATTGACACCTAAAGTTTGATTTACTAAAACTGGAGATGAATTTCTATGCAGAGTTGCACCAAATTTAGAAATTGGCTTCCAGGTTTTATTGTCAAAGCTTAACAGAACAAGCTGAAGTTGGAAGCTGATTGGCTCCCATGCACCGCTGTACCAGATTTTGCACTCTGCAGTTTTAGACAATCAACCTCAATATGTTGCAGATCTGTGATTAGCAATAGACGAGGGGGGCGGTTGTCCATCCTCTGTAGTATCGGAACTTGCTGCTATACACCCCTTCTTCACCTGATGGACCTACTTAGCAGGCTAGCAGTTTTACTCCTGTCCCTCCTCCCATTTAGAAGAGGGGAGTACTGGCTAGGTTGTACAGAGATTTTTCGGCAAGCTGGAAACTCTTTGAAAAGTGACGTACCGCTGGTTTGTTCCCTCACCTTAGCCTGTAAATGAGTTATTTGGGGGGGGGTCAGTGCCAATGCTTATGCCATCAGCCTCTTGGGGCACGTCAAATGTCCCAGGTGGTTGCAGTGCATATCTTTAAGAGTGTGACGGTTGTAACTTGGTCTTTATGAACATCTACTGGTCTTTAAGCTCCTGCCTAGTTTTACTCGTTGATTCAGCTCTACCCCACGAGCTGGCCTACAAACCAACATCTTATTGCCAGTGGACACTTTTTCTGGCTACTCACATTGAATAAAAACCGCTGGCCTAAAACATCTTGTCTCAGCAGTTGCTCAGAAGTCTTGATGGTCACACTCTGACATACAAGACTGAGGATCTAAAAGTCCAAACATTTTATATGGGTAAGCAAATGCAATAATTGTATAGATCCTTTTTTTAAGTGACCAGAAACAAAAGACCACCCCAATCTGGTGCTCTGTGCTGTATTGGACCCATTAGGTGGGCAGGTGCACATCTCTGACCAACTGTACTATTTCTAGGAGTGTGAAGGTTGTATCTAGGTTCTTGTGGACATCCAGTGGTCCCTAAGCTCCTACCTAGGTGGCCTCATTGATGATCCAGCTTTACCCCAACCAGGTGGCCTAAAGTCTCACAAGCATCTTATTGCCAGTGGCCCCCATGTCCGGGTCCTCAAATTAAATAAAAGCCCCTGACCTAAAGCATCTTGTCTCTGCGGTTGCTCATCAGTACTGATGGTCACACCCTTTGACAGACAAGGCTGAGGATCTTAAAGTCCAAAAATGAAATATTAAATATGGGTGAACAAATGCAAAAATTGCATAGAGCTTTTTCAAGTAACCAGAAACACCAATCTGTGTTCCGTGCTGTATTGGACCCATTAGGTGGGCAGATTCACATCTCTAACCAACTGTACTATCTCTAGGAGTGTGAAGGTTGCATCTAGGTTCTTGTGGGCATCCAGTGGTCCCTAAGCTCCTGCCTAGGTGGCCTCATTGATATTCCAACTTTACCCCAACCAGGTGGGCTAAAAAAGTCTCCCAATCCTCTTCTTGCCAGTGGCCACCATGTTTGGGTCCTCAAATTGAATCAAAAACCCCTAACCTAAAGCATCTTCTCTCTGCGGTTGCCCGTCGGTACTGATGGTCACACCCTTTGACAGACAAGTCTGAGGATCTGAACATCCAAAAATTGAATATTAAATATGGGAGATTAAATGCAAAAATTGCGTAGACTTTTTTCAGTCCTGATGGTTGCACCTTCTGACATGCAAGGCTGAGGATCTAAACCAGTGTTTCCTAACTCCAGTCCTCAAGGCACACGAACAGGTCATGTTTTCAGGCTTTCCATTATTTTGCACAGGTGATTTGATCAGTTTCACTGCCTTAGTAATCACCACAGCCATTTCATATGAGGGAAATCCTGAAAACTTGACCTGTTGGTGTGCCTTGAGGACTGGAGTTGGGAAACACTGATCTAAACATCCAAAAATTAAATATGGGAGAGAAAATGTAAACAGTCACCCCAATCTTTGTTCTGTGATGTTTTGGACCCATCAGGCGCGCAGGTACACATATCTAACCAAGGTCCCTCCATCCACTGGTCCCCAAGTTCCTGCCTAGGTGGCCTTGTTCAGGTTCCAGCTCTACCCCAACGAGGTAGCCTAAAATGGCCAGTGGCCAATGTTTATGCCATTAGCATCTTGGGGCACATGAAATGTCCCAGGTGGTTGCAGTTCATGCATGTGCAATGGGGAGCCAGCAGTATGGAAGCCACAGCCCCCCCTCATATCCTAGATTGTGGTTTCGGGGAACCACATCCAAAAATTAAATATGGGAGAGCAAAGGTAAAAAGTCACCCCATCTTTATGTTCTGTGCTGTATTGGACCCATCAGGCGGAGGCAGGTGCACATATCTGACCAATTGCACTGGGCATGTGATGGTTGTAGCTAGGTCCCCCCATCCACTGGTCCCCATGTTCCTGCCTAGGTGGCCTCGTTGAGGTTCCAGCTTACCCCAACGAGGTAGCCTGAAATGGCCAGTGGCCACTATGTCCGGTCCCCACCAACCTAAAGCAGTTCTTCAGCAGTCTTAACACCCTTTGACGTACTAGGCGGAGGATCTAAGCAGCAAAAAATGTAAAACATCGGAGAGAAAATTAAAATTGCATTGACCTTTTCCAGGTGAACATTATTATAATAACCCAAGTTGGGCCCTCTCTGGAAATTCACTGTAGCTGATTTATTTTACTATTTATAACAAAGAATTTCCATCGACTGTGTATCTTCTCTCCATTCCCGGTGCGCTCCAGGTGCATTCCTCCAGCGTGTGCAATGCATTGGGGAATTTCAGCTCCATTGTGTCTATTATGATGATAAAATATGAAGACGCGGCTTATGTAGGTTTTTAAGCCACTGGGTTACAATCCATTCAAAGATAACCCCCATCCGTCACCCCCTCCCCCTCCTGTGGAAGTCTGCCATATATAGGTCAGCCGTGTCCCGGGGTTATTGTTTGGATAGATGGTGACTGACAGTTGTGGGAAGGGGAAGGTTAGTCAGGGGAACACATCTGTCCTTGCCCGCACCACATATCCTTAACCTTCTCCGGCTTCCGAAATGGACTGGAGGTGCCACGCCGCCCCCTGGCACTGGAAGGATTAAGCTCTTCCTCTTGGCTATGTGCTGCTTCTCCCAGAATCCTCCACACGCCGGCTAAGCATCAATGATTATAGACGCCAGCCGTGCATAAAGAAGAATTCCGGCAGGGAGAAAATTTAGCGGAAAAATTATACGGTTTTGTTTTCCATAAAGCTTTGTTTGCTGATACAGGTTAAAAGCTTTTTTTTTTTTTCCCACACAGTGCACTTCAATTGATGAACAGATTTTCACTGTATGAAAATAATAGGGAATTCTGCGTATTGTCTGGAGTATTCACTTTATACACTTAAAGCTACACGCCGTTCAGAAAAAAAATACTTTTTTGAAACGTATAAAAGGAGTATAGCTGAGCTGCTCAGCAATTCATCCAGACTTTGCTGTTGCCCCCCCCCCCCCATTTCTTGGGTTGATCTGGGAACCCCCTGCTTGTCATGCAGGATGAGGATTCCAAGAGGCACCCCCTACTGCTGGCTCTTTGTTGTTCCTCCCATATGGAAAGCATCACATAGCTACATTCATGTTAAAACCCAATTCCATCAATTATATATTGTACCGTATATACTCGAGTATAAGCCAAGTTTTTCAGTACATTTTTTTGTGCTGAAAATGCCCCCCTTGGCTTATACTCGAGTCTCCTTTTTGCGTCTGATCTCACCGGACTTTGGTGACCCGTTGCCGGCTGTAGGTCCCTTGACCCCAAACTTGGCACACATGCAGGGGTGTATTTAGGTCCTGTGCTGCCCTAGGCCCGACTAAACTCGTGCACCCCCTAATTTAAATATGACCCACCCCTTCTTATCAAGACCACACCCCTTTCTGTTTAAGACCCGCCCTGAATTTTTTTTAAGGCTGGGGTGGGGGGGCAATAAATTCCCGTAATTTGCATAGATTTCTTCTCACTTCCTGTTTGGCTATTGGGGAGGAAGTGTAGGGAAATCTCTGCAATGGGACAGTGATGGTAAAACAAAAAACTGACAGGGGCTATAACCCCCCCCCCCTTACTCTTACAAAATGAAAAAAAAAGTGTCGTCTATAGTTCTACTTTAAGCACACATTTCTGATAATTTTATGGAGAGGACCAAGAAGCTATAACCATGACAATGGTGAAGCAGAAAATATATAGCACAGTGAGGAAGGTTTGTGGTCCAGGATGATAGGACAGTCAAAATTAGAAGCAGCTTGCGATACACAGTGTAGCGCAAGTCGGCGGGGACTTTTTCCATGCTGCCTCCCTTCAAAGTGCTGCCCTAGGCCTGGGCCTTGTTGGCCTAGGCCAGGATACAGCGTTGCACACATGTACCCCCACTTTTCTACAAGTGTCACAGCCAGGCACCCCTTCCACAGACTCCCGTGTTAAACCGTAATTTCTACAGTGACTTTGGGGACCCGGTACCGGCCGGTCATGGGTCCCCTGGACCCAAAACTTGGCAACCGTGGGCACGAGCCCGCGTCGTTCTCCTTACAGCTTCTCGCTCTTCATTGGATAGATCAGGGGTCTCCAAACTTTCTAAGCAAAGGGCCGGGTTAACTGTCCTTCAGATTTTAGGGGGGGCCAGACTGCGGCCATTGAGAGTAGAAAAGGTCCCGACAACATTTGGAGAAAAATAATGCCCCATTGTTTGTCTCAGTGGGAAGATTAGTGCCCCATCATTAGTTTCATTTGAGGAAATTGTGCCCCATCATTGGTATCAGTGGGAGGAATTGTTCCCCATTGCTGGACGCACTTGGAGGAATTGGTGTCAGTCTCATTGGAAGAAATTGTTTCCCATCGTTGGTGTCATTCTGGGAATTGTGCCCCATCATTGGTGTCATTTGACCCCATTATTGGTGTCTTTGGAAGGAATTGTGCCCAATCATTGGTGTCAGTGGGAGAAACTGTACCCCATCATTACTACCAGTGGGAGGAATTGTGCCCCATTGTGGGAATGATTCGGAGGAATTGTCCCATCTCATTGGTGTCATTGGACCCCATTATTGGTGTCATTGGGAGAAATTGTGCCCCATCTTTGGTGTAATTGAGAGGAATTGTGGCTTTTCGTTGGTGTGAGTAGGGGGGGATTATGTCCCATTGTTGGTATCTGTGGATGAAACATTCCGCATAAAAGCAAGCAAAGGGCCGCATCTGGCCCCCGGGCCACAGTTTGAAGACCCCTGGGATAGATTGATAGCAGCATAGCCATTGGTTCCTGCTGCTGTCAATTAAATCCAATGACGCGGCCGCCGCGGGGCGGGTCCGAGTCATACACTCAGCGGCTATGTAAGCTGAGTGTGTGACAGGCGTGCACCAGCAAGGTAACCCCCTCAGGAGAGAGCTTTCCAAAGGGGGCTATCTATTGCGGTGAGGAGCCGCGAAAGCCGCCGTGGGACCCCAGAAGAGGAGGATTGGGGCCACGCTGTGCAAAACTAACTGCACAGTGGAGGTAATTATGATGGGTTTTTTTTTTTTTTAAACGTGAACCCATAGTATCACTTTATTAAAGATCTCTATTGCACCAGATTTGTGCGCTTTCTTCTATAAATCTTTTTGGTTTGCTGTGAAAAATCACAGTGCGTTGCCATCGGCATGTGTTTCAGCGGCACCGGGGGGGGGGGGGGGGGGGGGGGATTGAAGACCGCTGTCCCGCCGCTGACAAAAGCGTGCCTCTGCCGGCACTGCGCTGCCTGTTATCTATGCATTACAAGGAGGGGGACCTTCTAAACCGCCGCCGAGAGAGGCTGCAATTCAGCCGTGATTAATGATGTGTCCAGAATCAGTCCGCACAAATATTTCCTCTATTCTCCACTATTATTCCCCCCGTCTCCCTGACTGCCATCTCCAGCGGCCGCAGATGACCAAATCTGCCCGCAATATAAAAGGATTCAGCAGCCTGTAGATTGGAAAGCGGTGGCCGCGTCTGCGCCGAGGATACGAGAGGGGGAGGGTGACGGAGCGCTCCACAGACATACTGGCCTCTTTCCAGTATACCTTTATATTGCATGAAACGGTGCCGCACCGCTACCCAAACACAATCCTGATCAGCATCCGCCATCCAAAAAAAAAAAAAAGTATGTCCCTGTCCACCCCCCCCCCCCCCCCCCCCAATTATCCACTTGCCCTCCGGAAGATTTATCTTGTCGTCGCCCCCCCCCCCGTCCTTCATGACCAGGTAATTTTTTGCTATACGGCACTGCGTTTCTTTAACTGACAATTGTACGGTCCTGCACCGCTGCAGCCAATTATTATTATTCAGGATTTATACAATGCCAACAGTTTATGCAGCACTTTACTACATGGGGGGGCAGACAGTACAATTAGGATACAAATCAATACAGAAGTTCATTCAGACTCGCCGTATTATGCAATATTTTAATTGCAAACCCCGACATTTTTATATATTGCTGCTTACCAATCATTAGGTGTGCTGGCATTTGTTTTCTTTTTTTTTAGGCTTTTTTCTTTCTGTTTTTCACTTGGTGATCTAGCCAGTAACGCACCACCTGTATTAGAGAGAGACAATTCTGGAGGAATTAGAACAGGAGGCACAGCAGCACTGTCAGTTTGAGGGGAGGGGGTGTGTTAAATGTATTAGCATATTTAAAGAGAAACTGCAGTCTGCTCACACACACATAATTTGTAATTAAAACATCTTTGCCACTCTGAAGCTTCCCTCCAACCACTTTGCATATTTTATATATACTGTAATTCTGTATTTGCCAAACATGCTGCAGAAATCTCCCTCCACTGAGTCTGGCTGCAGCCATTTTAACTGTGGGCAGCTGAAGCCGCTGCCTGTTCACTTCCTGGATTTACACAGAGGCACACTTCCAGCTCTGCAGTTCTCATTGGCTTTTTTATGACTCACCCCCTCTCCCTTCCTGTCAAACTCTGAGAGAGCTGTGCATGTTGGCATAAGCCTAGGCCAATGACCAGACAAACAGGAAGTGGGCTGTATAAGGGATTTACTGGCAGAAAAAAAAATCTAAGTTAAAACAATAACAAGGGAGAAGATTTAATAGATGAAAACCATTACTGAAGTTCTGCTTTAAATACACTGATTGAAGCCAAACTCACACTTTATATACAGTTCAGTTTTTTTATTTTATTTTGGGATTAAGATTGTGCATAAATAAAATTGTAAGCACCCCTGTCAGTGTTTAAATGGTTTGTCCCATGTCCGTAACTGATGCATTCTGCTGGAAAGCTTGTTCTGTTGAAAAATGTTACTTTCTGGCTGAATCACCAGAAGAAAAAGCCCAAAAAAGTAAACAAATGCGGCTGTCACTTCTAGTGATTGATAAACTACAATATAATAAATGTTTGGGTTTAATCCCGCATTAATGTTTCTATTTTTTGGGGTTAGTTGCGCTTTAGGCGGCACTTGCAGTGTTGGGGAAGGAGGTGAGAATATAAATGTGATGTACATAAGAAGTCTCACCTGAGGAGCGGCGCAGTCCATGGGCCTTCGGTGCCCATAAACAAACGAGCTGCCGTGTCAGACTCTTCATCTTAATTACGCGGCCCGCGGTTTGCTGCAGACGTTATCTCCCGCATGTGGCGAGCTGGAGTTCCGGGGGGGGGGGGGGCAGAAGGTGTGCGCCGACAAGTCCCGTCGTTGGAACTCGGCGGCCTTGTGCGATGCCTGCAATTAAAAATGAATTATCGTTTAATAAAAAGTCTGATCCCTTCGGATTAGCCGGCCGGCCCGGTTCCTCGCAGTGAAGGTTGCTTGTGAATTGAGGCCGAGTTCAGAGGAAGGTGACGGCAAAGTTATTTTAAGGGAATTCTTCTTTCTCCTCTCCCCACTAATGCCGGGGATCTGCGGTGTGGATCACTCGTTTAGACTCCTTAAAGGGGTTGCAAAGGTAAAAAAAATATTTTTTTCCTAAATAGCTTCCTTTACCTTAGTGCATTCCTCCTTCACTTACCTCATCCTTCCATTTTGCTTTTTAAATGTCCTTTTTTCTTCTGAGAAATCCTCACTTCCTGTTCTTCTGTCTGTAACTCCACACAGTAATGCAAGGCTTTCTTCCTGGTGTGGAGTGTCGTGCTCGCCCCCTCCCTTGCACTACAGGAGAGTCAGGATGCCCACTAACACACAGCTCCTTTCTCTATCTGCAACATAGAGAGCGTCCTGACTCTCCAGTAAGCCAAGGGAGGGGGCGAGCACGACACTCCACACCAGGGAGAAAGCCTTGCATTACTGTGTGGAGTTACAGACAGAAGAACAGGAAGTGAGGATTTCTCAGAAGAAATAAGGACATTTAAAAGCAAAATGGAAGGATGAGGTAGGTGAAGGAGGACTGCACTAAGGGAAAGGAAGATATTTAGAAAAAAAAAAATTGAACCTTTACAACCCCTTTAAAGCTGCATTCCGGGCCGCTATGACATCTGATGAGGTTGTGTGCAGGAAATGGTGCAGCAGGGCTAAAGTTTAAGACCCCTTTCACGTCCCGCAAGCGCACTGCCCCAGTGTGAAAAGTCACACGGAAATGAATGGGAGGCGGTTTTCAGGCGCTATTTCAAGCTCAAAAACGCTTGAAAACCGCCTCCCATTCATTTCATGCGACTTTTCACACTGGGGCGGTGCACTTGCGGGACGTTAGGAAAAGTCCGGCAAACAGCATCTTTGGGGCGGAGTGGGAGCGCTGTATTTAGCGCTCCCAAAATGCTCTGCCCTTTGAAATGAATGGGCAGCCCCTTCCTTTGGGGGTTAAAAGCACCCCACTAGCGCTGAAAAACAACGCCTAAACAGCACTAAAGCGCCACTAAAACGAGCAGCGCTAAAGCAATGTGGCCCCAGTTTGAAAAGGGGTCTTAACGTGTTCTCCGTTCACTGACCTCTATCATTTAAAATCTCATAAATGTTAACATCTTTAAATCAGGGAGGGTGATAACCCCTTTCATTTGTTTATTTTTTGCCATCTGTGTCCCCATTGTAAAGGTTTCCCTTCACTTCCTGTCCCATAGCCAAAGGAGGAAGTGAAGGGAATTCCCCTGTTGTGTTCCCATTTCCCTTTTTTATTTCTCGTCTATTCTTCTTCTGGTGACATTTGATAACGGTAAAGGGCAAAGGAAAGTTATAAGCACGGCCTTATTTTTGCCATCTGTGTCCCCATTGTGAAGGTTTCCCTTCACTTCCTGTCCCATAGCCAAAGGCGGAAGTGAAGGGAAATCCCCCGTTGTGTAACCATTTCCCTTTGTATTTCTCTTCTATTGTTCTGGTGACATTTGATAAAGGGAAAAGGAAAGTTATAAGCTCTGCCTTGTTTCTGCTTCTGTCCCCATTATGAAGGTTTCCCTTCACTTCCTGTCCCATAGCCAGGGGAGGAAGTGAAGAGATGCAGAGGCTACACAAAGTTGCCCCGGCCTGTTTGCTTGTTCTAGGTGTCACCATTTTTCTTTACTTTCCAATCCGCCATGAACTGTGTAATATCCTGCAAAATGCAAATCTGCGATAGAAATCGTTCTTCCCATTACATCTCTCAAGTTCTAATCCAGAACGGGCTTCAAATCGGCATTCAGACACGCCGGCTGATTGTAAAAGTCCTGATTTCTGTATTTCCGATTACTGCTGGAATGTCAATGAGGGCTCGGGGGATGAGATCTGATACAATAGTACCTGGGCTAAGGAAGCGGCGTAATCATCGGCCTGTTGTTGCAGAACGTCTATTGAGGTTTATGATTGGTGGGATTCCTTTGTATTGATTCGTATCAACCTGCTTAAAGCCGAACTCTGGGGTCAGTGTGTGTGTATATAAATATAATTGTGTATTCTTCTGAACCTTGGTGTGATTTGTGTCTGTGTTCCAGATTTGTGCACTAATCCAGTGTGAGACTTCCTGTAATAAAGACCGGTCACTGCTGCTCTTTCTCCTTGTGCAGGAGGACTGGTCTGGTCTCCACCCCCTCCTGTAACTTCCTGCAGGTAGCCTGTAGTGGGTGGAGCTTGTTGGGCCATTCCCACAGCTCCTGTAAATGTCTGCTGGCAGCCTGTAGTCGGTGGAGTCTGTTGGGTCGGTCCTGTCTCTGCCCCCTCCTGTGAATTTCTGCAGGCAGCCTGTAGTCGGTGGAGTCTGTTGGGTCGGTCCTGTCTCTGCCCCCTCCTGTGAATTTCTGCAGGCAGCCTGTAGTCGGTGGAGTCTGTTGGGTCGGTCCTGTCTCCGCCCCCTCCTGTGAATTTCTGCAGGCAGCCTGTAGTCGGTGGAGTCTGTTGGGTCGGTCCTGTCTCTGCCCCCTCCTGTGAATTTCTGCAGGCAGCCTGTAGTCGGTGGAGTCTGTTGGGTCGGTCCTGTCTCTGCCCCCTCCTGTGAATTTCTGCAGGCAGCCTGTAGTCGGTGGAGTCTGTTGGGTCGGTCCTGTCTCCGCCCCCTCCTGTGAATTTCTGCAGGCAGCCTGTAGTCGGTGGAGTCTGTTGGGTCGGTCCTGTCTCCGCCCCCTCCTGTGAATTTCTGCAGGCAGCCTGTAGTCGGTGGAGTCTGTTGGGTCGGTCCTGTCTCCGCCCCCTCCTGTAAATTTCTGCAGGCAGCCTGTAGTTGGTGAAGTCTGTTGGGTCGGTCCTGTCTTCGCCCCCTCCTGTAAATGTCTGCAGGCAGCCTGTAGTTGGTGAAGTCTGTTGGGTCGGTCCTGTCTTCGCCCCCTCCTGTGAATTTCTGCAGGCAGCCTGTAGTCGGTGGAGTCTGTTGGGCCGGTCCTGTCTCCACCCCCTCCTGTAAATTTCTGCAAGCAGTCTGTAGTAGGTGGAGCTTGTTGGGCCCCTCCCACAGCTCTGCTCTCTTTGTGCAGGGGGGACTGGTCTTGTCTCCACCCCTCCTGTAACTTTCTGCAGGCAACTTGTAGTGGGTGGGGCTTGCTGGACCCCTCCCATAGCTCTTCTCTCTGCACAGACCATGCACAGCACAGTGATGAGGTAACTGTCGTCTTTGCAATGGTTTGCTGGGTGTTTGGCGCACAAAAAGTGGATTTATGTCCTTGGTGAATAGTGAGGAATGTGTTTGAACATTTCTGAACCCAAAGTTCAAGTAGAACTAAAGGCAAAACTTTTTACATTCTAGAGCAGGGATCCTCAAACTACGGCCCTCCAGCTGTCGAAGAACTACACATTCCGTTAAGGAATTGTAAAACTCTGATATTCTCAGACATGACTAGGCATGATGGGAATTGTAGTTCCTGACCAACTGGAGGGCCATAGTTTGAAGACCCATGTTCTAGAGTAAGGGAGGGTTGTGTAACCCCTGTCCGTTTTTGGATATATTTTTTGCCATCTTGTTGGGGAGATTTCCCTTCACTTCCTGTGTCTCAGCCAAAACAGGAAGTGAGCAGAAATCAATGCAACGAGAGGGAATCCCTGGTTATCACCAGAACTAGGGTCTCCATTGGATGGTTTTCTCTCCTATTCCTGTTCTGGATTTTTTTTCACTTTCAGGAATAGTAAATCGGAGCAGTAAGGAGGGTGACTCTACCTAACGCTCCACTCAGGTGCAACCTTGCGCACGTGTCTTTGCTCCTTTCAAATCTTCTCAATGGCCCCCAAGCCACTTAGAAGGCGCCATCACATGTGGGGTTTCCAAGTCCGTTCTTCATGTGCGTCCTGAGCGAGGAGGTGACAAGGAGCCATCCATCTGCCATCTAAAGAGCATGACTGAGGAGGCCGCTGAAGGGAGGACGGCACAGGGCAGCGGCGGTGACCTTTATAATTACACAACTCTTTGTCTCCATCAGATTGGGGCTGTGACTAATGAAAGCCATTGAGCCATGATGAGCGGAGGAAACTCGCCCACCTAATCCATTTGCTGCTTGTGGCACAAACCGATCGGCATCCCGTTTTTCCATCCCAGGCTCCACTGCAAATTTTTAGAGACTTTCAACTGAAAATTAACCCTTGACCATCATGTACATCTAACAGGGCCGGTTCAACCAATAGCTAAGAAGAAAATGCATTGAATTGCCTCCATATGCCCACAGTAGATCTAGTGGAAGGAAAAAACGGTTGTCCAATTTGCTCCACCAGGGGTAAAAAATATTCCTAGTTACCCAAAACCATTGGATGTTGGACAATTGAAATTTAGGGAGGTGCAACCCCCGTCAGGAGAGGAGGGGGAAGCCGGAAAAACTGCAGGTGAGGGGGGCACACAGAGGGTCCCGGACAATAGGTGGGGGGGGGGGGGCAGATCCAAAAACTGATCCCCCTGCAGTGCAGCTGGAGAGAGAATGAAGAGTAGAAGAAAGCAAGCAGAGCCGCAAATGTCGGCAATAAGACAGAGTAGCCGGCCCTCCTGCTCATCCGATGCCTGAACTGATGAGGCCCGGGCCCAGTACAGGAGGGCTGGCTGTACTGCCTTATCGGCTGCCCTGTCCAGATCATTTCCCTGTCCGGTGTCACTCGGGAGAGCCAGTGGTATGACGTCAATGATCTTGTTAGCTCTTGGTAAGGGATGGGGTTTTCACCACCTACCTATGAGTTCCCTGAGACTGAAAAATTATTTCAAGGGTTCCTCTGGGGAAAAAAGGTTAAGGTCCCTTTGTCGCAATCTTTTTCCTGCAACTTAAAACGCCTATGTAATCTTGATGTCAATGCATCAAAACCGAACCAAAGTAGTGCAGGGATTACTTTAAATTTGCACAGATATGAACGGTACTCATTGAAAATCATGGGGTACGATTTGTCATGCGACTTTGCAGTCCCAAGTCACAGGACAAGTCGCACAAGTGTGAAAGGGGCCTAAGAAGGGTTGCTTCAGTGCAAGACAAACCCTTGAAATCGACTTTCCTATCTTCTATTTTATATCCTCCTTGTCTTTCTCTAGCGAAGTATCTGTGAATCGTGCCTGGCAGGAGTCGGCTATGACTTCTCGGCCAGTAGATTCTTGGCATACCGTCCGTTTCCTGCCAAGCGTGATTTGGGGGGGGGGGGGGGGGGAGGGGGGGGCTGGGAGCGCGTGACTGGGGGGGGGGGGGGATATTCCAGATGCCCATGTGACATTACATGTACAGCAACGGCCCTCCTTGTTTTTTTTTAGAAACCAAAACAAAGTTTCTGAACTCCAAACAGGGGAAGCACGTGGTGGGACATCTCTGCCGGTTCCACTTCCAGCGTAGGAAGCCGCGGTCACAACCCACATCTATTTCGGCCCGCGCTGCATTAACCTATTCTTACACTTCCAGAAAGGTCACAATGCTTTGTTCCTCAAGTTTGACACCAAAGTTCATGTCAAGTAGATGTGTCACATCTGAGGTTAGTTTTGCAGAAGTTCAAAGTGTTGAATTTTTTTGGGGATCTACTAAACAAAGCCGTGATACAGTAGAGGAACGGGGGGGGGGGGGGCGGGGGCGGTAAGTGATGGAGCCTTATGGTTCCTCTTGTAACATTGTCTGGTATGACTCAATATGGGACGGCGTTCACCGCAAGATTTTACAAAGCGCCACTGACCAGTATTGGATGTTTGAAGATACCTGATGGTCAATCAAGAAAACTCGGCACCCGATGATAAAGATGGCGGCGGTTGGCGAGGGAAGTAACCATTAGAGGGGCACCGAATGGGGATGTTGGTGCCGAAACCAAAAATGCAACTCTGGAGGAATGAAAACAGGAGGCAAAGCATGCAGCAATGTCAGACTTGGGGGGGGGGGGGGGGGGGGGGGACGGGGTCTGGACAGTCCCTCTCTGCACGGTGTCCCGTGATTTGCCAATATGGTTCCTCCTATCGGTATGGTTCCCCCCTTGACTGCGCAGGCGCAATCCGAACCGACGGAAATCACCAAACCTGATCAGCTGCAGCAACGGGTCTAGGGCGACGTGGAATTTTCTAAAAGTGGTCAGTCGGCCTCAGTTCCTCCAAGTCCACGGGGATGTAAAGGCATGAGCCTGGATGCCGCGCATGCGCCGTGTACAGCTGGTCAAGTTCGGAGATTTCCGTGGGCTTCGTCTGTCAAGCAGGGAACCATATCGATAGGGGAACCAGCTCGACAAGACACTGGCTCTTGATTGGATAGATTCATAGCGGCGCAGCCATTGGCTCCCGCTGCTGTCAATTAAATCCGGTGACGGCATTCGTGTCTATGGACGCAAATGCTGTACTCAGGAGCGCGCCCGCAAGGTATTTCAAAACCGCATGTCAGTGCGACTTCAGGGGCGACCATGAAGACATTTGT
>CM056055.1:8978208-9105708 GCA_029574335.1 Rana kukunoris | reverse complement strand
AGCATCTGATTGGCTGCTATGAACGCCATAAATGTTTTTTGATACACGAGGTTAAAAACATTTAATTAGTTGAAGGTCACATGTCAGCCCATATATTAAAGCTGCGTTAAGGCGAATGGAGCATTTTATGCCGCGGCGCGTTGCTCGCTGTGGATTAGGAAAGCTTATTAATGCTGTTTGACTGATATAAATGATTTACCTCTCATTCGCAGGGCTGCTTTTTTTTTTCCACACCTGTCTTATCACCTAACACGACTTAATCATACGGCGGCATCATAAATCCGCCAGCTTCGTCATCCGCTTAATATCGCTCTTGACGGCTCTGGCCCTCAACCCATCTCCTGAGAGGGTCCCTCTGGTGCCACTTTGCAGCTGTTGAAATTGCATTTTCCTTTGTTTGGAGTTTGCAATGAGCCGGATTTATGCCCCCCCGTCCATGGCGAGGAATATTAATGCGTTGCTCCCGCAGAACACAGCCGCCGTCTCACTCGGGCCTAAGTGACAAATGAATGGGGCCTGATTGAGAGCGAGTGCGTCCTGGTCTGGTGGGGGCCAATCAGGGGGTGGGTGCCCGCACGTGATTACTGAACAGAATTGTAATGGGAGATTCTTGCTTGTAACCTGTCCGTATCGAGGTACCGAGACATTTATTATAAGACTGAACCCGTATCTATTCTAAATTCTGCTCTGCTAGAATGCGGAGTATCATCCAGACACAGGAGGGTGCAACCGTGAAAGTCTTCAAAGTTCCTCCTTGTCATGCAACCTTTACATTCATATATTAAAACTATATTCATTATTTATGTTCCTTTTTATTAGCAAAGTAAAGCCAATTCTCCACCTAAGTATAACCAGACCAAGTGGTCACAGCTCTTAATACATCTCCTTGGAACACTCAATGAGTAGTCCAAAAGAGCCCTCTAGGTCTCAAAAATCCATCTCTGGGCCGCTATGATGTAAGTGTTTCAGGTCTTGTAGACCCCATGCTCAAATGTTGACATGCTAGGTTTCATTGACCCCTCGTAGGTTGTTTCTCCACCTCTTGGCCACTTGAATGTATAGACCCTATCTAGGTTGTGTCTTCACCTCTGGGTTGCTCAAAGGTAAACACTCTGGTCAAGTAGACCAATCTAGGTTGTTTGTTCATTTCTGGGCCACTTGGATGTAAGCTTTCTCATGGACCCCGTGTAGGTTATGTCTTCATCTCTGTGCTGCTAAGATGCATGCACTCTAGTCTGGTAGACTCCATACAGATTGTGTCCCCACCAGGCCCGTCGCTACAGGACAGGCAAAACAAACAATTGCGTGGGGCCCCGAGCTGGCCTGAGGCCCCCAACTTCCCCTTTCTAGGCTGTAGTGTGGCCGAGCTCCTCTTCCTTCCTTGGAGTCCTGTCAGTCTGGCCGGGTACCGCGCATGGTACAGGAGATTGTTTCCTGTTGCCGGCCGGACTGACAAGAAGTGCATACTGAGTGCTCACTTCCTTTCAGTTCATCCGGGGACACAGGAAACTGAATCTCCTGTACCGCGCGGTACCCGGCCTGGCCACTAGCTGATAGGGGACTGGGGACCCATAATGATAGAACACCGGACTGACTGGAGGAAGAGGAGCTCTGCCACGCTACAGTGGCAGCCTACAGGGAAGAAGGGGAGGTGAGAATAGAAAAACATAGGGACTAGGGAGGGGGGGGGAAGAGTAAGAACATGGGTGTAAAAAATTAGTGTAGCACTAACGTGGGCTTTGCGTGTGGGGGGGTGCTTGGGGGCCCCCATTTTGCTTGGGGCCCCCAGAGATGGGCCTGGTCCCCACCGCTGGGCCTCTGAAAATATAAGCACTTTAGGTTTCTTAGACCCCATCTAGGTTGTGTTTCCATCTCTGGGCCGCTCAGGTGGAAGCACTCCAGGGTCTCAAAGACCCCATCTAGGTTGTTTTTAACCCTTGGGGTGCTCAGAAATAAGCACTCCAGGTCTTACAGGCCTCATCTAGGTTTTGTTTCCAACTTTGAGCCACTTAGATGTAAGCAGTCTGGGTCTCCTAAATCCCATCTAGGTTGTGTCTCCACTCCTGTACCACTCAGAAGCACTCTACGTCTTTTAGATCTCAGCACTGAGGTTGTCTCTGCCTCCCCTTCTTCCTGGCCATTCACGACTGTTTTGTGAGCTGCCAAGGTCTTGTAGACCCCTTCCAAGTTGTTTTTCAACCTCTGGGCTGCTCAGATGTTATTATGCTAGGTCTCATTGACTCCATCTAGGTTATTTCTCCACCTCTGGGCCACTTGGATGTAAGCGCTCTTATGAACCCCATCTAAGTTGTGTCTTCACCTCTGGGCTGGTCAGATATAAACACTTTAGGTCTCATAGACCCCATCTAGGCTGTTTCCACCTCTTGGCCACTCAGATGTAAGCAATCCAGGTCTCATAGAGCCCATCTAGGTTATGTTTCCATCTGCGGGCCACTTAAATCTGAGTCAATGGCTTGGTATTTTGGACAGCTATTTTATTTAAGAGAAATGCCCAAAACACGGCCTGTTGGGGGTACTTCAGGACTGAGGTTGAGAACCACTGGGTTATGACATCTTCCTAACGACCAAAAACATAGATGGCTTAAAGCTGAACTCAAGTACCCAAACTTACCAGAGCTTATTAAGTGATATATTCAGGTCCCTAAAAAGCCCCATCATACTGACTTTTTTCTACTTTAGGCCAATATTCTAATTTACATGGCAAGGGAACCCATACAGAAAATGGGAAAACGTACAAACTCCATGCAGATACTGTGGCTGTAGGGTGACCACGTGTCCCGGATTGCCCGTGACAGTCCCGTATTTTGCAGGTCTGTCCCGGGCACATTCATTCCAGGACAATACATTGTCCTGGAATGGAACTGACACAGCCACCCCCCCAGGGCCAATCTGATGCCCCCAAAAAAGCTGCCACATCCCCGGTTCACTCACTGACAGTACTTATCCTGGGTGGGATTGCCTGGAGCAGCACAATCCCGCCCCCTTCTTGTGATTGGACACAAGAGGCAGGATTTATGATTTCTCCCATCACTGTGCTGTGATTCGTTACAGCACAAGCTGATTTTTGGGAAGGAAGGGTGTCCCCGAATAGTAGTTTGGAAATGTGGGCACCTTATTGCCTCGTTTCCGCTGAGTGGATCGGTTCGGTACGGTACGCTATTTTGGTTGTTTCCATTATGAAAGCGTGCCATAAAACCGAACCGTACCGGACCATTCTGGGTCCTGCTTCAGATGTGGGGGCCATAGGAAATGGAACGGTTTGGTTAAGGCGGAGCTACAATACATTCCACTGATTGGTGGACGCGCTAGGCATTTTTCTAAACCCTGTATGGTCCCGGATGGTCAGATTTTCAGTGGAAACGCTCACCAGAATAGACCGGTCCATTCTAACCATTCTGTTCAGTGGAAACGAGGCATATTATGTGGCTGGTGGGACTTGCACAATAGAACTCAAGCACCATAAGGTGTGAGCCACCAGCAGCCTCAGAGAAAAGAAGCCCACTTAGGATCAAAATGCATTGAATTTTATTGGATTCGTTTTCCTGTTTGTGCTATGAGAGCTGTACTTTGTAGCCAGTGGTTCCTGAACTCCCCGGCTCCTGGGATCTCCATGCAGATATTTTGCCTCTGGGCCTTTCTGCATCAAAACATGTTATTAGTTTGCCCATGCGGGCCTCCCCCTGTACTTAGAGCTGCGAGGTTGCTGTCTCCGAGGCTCGCTTCTCTCTTCTGGTCTCATCCCACTTGGCCTGACCCTGCAATAAAGTTGGTGAATTGCATCAGAGTTTCTAAAGAAGATCCTGAGCGCCCAGAGGGAGTTCTGTGTTGTTGTATGTCAGCTGCTTCTCTGCTCACTGCAAACATGTACTTAGCAGTTGCAAGCAGGAGATTGAGATTGTGTTATTGCAGGCAGGTTATTTCTACAGGTGTCTTGGTGGAGATCGAAAATTTGGGGTAGATCTTTCATCAGATCAAACCGATTGGTCAAATATTATACAATCTTGGTTATGAACCTCAAGACAAGCACTCTCCAGGATGGTCTTTTTTCTGAAGCCTCACCTCCCTCCACTGCTCCATTGCCAATATGGCAACAATAATTCCCCCAGCTGCTGTTTAGGGGGCAAGTTACCCCTGACCTGTTCTTTGGCTTCCACGGTTGGCTGTCGCATCTTCATTGGAAACAGTTTAATAAAGCAGTGCTTACACACATATATATATATATATATATATATATATATATAATATATATATATATATATATATAATCTCTATTTATCTATTTATCCATCTCTGTCTATATATATATCTCTCTATATAGATGTATCTCTCTATATAGATGTATCTCTCTATATAGATATACCTCTCTATATAGATATATTTTTTATATATAGTTTAACACATGGAATCTAGTATAGAGTAATGATGACCTCAGGTGTGTTCGGATCACAGTTTGAACCCACCTGAGCAATGCCCACCAGGAAGCGTTTACCTGTACTGAACCAATAATCCGTAGCCAGTGCTCTGCAGCCGTACATATATACAAGGGGCCACTTATGATTGGCCCAGCACAGTGGCACCTTGCTGGCAGGATTGCTCAGGTAGGTTCAGCCTAGGATCCAAATATGCTTAAGCTCATCCCTCGTGGATGCAGACATGTGATTTTTTTTGTTATTTTAGTAGTCTGAAAAAGTGTGCAGAGTTAACATTTTAATATATATATATATATATATATATATATAGATATATAGATATAGATATTTTTTTGTTTGTGCTGTCTCTTGTTAAGATTTCCCTTCACTTCCTGTTCCAGGAGACACTCCAGGAAGTGAGAGGAAAACTCTCCTGGTATCTGAAAACTCGCATTTACATAGCTGTCAGCAGATCTCATGTCCACACCTGGAAGATTTCCCCACTATTCCTGTTCCAGTGACGAATAACATTTTATTAAAGTGATTGTAAAGACACAAGGTCTTTTACCTTCATGCATTGTGTCTTTGGCTCCTGCTGCTGTCAATCACAGCCAGGAGATGGCGGGGCCGAGCCACTGCTTCATGTCTGAATGGACATATAGAGCAGCAGAGCAGCTCGAGTGCCCCCATAGCAAGCTGCTTGCTGTGGGGGGCAGGAGGGAGGTGCTAGAAGTGCCAACGTGGGACCCACGAAGAGGTTGATCCAGGCTGCTCTGTGTAAAGGCATTGCACAGAGCAGGTAACTATGACATGTTTGTTTTATTTTTTGATTCCAAATATTTTATTGAAATTTTTGAAGAAGAACAATAATGAATATAACAAATTCACATTGTGTAACAAACCATAATAGATGCAATAAATACCATTAAATAGCATTGTATAAACAGATTAATAACTTTGCCATATATAGTAAGTTGTACGGGTTTGTTTTATTTTTTAATATAAAAAAAAATACTTTTTGATATCACTTTCATTTCCCATCACCTCCTGTCTTGTGATAGTGGTCACTGGAAAAATGTGGACACTGACAACAATAAAAACGTATGTGTAAAAAGGTAAAGAGAGCGCCAAATGAAAATCTTTTGGAGTCCAAAGTCTTTGTCAGGAATCGGCAGCAAGGATGGCCAAATCTACGTAGGAAGGGGAACCCAAACAGGCAGCAAGGTTCAGGGTAAAGGTACCAAGCAGAAAGCATGATTAAAGAGCAGAAACAACATAATGGCTAGCAGTATCTGGCAGCAAGCAAAACACTGGAGCAAGGAGTACTAGAAGAGGGACTAAATACCCTCCCAGCAGCCAGCACTAGGTGGAGCTGATGAGCTGGGAAACACCCACTGGTGGATGCCGGAACTACAAAGGTCCCCTCTAGAAAGCAGTGTGCTACCAGCAGGTGATCAAGTGCCTGATCGTCTTTATTATTGTTCAACTGCTTACAAGCAGAAGAGATCCAGTGTTTTTCGGGGGCATATCTACTGTAAACACAGAACTGCCTGCTAGAGCACCTATGAGTTAATTTTACATTCTGCCATTTCACCCAGCCCCTTTGGGGGATTTGTTACCCCAGAAATGTGTTGATGACCTTTTGTCCTGCTGCTTGTAGCCAGTTGACCAACAAAAAAAATGTTACTTCTCTGAGATCTGATTGGTGTTGCCAGGTATAATCGGAGATTACGTTATAACACAAGGTGGCATTCACGTACATCTCTCTGATTGACTCCTGAGCTGTGATACAGCTGTGTCCTATATCGTCTCTGTATTCAGCGACTGAAGTGACCAGATGGCTCCACATTATCCGCAGAGCTCTGTCTCCATCCTGCTTCCTCTCTCCTCCACCCTGATCTTTCCTTGTGCCAGGCACGAGGAGTGTGAAATGCGCAGAATTGTGCTGATCCCGTTCATTATAATCTGACTCCATCTGCTACCACCATCTCTGCTTCGCTAACTTGCTTTCCAGACTTATGAGTAAGAGACTTGGGCGCTTTTTTTTTATTTTTTATCCTGTTCATATTTTCCCACTTTGCCTTCTGCTGTTGGAGTGCTGACCGTTGTGTCATTGCTATCTAGCAAAGTCATAGCTGGTTGAAAGTCTTTATTTTTCTGTATCTCCAGGATAAAATATCCCTGACTAGAAATAAATCCATAACTATTGACTCGCTCATCCGTGTATTTATGGAGCTTGCTTTGTGCACTGGTGTGCAGTCATGTTGGAACAGGAAGGGGCCGTCCCAAAACTCGTCCCACAAAGTTGGGAGCATGAATGAAAATGTCTTGGTATGCTGACGCCTTAAGAGTTCCTGTCACTGGAACTAAGGGGCCAAGCCCAACCCCTAAAAAAAACAACCCAACACCATAATGATTTGGGGGGGGGGGGGTAGCCCAATACATTGGCAATATAGTGAGGATGAGCGAGTTTGGGGTGGAGGAATCTGAATAGCCTGCAAAGAGCGCTGACCTCAACCTGATAGTGTTTCTCAACTCCATTCCTTAAGGCGCACCAACAGGTCATGCTTTCAGGATTTTCCTCCGATGAAACGGCTGTGGTAATTACTAAGGCAGTGAAACTGATTCGTCTTGTGCAAAATAATGGAAATCCTGAAAACATGACCTGTTGGGGCCTCTTGAGGGTGGGAGTTAAGAAACACTGCGATAGAACACCATTGGGATAAATTGGATTGGAGACTATGAGCCAGGTCGTCTGGTCCAACATCCGTGCCTAACCTCACAAATGTACTTCTAGAAGAATGGTCAAACATTCCCATAGACACACTCCTAAACCTTGTGGGGACGGCCTTCCCAGAAGAGTTGAATCTGTTATAGCTGCAAAGGGTGGGCCAACTCGATATTGAACCCTACGGACTAAGACTGGGATGCCATTAACGGTCATGTGTGTGTAAAGGCAGACGTCCTAATACTTTTGGCAATATAGTGTATATAGTGCAAGATACAGGCTATACACATATAGGTACAGTATACTTCCTAAGAGGTCAAAACAGAATCTGTGGCAAGACTTGAAAATTGCTGTTCAGGCGCTCTCCATCCAATCTGACAGAGCTTGAGATATTTTTCAAAAAAGAGTGGGAAAAAATTTCCCTCTCTAGATGTACAAAGTTGGTAGAGACATCCCCAAAAAGACTTTCAGTTGTAATTGCAGTGAAAGGCGGTTCTACAAAGTATTGAATCAGGGGGGGCGCTATACAAATGTACCCCACACTTTTAACATATTTGTAAAAAAAAAAAAATTTTTTTTTTATAATTTTTGCTTTCAATTATGTGCCACTTTGTGTTGGTCTATCACATAAAATACATTCACGTTTTTAGTTGTAACATGACAAAATTTGGTAAAGTTTCAAGGGGTATGAATACTTTTTCAAGGCACTACATCACATAGCCGTCATTAGTCTACAGTACATGGCTAGCTGCTGGTGTATGTTTTGCACCATAGTACACCCATTGTTCCATTCCATAGGGATTATTCACATGGGATTATAGTGGTGTGATTGAGCGGTTTACAGTTGCAGGACTAATAGAACTGAAATATCTTTTTTTCTTTTTTTTTGGAGGGGTCGGAGTAATGGCTCCCTGCAGACTGGTGCAGGCACCCTTGGCTGATTATCCATGTAGCACTAATTGTTAGAACTAAAGATATTTTATAATTTTTTGGAAGGTTAGAGTTATGGCTCCCTCAGGATGAAGACTGACACCGCTGGCTGATTATGCTTAGGGAAAAGTCAAACTGCCAAGTTGGATTTCCACCCTCGATCTCAAATCCCCCCCCCCCCCCCCAAGATAATGAGAACATCAGTCGGGGGTTTGGGTAACATGAGCGTGCCTGTCTATGCACATATCTCTGAAGTAAAAGATTGTTTAGCTCTCGCGTATGGCCACCAGCTAATGTCTGCACCCAACTTTTTACATTAGGAGGGTCATCCCACCCAACAGTAATATTTTAGCAGTAAATGGATTCTAGGACTCCGCAGACCCCCCGACCTTCCATTTGTTATGAAGACTACAGGGAGGGGTTCAGGCCTTTATTCATTCTAGTCTTATGCAGGCCATACATGGTTCGAATTCCGAACGTTTTGGCAATTGAAAGTGCGTTTTGTAATCCGATTTCAAATTTCGACCAACCAAGCCTTCAATTACGGAAAATAAAATTTGTGGTCGGGAATCTTCCCCACTTTCCGGGTCACAGCGCGTTTTCTTTTTCGATTCGATTTCTCGCACGATTCCCCCATCATGGATTAGAAGTTTGTTTTTCCAAAAATGTCCAACATGCCCGACCAACTCAAATTTGATGGGCGCATGAAAATCGGTCTTTGCTATGGCCACACTTATGGTCGAAAAAATGTGATCAATTCGGAATTGGACACGTGTGGCCGGCAGTAGACTCTTGGATCTCCTCATGCCTTCCATTACATTTTTTAAAAAGGCTCATTGTAATGCTGTGGTGGGTGTGCAGACCTGGGGACTGGGACAACCAAGGTCCTTCCATAAATATCGGTTTTGGTTGGACTGTCTGGGTAATAAGATGTTAGCCTGATCCTTCAAGATGCGGTTTGATGCAGCAACAAATATCCTTTATTGCTTCTCCTGACGTCTTGCGGATTATCATTGAGTTTTCAGATCGCACTGCAGATGAGAGCGAAGCATTGACAAGACTTCAGGAGGGTGATATCGGGGATGGTGAGCGGAGGAGGAAGGCCTGACATTAAAGCAGGGATGATGAGAGGTGAATTTTTTTCAGACTCCCAACTGCTGGCATCTGCCGCCTCTGCTACAATGATCTGCTGATGAAGTGTAAGGGCGGTGTTGGCACATTAAGCATGCATTGGTTAGAACCTCTCATCTCTTCGTTAGATGTTGGATGGAACTTCAGCCACCTAATATAGATCTTTTAGAGGTTACAAGAGGATCGCAGCCAGACTCCCTGTTTTCTGGCATAAGACGTTAAATGCTGCTGCAGCTAGTCAACTGCAGTTCAGTTATCAGTGATGGGCAAAATTGTCTTTAAAGGCAGGAACGTCTGTCTCCAATGTTGGGGCAGAGCAGCCCAGTGGCTGTTGAGCCAACAGTATTGACTCTGGTCTTACAGAAGGGGGGATACCTTGGAATCGGTGTGCAGAGCAACACTTGGTTCTGTTTTGAGACCACCTCCATTAGGAGGATGTCAATCTTACGGGCAAATGTTTTTAAAGGCAGGAACGTCTATCTCCAATGATGGGGCAGAGGAACCCAGTGGTTGTTGAGCCAACATTGACACTGATCTTGTAGAAGGGGGCACCTTGAAATCGATGGGGTATATAGAAGTGTGCAGAGCAGCGCTTAATTTTATTTGATGCCTTCTACATTAGAATGATGTCAAGTTCGAGCGTGCGTGCTCACAACAGGATCACTAGAATGTTCCAGAACACTTTCCTTCTTTGTATGAGCCGCTCCCCCACTGATCAGATCACCTAAGTGTTGCTACTTCTCTGTCGGAAATGCTGCAAAACATAAGTCACTGGTGAGAGGGTGACTCCATGCTCATCCGGCCGGCAAGGGGGAGAGACATGCAAACTTTTTACTGCCACACGTTATCCGCCATAGTTTTCCAGTTTTCTGAATTCTAGTGTCCATACGCACTTGTGGGTGGTGGATTGCTTAGATTTGGGGTGTCCAACTCCATTTCATTGCAGGCCGCATCAGCAGTATGGTCGCCCACAAAGGGCCAGCTGTATCTGTAACTCTAGATGTTAGGAGCACCCCTACATCAGATGTCAAGCCTCCCTTACATCACGGTGCACCCTCCCCTCCCTTACATCACGGTGCACCCTCCCCTCCCTTACATCACGGTGCACCCTCCCCTCCCTTACATCACGGTGCACCCTCCCCTCCCTTACATCACGGTGCACCCTCCCTTACATCACGGTGCACCCTCCCCTCCCTTACATCACGGTGCACCCTCCCCTCCCTTACATCACGGTGCACCCTCCCCTCCCTTACATCACGGTGCACCCTCCCCTCCCTTACATCACGTTGCACCCTCCCCTCCCTTACATCACGGTGCACCCTCCCCTCCCTTACATCACGGTGCACCCTCCCCTCCCTTACATCACGGTGCACCCTCCCCTCCCTTACATCACGGTGCACCCTCCCTTACCTTGTACTGCTACCAAGAAGAAGCAGGGTGTAGCTGGGAAGCAGGAAGTGCAGGGTTTGGAGGAGAACCAGAGGAGGGCTGGAGTCAGCTGCCTGCTCAATGCTCAAACCAGGAGTGGCAAAGACTAGGGGGTGTTGCGGCTTCACAGGGATACACAGGCTCTGTAGGAGGATTTTTAACAACCTCTACTACTGAGAGGGGGAGTGTGGCAGAAATGAACCTCTCCGCACCCGCACAGAGTAGCGCAAGATCTGGTGAAGGAGTACTGTAGTCTTCTCTGCTGCCCACTGCCGAAACAGGGTGTGGGTGGAGGCGAGGTGGTGACGTAGGAGAGAGGTGAGGGCCTTGACGAGGGATTTGACACAAATCTTGGTGTCCTGGCCTGGATATAAGCTGAAGATCGAAGTGCTGCAAGGCAGATTTGCTAACCACATAGCTACTGTGCTGCCCCATTTCGAAAGAAGTGGTTCATGGTGGCAGCTTCTGTGTGTCTTATGGCAGGTTTTCTTTAATGTTTTAAAGTCTTGATTTTGTATATGACGATTACCTTGGAGCCACCATCATAGTTGGGTCTCGCTCATCCTCTTCATCTCACCAAAGTTCTTTCTGGAAACAGTAGTCTCTCTGCAGCCTCGAATAACTTTAATGACCAATAATGCTTCGATTAGCCATAGTTCTTGAGATCCTGAGCTGCTTGATCTTTTTTCTTTTTTTAATTACACAAAGTACTTTTATTGAAATAATGTAATTTGATAATGCCAATGTGTTCTATTAATCTACTTCAAAGATAGATTTTTTTTTTTTACATCTGGTTAAAACATAATTTTTTTTCCCTCCCCCAACAGGACTGTCCTCAGATTCTGCCTTCAACCCAAATCTACATCCCTGTTGGAGTGGTAAAACCCATCACACTGACCGCCAAGAACCTCCCGCAGCCGCAGTCGGGCCAGCGCAACTACGAGTGCATCTTCCACATCCCGGGGAGTGTGACCCGCGTCACTGCTCTGCGCTTCAACAGCACCAGCATCCAATGTCAGAACACTTCGGTAAGGGCCCCGCGCTGTGCCAAGTACAGGACCCCCATGTGCTTTCTCTACAGCGTTCTTATACTTTGACCATCAGCGAATGGCGGAAACGCTTTTCTGTGATCGGTTGACAGTCGCATTTTTTTATTCGTCCCCTTAACTCCTCAATCTGTTGCAGAGTAGGGGGTGGTGTTATCATTGCTGTAACACGGCATGTATGTAATAAGAACCACGTTTGTCTTTATCAGTGACAGACCGATGAAGAGCCTGAGACAATTCATTAGAGACTGACAGATCCCATATCTGTAAATCACTGATAGCCAATATTCTCTATAACAGCAGCTCAGGCGCTGAAATTACACGAGCAAGGGATTCTGGGAAATGGCTGAACAAAAGAGGGAATGTGTAACTTGGGTTCACATGTGGAGGAGCCTACAATAGCGGTCTTTTCCTAGTTGGCCATACACAGCTCAATATTTGGCCAACTCTGTGAATCCCTGGTGATCCTGCCATGAAGGTTCTTCTTCGAGCACTTCTTGTTTTAGGGTCTATTAAAGGGGTTGTAAAGGTACAATTTTTTTTCCCCCTAAATAGCTTCCTTTACCTTAGTGCAGTCCTCCTTCACTTACCTCATCCTTCCATTTTGCTTTTAAATGTCCTTATTTCTTCTAAAAAATCCTCACTTCCTGTTCTTCTGTCTGTAACTCCACACCGTAATGCGAGGCTTTCTCCCTGGTGTGGAGTGTCGTGCTCGCCTCCTCCCTTGGAGTACAGGAGAGTCAGGACGCTCTCTACATTGCAGATAGAGAAATGAGCTGTGTGTTAGTGGGCGTCCTGACTCTCCTGTAGTCTAAGGGAGGGGGCGAGCATGACACTCCACACCAGGGAGAAAGCCTCACATTACTGTGTGGAGTTACAGACAGAAGAACAGGAATTGAGGATTTCTCAGAAGAAATGAGGACATTTAAAAGCAAAATGGAAGGGTGAGGTAAGTAAAGGAGGACTGCACTAAGGTAAAGGAAGATATTTAGGGAAAAAAAATCCTTTACAACCACTTTAAACTAGTCACACTAATTCAGGAGATCAAAGGCACCCACATGCCAGTTTGGAAATGTATAGGGAGAACTGGAGAAGGGGATTTTTATGGTGCCACGAACATGACAACATTTAAAAAATAACATTTTATTTTTTATATATATATATTTTTATTAATATGGAAATATTAACAAGATTGAACAAATGTTAACTCTCATAACATAAACAAACATGTATAAAAACAGCATGATAACGAACAATATAATGCATATAAAGCTATATAAATGGCTTCTGGTTCAACGTGTTTCGCTAATTGCTTCTTCAGGAGCTGTAAGGCATATACTGGCTTCAAAGAAGATGCAGGAAAAAAAATGTAAAGGGGGGGTTTCACTTAAAGGGTTACTAAAGGAAAAAAATGTTTTTGCTGAAATTACTATTTACATAAAAGTTAACTGATTCCTTTTCAAAATGATTAAAAATAGATAAAAATCAATCATATAATGTGCCTGCAGGTTAGTTTCACTTTTGAACTGGCTTCATGTTTCTGCAAAGTAGAAATAGACACACAGAACAAAAACAAACAAATCCAGGGCAGTGTTTTGTTTTTAAAATGAATCCGATTGGTTCTGGGAAGTTTTAGACGTACAGTAATGACAGCTTAAACCATCGTGAGAAAGCTCCCAGTATGGTGGTTATAAGGAAACAGACAAGCAGGAAGTGTGGAGAACAGAGCAGGATTACAGCAACTTCAAAGCAAAAACGAACAATAAGGACATGAAACCAGTACTGCAGTAAGGTAAAGGAAGCTAATTGGCTAAAAAAAAAAAATTCCTTTAGTGACCCTACTACTAGCACTCTGTATAAAAAAAAAAAAAAAATGTGAATTTTAATATGTACAAAAACATTGCACTAGTAGACAAGTGGTTAACACGGCACACCGGGATGCCAGGGCGTGAATGAGCCCCCAGATGGAGCGGCATGTAACATTCATCCAGTGATCCATGTATTGCTGAATGATGCCTGTCCTGTGTATCTGCCGGACTGCGTGTTTTTCATATTAGATTTGTGTGCTGGGAAGTTGTCCTGCGTGGGCGGTTTTGCAGTCCCCGTGCTTCTTCCTATTTCTCTGGAGATTTCCACTTACATTTATTTGCATAGTGTTTTTCTCCCAAAGGGACTCGGGCAGGTTTATAAATGCAGAAAGGAAAATAGAAAGCACAACTGCACCGTCTATAATCCCGAGAAGAGGCAGTCAACCGCAGAGTTTTAAAGGGATTTCCACATTCAGATTCAGGTTTTATCTCTCGCCTTGTGCGCAGTCTGAAGCCACTTTTACTAAACATATTTTGTTGCTCCTTTTTGAGTGTTTTCTGTACAGATCTCTGTGTGTTCAGGCAGAGCGGAGTATTTTCACTGTCCTCATTCAGATATGTCTTGTGTCTGCTGCATTGTGTCTTGATGGCTGGTACATGTCGTGTCCCAAGATTGCATGCTGACAGCAGAGGGGGGGGGGGGGGGGTTGTCCATTAATGAGATTAAAGTGGGCCTTTTATCCCTTCCTGACATGTTGCAATAATTAATATATATATATAATCAATAAGGTGTGCTGCTCCCAATCCTATAGCTGAGTCACCTGTGGGGGTAATTGGTTGACATGCACTAGGCCCAGGCTCATCATTTGCCCCACACACCAAATGCTTCCCAGAAATACTGTCTGGCCCCTTGGCAATGGGAGTGTTTTCCGGCCCCTTAACGTCTGGATTTTTTTCCGGCCCCCCCTTGGCGTTGGGGAGTGTCTTGCGCCCCCCCTTGGCGTTGGGGAGTGTCTTGCGCCCCCCCTTGGCGTTGGGGAGTGTCTTGCGCCCCCCCTTGGCGTTGGGGAGTGTCTTGCGCCCCCCCTTGGCGTTGGGGAGTGTCTTGCGCCCCCCCTTGGTTGGGGAGTGTCTTGCGCCCCCCCTTGGCGTTGGGGAGTGTCTTGCTTGCGCCCCCCTTGGCGTTGGGGAGTGTCTTGCGCCCCCCCTTGGCGTTGGGGAGTGTCTTGCACCCCCCTTGGCGTTGGGGAGTGTCTTGGCGCCCCCCTTGGCGGTGGGGAGTGTCTTGCGCCCCCCCATGGCGTTGGGGAGTGTCTTGCGCCCCCCCTTGGCGTTGGGGAGTGTCTTGCGCCCCCCCCTGGCGTTGGGAGTGTCTTGCGCCCCCCCCTTGGCGTTGGGGAGTGTCTTGCGCCCCCCCTTGGCGTTGGGGAGTGTCTTCGCGCCCCCCCTTGGCGTTGGGGAGTGTCTTGCGCCCGCCCCTTGGCGTTGGGGAGTGTCTTGCGCCCCCCCTTGGCGTTGGGGAGTGTCTTGCGCCCCCCCTTGGCGTTGGGGAGTGTCTTGCGCCCCCCCTTGGCGTTGGGGAGTGTCTTGCGCCCCCCCTTGGCGTTGGGGGGAGTGTCGCCCCCCTTGGCGTTGGGAGTGTCTTGCCCCCCCCTTGGCGTTGGGAGTGTCTTGCGCCCCCCCTTGGCGTTGGGAGTGTCTTGCGCCCCCCCCTTGGCGTTGGGGAGTGTCTTGCGCCCCCCCTGCGTTGGGGAGTGTCTTGCGCCCCCCCCTTGGGGTTGGGGAGTGTCTTGCCCCCCCCCCTCCGTGGCGTTGGGGAGTGTCTTGCGCCCCCCCCTTGGCGTTGGGGAGTGTCTTGCCTTGGCGTTGGGGAGTGTCTTGCCCCCCCCCTTGGCGTTGGGGAGTGTCTTGCGCCCCCCCTTGGGGTTGGGGAGTGTCTTGCCCCCCCCCCTCCTTGGCGTTGGGGCGTGTCTTGCGCCCCCCCTTGGCGTTGGGGAGTGTCTTGCGCCCCCCCTTGGCGTTGGGGCGTGTCTTGCGCCCCCCCTTGGCGTTGGGGAGTGTCTTACTGTGACATCACACCCTCCCCATAGTCCAATTAGCCAATGCCTTGCATTCATTGAGAAAATGCAAAACATTCTCTGAATGAAGCCATGCCAAGTGGCTGACCTCCTGTGTTTACAGGGCAGCAGCTCAGCACAGGACCTGGAAATTAGTGGAGATCACTGGATTAGAGGTGCCTATCGCAATGATTTCCAGCTTCTAGAGCAGTGATGGCGAATATTGCCACCCCAGATGTTTTGGAACTACATTTCCCATGATACTCTTGCACTCTGCCTGGCCGTAGGTCCTCTGGACCCGGCTCTTAGAACACATGTAGATCTACTTCTCCTCTATAAGTGTGCAAAGTTTGTCGTCTAGGAGACCTTCGGTGGGCGAGAACCAATTTTTAAAAGCTGAGCACCCCTTCTATAGACTTTAGGGTTGTACCGATACTAGTATCGGTATCGGAACGGATACCGAGTATTTGCGGGAGTACTTGTACTCGTGCAAATGCTCCCGATACTTCTGCCGATACTTTTTTTGTATTTATCATCATGTTCTGTGAAAATTCTTTGAGTTTTTTTACTACTGTGTGACAAGCAAATGAAACATTTTTATTCTTTTATAATGTCTTGAGTTAGAGTTCTTCATAATTCTAAAGAAAATATCCTTAGTCTGTATTGTGGTTTGAAAACTGTCACATGACATTTAAAAAAAGTATCGGTATTCGGTATCGGCGAGTACATGGAAAAAAAGTATCGGTACTTGTACTCGGTCCTAAAAAAAGTGGTATCGGGACAACCCTAATAGACTCCCGTGTTAAACGTCAGTCTAGGCATGGGCACAATGAGGCATGCAGATGGACACCCTAGGCTTATACTCAAGTCAATACGTTTTCCCAGTTTTTTGTGGTAAAATTAGGTGCCTCAGCTTATATTCGGGTCGGCTTATACTCGAGAGTGTGTGTGTGTGTGTGTGTGTGTGTGTGTGTGTATATATATATATATATATATATAATTGGCCCAAGTTTGATCAATGTAACATGTAATAATATACATACCTGGAACTCTTCTATAAGGCGAGTAAGAAAGAATCGCCTTATAGAATCCATTAGAAGACACAACTCTGCTTTATATCCTTATCTCCTGCAGGTGGCACTATATCCTTATCTCCTGCAGGTGGCACTATACCCGATAGGTGGTGATCTAAAGCAGAGCTGTGTCCTCCAATGAACACAGAGAGAGGGTTTTACAAAAAATCCAATTTTCCAATGACAGCGGATATAAAAAATTCTTCCCTGGAGAATAGGAAGACTTGGCTGTAAAGCAGGGAATGAAAGAAAACACACTTGCTATAAAATCTGCAGGAGGTCCTGTGCAAGTCAATAAAGTGAAGCCATTTAAATATGGAATCCCCCCTCCCCCCTTCATTGAGCGTTTATGAGCTGACAGTTTTATTGGCTATGGTGTGAGGAGCCGGGATGCGAGCGTGTCTACGGCGGTGCGGTTCACGGTGATGTGTGTTTGCAGAAATCCATATTACGTTTTATGGTTTTGCAGTAGGAAGCCATAAGGGAGCGGCGCGATTTATACGTTCCAAGGCTTGTTTTACAGGTCAGTAAGTGCGTTTTGTTAAATGCTTTTCAGTGAACTGTTTTAAAGGATCGTTCCTCCCCGTGGTCTGCGTGTTGTCTTAACCATATATTGTTTCCTGCAGAGTGCAAAGATGGAATCCTGAGAAGTACAAGCGTTCCTAAAGACTAGATGTTCTTAAAGCTGAAGTTAAATCCACTTCTAGTTTTCCTGCCTTTCGCCTCATCAACATGCTAATGACTTTTTTCAATCTCATTTTCAGTTTATAATTTATTTTAGACCCAGTGATGACATCACTGGCTCTATATTCTTCTCTATGCAATGTAGGCAGATCAGAACTAGTGGGAGGGGCCTCCCAAAAACATCACAGCACCCCGTCTCAGTAGGCGGACTCTTGGGAGGAGTTATGCAATTATGCCTTGATGGGTGGATGTCCGTCTGGAGGCAGGGCTGGACTGGGACAAAAATTTGGCCCTGGACGCCATCCAGACTGGCCCACTTTGACAGGTCTTCCCCATGGCGGCCGGACAACTGTGGAAGCTAGACATTTTCACCCGAGGCAAAGAATCAGTTCAGTGCCCTCCCTTATGGGACAAGATTAGGCAGAAGTGAGAAACTCCCAGGCCCCATAGCTGTTGTCAGCTGTCTGTCCCCTCCCCCATGCTCCTCTATCGCCCCCGCCCCCCCCCCCCCACCCTGCTCCTCTGGTCTTCCCCCTGCTTCTCTGCTCCCCCCAGATGAGCTCTACGGGGAGGGAGAGGAGGTGAGCACTGCGGGAAGGGAGAGACAAAAGAGCGGAGGGGGGCAGCGGTCTGCTGTCACTGAAGCCGTCCCACTGAGCCATCGGCCCACTGGGAAACTCCCTGCAGTCCCAATGGCCAGTCCATCCCTGTCTGGAGGAGTGGGTGTTCCTAGACAGATTGCTTTTGTCTACAGACCACCCTGGGTAACACCCACATGTGATGATTGAAAGAACTGAAATCCAATGAATGATTGGGGTGGTCCAGGAACAGTCAGGCTGTCAGTTTAAAAAAAAAAAAAAAAAAGCTTTTGCCCTTCTGGTCATGTGATTTAATTCGATTTTTAGTTGCTTTATTTCTTTATATACAAAACTGTTGAAATTGTCCAATACTGGGGGGTTCTTCAGCCCTAAAGCTAATCTCTTGCCATAACATACTCCAGTGCCTTCGGGGACACTTATGGGCCAGTAGTACTGACTTATTGCTGGTGTGTGAGAGACGGGCTCATGATCATTGAGATGTTTGTGCGTCTAACCTATGTCTGGAGCAGTGGTCTCCAAACTTTGCTTTTATCCATTCCTTGGGGCACTTTTTTATTCACCGACACCAATGAAGGGCACAACCCCCCCCCCCATGATACCAAATGATGGGGCACCATTCCTCCCAGTTGACCTCACTGATGGGGGCACCGTTCAGTTGACCTTGGGGGGCACCGCAACAAGCAAGCAACTGTGTGGCATTCGTTCCCCCAGTGACTCAGAACAGCAGGCACTGAGTCACCATTCCTGATCACAGTCCTCACCAGATGGGTCACCGTTCCTCCAGGCACCGTCATCGGGCACCAATTCCCAACCACTGACCTCACCCTTGGAGCTACACCGCATCCCTCCTTCCAGTGACCTCACTGATGGGGGCACGTTCCTCAGTGACCTCACTGATGGGGGCACCGTTCCTCCCCATGACCTCACTGATGGGGGGTGGTGTCACTTCGGGTGGAATCCCAGTGACCTACAATGGGGGGCACGGTCCTCCCAGTGACCTCACAGGATTTTCCTCCCAGTCCTTCCTCAGTTTCCTCTCCTGATCCTGGTTCGGGGTTCGTTCCTCCCTGGACCTCACAGATGGGGGAACGGTTTCTCCCAGTGACCGACAGATGGGGGACGGTCTCCTCCAGTGACCTCACAGATGGGGGCACGGTTCTCTCCCAGTGACCTCACAGATGGGGGCCACGGTTCCTCCCAGTGACCTCCACTGATGGGGGCACGGTTCCTCCAGTGACCTCACTGATGGGGGCACGGTTCCTCCCAGTGACCTCACTGATGGGGGCACGGTTCCTCCCAGTGACCTCACTGATGGGGCACGGTTCCTCCCAGTGACCTCACTGATGGGGGCACGGTTCCTCCCAGTGACCTCACTGATGGGGGCACGGTTCCTCCCAGTGACCTCACTGATGGGGGCCCGTGTCCTCCAGTGACCACTCACTGATGGGGGCTCCGTTCCTCCCAGTGACCTCACTGATGGGGGCACGGTTCTCTCAGTGACCTCACTGATGGGGGCACGATTCCTCCCAGTGACCTCACTCCAGATGGTGACTGATGGGGCACGTTTCTCTCCAGTGACCTCACTGATGGGGCACTGTTCCTCCCTGATGGGGCACGGTTTCTCCCAATGACCTCACTGATGGGGGCACGGTTTCTCCCAATGACCTCACTGATGGGGGCACGGTTCCTCCCAGTGACCTCACTGATGGGGGCTCCGTTTCTCCCAGTGACCTCACTGATGGGGGCTCCGTTTCTCCCAGTGACCTCACTGATGGGGGCTCCGTTTCTCCCAGTGACCTCACTGATGGGGCACGGTTTCTCCCAATGACCTCACTGATGGGGGCACGGTTCCTCCCAGTGACTTCACCTATGAGGCACAGTTTCTCCCTATGAAACTAACAATGGAGATTGACACCTCCCGTGGGTGACAATCACAATGGATGGGGCACTTTACTCCTGATGGGTCATTTGTACCTCCCAATGACCTCACTGTGGGGACTACTAAATTTCTTAGAATGGACCTTCACTGGCCTTTTGCATACGAGTTCCTACCCAGTGATCTGCACTGAAAATAAGGCTGCCAGTTCTCCCACTAACATGCAGGTAAATAAATACCAAGCGCAGAACCAGTTACGGTGAGTGACTGCATGAAAACCTGGAGGATTGTGAACTTTTCAGACAGAGGAGTTGAAATCTTTAGTGTAGAAGCCCCCTTTATAAATAAAGCTTGTATGTTCTGTGTGTGGTTTGGGGTTCTGAGGTGCCCGTCTGCCAAGCATCGGAGTGGAAAACAGATGCGGTTCTGCTTGTTGGAGGATTGTATGTGGTGTGGGGGGGGGGGGGCCTCAAAATTACCCTTTCAGTAAATTTTTATCTCCAAAGCAGAAGCCGGGTCAATGAGAGCGTGAAATCCATGAGAGGAGTTCACTGCACCAACCCTCAGTAGATTAATTGTGTTTGCAAAGCTCTCCAGCCAAGAAAATACGGATCTAATATATTGACGGACAAGACGTCTCCCGGGACGGATGTTGTTCCAGGCTGCCCGGCAGCCGCTTCCTCTCTTCCCAGTTCTCCTCTCTATCTGCCTCGGCGATCGCTCATCGCTGCGTGTGTTTTGATGCCCCGTGGGGTTGCACGGCTGAGCTGCCATACCTCAACCGCCTCCAAAGCTGACCGCCATTTCTTCACGGTCATTGGCTGATGATCAGAAGCGTACAGGACTGGTGTGTCAAGTCAAAAATAATTGTTTGCAGGGTTCCTGTAATATTTTCACATGGACATTTCACTCCTCATCTCTGGTTCTGGTGAATATAGAGAAATTACCTGGTCATCCTGTTTCCTGGATTCGGATGGTAGTTCCGTGGTCCGGCTGACAACCCTACTATTCAAATGGCCAAGTTCCTAAGCGTTGTCGACTCCTGGAAATGTCTCCAATTCATTATGCATGCATAGTGACTGTGGCGGTCGGGCGCTTTCTTTGACGCATATGCACAGTAACTCTGGAGCCTGATGTACAAGACGCTGATGGTCTCTGCCCACTGCCTGCAGATGATCTTGGTTGCCAAACTGTGGCCCTTTTGCTTGCCTTTTTTAGCCCTTGAGGGGACTATTCCTTCCACGGACACCAACCCATGGGGCACTATTCCTCTCATTGACTACAACGAAAGGACACTATTCCTCCCACTGACACCAATGATGGGTCACTATTCCTCCCTCCACCACCAGTAGATGGGTCACTATTCCTCCCACTGATACCTTATATTGGTCACTATTCCTCCCACTGGCACCTTATATTGGTCACTATTCCTCCCACTGATACCTTATATTGGTCATTATTCCTCCCTCTGCCACCAATGTTTCCTCCTACCACCCCAAATTATGGGGTACTATTCCTCCCACTGATACCAATTATAGGGCACTTTTCCTCCCACTGTCACAAAAGATAGGACATTGTTTACTCCCACTAGACACCAGTCCATTTTCTAATCCCACAGGCCCTAGCCCAGCCCCCTGAAGTCTCGAGGACCGTGAACTAGCCCTTTGTTAAAGTTTGTAGACCCCATCTAAAACGGTGATTCTGCAGTGATTTTTATTTTTCTTCACATTTGGGCTAAATTCCCATTTGGCATTTTGGGATCGTGGCATTATTCCTTCCACTGATGATACCAATGATGGGGCATTATTTCTCCCACTGATAGCAATGATGGGTCACCATTTCTCCCATTGATACCAATGATGGGTCACCATTTCTCCCATTGATACCAATGATGGGTCACCATTTCTCCCATTGATACCAATGATGGGTCACTATTTCTCCCATTGATACCAATGATGGGTTACTATTCTTCCCATTGATACCAATGTTGGTTGCACTATTCCTCCCACTGATACCAATGATGGGTCACTACTCCTCCCACTGATTCTATTGAGTCACTATTCCTCCCACTGATACCAATGATGGTACACTCTTCCTCCCATTGATACCAATGATGGTACACTCTTCCTCCCATTGATACCAATGATGGGACACTCTTCCTCCCATTGATACCAATGATGGGACACTCTTCCTCCCATTGATACCAATGATGGGACACTCTTCCTCCCATTGATACCAATGATGGGACACTCTTCCTCCCATTGATACCAATGATGGGACACTCTTCCTCCCATTGATAACCAATGATGGTTCACTATTCCTCCCATTGATACCAATGATGGGTCACTATTCCTCCCACTAATACTAATGTTGGGGCACTATTCCTCCCACTGATACCAGCTATGGGGCACTATTCCTCCCACTGATACCAGCTATGGGGCACTATTCCTCCCACTGATACCAGCTATGGGGCACTATTCCTCCCACTGATACCAGCTATGGGGCACTTGTCCTTCTTTTACTATCCAAAGACACTGTGTAATTCTTTAAACTCCCACTGGACACAGTTCGGCCCCCGATGTCTGAATGATATTAAACTGGCTCTTTGGAAAGTTTGGAGACCCTTGTTCTGGACCTTACAAGTGCAGTGTTTCTTCTATTCCATGCATGCTCTTGAGTCATTGAGCCAACGTATTGAAGCCAGAGACAGCCAGGCAATTGGCATTTTGAGACAGACAGATGTCCTTAAAGCATGTCTTTTCCCGGATGCAAAGCGGTCTTTGTCAAACTATTGTTACCCCTGCAGACTAGAATTGAACCCTTTATTTAAGATGTACCTTCACTCGTGCCCATTGATTATACCCAAGGATTGTTTTTTCCCCCTTCCTATTTCTTGAAGACACACAAATACCCACCAATTTCTCGTCAAGACCTGGTTACTCCTCCCCCCATCCCCCCCCCCCTCGCTCACCCCCCCTTCTTTTCTCCCTTTCGATGCGGCCGTCACATTTATCTTGCTCGCAGCCGCGTTTGAAAGTGAGGAGGGAGAATCAGGAGAATTTGATAGGATCCAATTAAATTTGTGCAGATAAAATGATGATGAATTGCAGCCGGGCTCCGCAGAGACACCCTGTACGCTACCGCCGGCCCCAGTCGAGCTCACAAGGAGCTGAGGTCATCAGCTGCAGAGGAGAACGAGCGCACAGATGTGTATATATGTGTACCGGAGAGGAGAGCGCCGCCCGGCCCCGAGCTCAGTACAGTGGGCACCTAGAGGGCGATGCCAGGATGGGCGCTGCATGCGCTGCCGGCTACGTACTGAGAGCACGCTGCTCTTTTCACCTTTTATTTTTTACCTTTGTACAGAATCATTCATCAGCATTCTTTCCATCAGCTGTGTATAAAATAAATTGTACAGCTTCCAGGCATCCAACAAATCCCCGACCTCCTTCAGATGTCCCTTTCTAGGCCTGAGATATAAAATATATATTATGTTTCATACGTACTTTTCTTTATACTCCCTCTGATAGCCGCAGTGTATGGAAGTCAAGGGATGGGATTTACAGGCTTTAAATGGTAGAACTCGATTGGTTGAGGGGAACAATGGACTTCTTAAATGGAACCTTTAGCCAGGTGACAAAATTTGGATATTTATATTTGGGGGAACAAAGTGGGCTACTATCTATGCAGCTGCACTTGGGGCTCTATCGATCAATCTATCCTTTGTCTTATGTTGTATTCTGTTCCCCCCTTCTCTCCCTCTCTCCCTTCCCCCCCCTCTCTCCCTTCCCCCCCCTCTCCCCTCCCCCCCCCCCCCCCTCTCTCCCTTCCCCCCCCTCTCTCCTCCCTTCCCCCCCCTCTCTCCTTCCCCCCCCTCTCCCCTTCCCCCCCCCTCTCCTCCCCTTCCCCCCCCTCTCTCCCTTTTCCCCCCCTCTCTCCCTTTTCCCCCCCTCTCTCCCTCCCCCCCCCCCTCTCTCTCCTTTCCCCCCCCCCCCTCCTCTCCCCCTTTTTCCCCCCCTCTCTCCCTTTTCCCCCCCTCTCCCCTTTTCCCCCCTCTCTCCCTTCCCCCCCCCCCTCTCCCTTCCCCCCCCCTCTCTCCCTCCCCCCCCCCTCTCTCCCTTTTCCCCCCCCCTCTCTCCCTTTCCCCCCCTCTCTCCCTTTCCCCCCCTCTCTCCCTTTGTTTACTTTTGCCCCTTTCCTTTGGTTCCTTTTCCGCCTTTCCTTTGTTTCCTTTTCCCCCTTTCCTTTGTTTCCCCCCCTTTTCCCTTGCCTTTTCTTCACCCCCCCCCTTGCCTTTTCACCCCCCCCCCCTTTGCCTTTTCATCCCCCCCTTGCCTTTTCATCCCCCCCCTTGCCTTTTCATCCCCCCCCCCTTGCCTTTTCATCCCCCCCCCCTTGCCTTTTCATCCCCCCCCCTTGCCTTTCATCCCCCCCTTGCCTTTTCATCCCCCCCCCTGCCTTTTCATCCCCCCTTGCCTTTTCACCCCCCCTCTTGCCTTTTCATCCCCCCCCCCTCTTGCCTTTTCACCCCCCCCCCCCTGCCTTTTCATCTCCCCCCTTGCCTTTTCATCTCCCCCCTTGCCTTTTCATCTCCCCCCTTGCCTTTTCATCTCCCCCCCCTTCCCCCCTTGCCTTTTCATCTCCCCCCCTCCCCCCCTTGCCTTTTCATCTCCCCCCCTTGCCTTTTCATCTCCCCCCCTTGCCTTTTCATTCCCCCCACCTTGCCTTTTCATTCCCACCTTGCCTTTTCATTCCCACCTTGCCTTTTTCATCCCCTCTCTTGCCTTTTCATCCCCTCTCTTGCCTTTTCATCCCCTCTCTTGCCTTTTCATCCCTCCCCTTTATTCGTTTCTTTTTATAAGTGATCACATTCCCTCTGTTCTCAGCTGCATAAGAGCTGGGGGAAGAAAAGCAGTAGTCCACTGATTTTCCTAGTCAATGGCTGTGCGGGGGGAGGGGGCATGTCAGGACAAGTCTGATCATTTAAGGAGAAAGGGTTGAGTTCCCAGCATAGCTATAGAACTGACCATGCTGTTTTCTCCTGCTTAGTGTTGTCAGTTTTTAATAGGAAAGCAGAGGGACTGGCAGGAAGACCGGGGATTTCACATAAAGGAACCAATACAAAGAGAACAGGATACTTTCTCATACAAGTACATGGTACAGCAGCCACAGACCAGGGATATGAAATGTTGGGGTAACAAATGCTTTACCTTCTTGGCAGCCATTTTTGTTTTGGCTCTTGCCCTCTTGTGCTCTTTCTCTCTTGCATTCTTCTCTTCGCTCTCGCTGTTTATTATTTCTCTCTTTTTCTTTTCCCTCCCTCGTATTCCCCCCTCCAGCATTACACATAAATCCATGTTGGCACCTATCTGCTTTTTTGTAGCGGCATCGAAGATAAATCCCGAAATTAATTCTGGAGACACATCTGGTAAACACGACATAAAAGCCGCTAAATCACAATAATGCATTTAATTTGTTGATATTTATTTTTAACTTCTTTCTCCCCCTTTTATTAAAAGATGCTGAAAAGAAGAATGCACCCCTCCCCCCTCGCCACCAAGTCAGCTCTTCTCCCTGCCAGAAGAGAATTTATCGCCATATTTAATCAGCTAAATTGAAGCGCTTGTTGTGCTTTTCATGGAGTGCTGACGGGGGAGTAAATTGGGGTCCTCTGAGCGGGGTTCTTCTTTTAATTTTCCTTATAGGACCAGCACAACATATCCATTAAAAGGGGATCTCCAACGAAAAATGCTCTCTAAAGGTTCATTTCCATTTGCTTTAGTCTCTGAAGAGTGATCCCCATTCAGATCGCTCTTCCTTAGGTGGCATTGTATCACCTGCCTGCTTTAAAGGGGTTGTAAAGGAAACATTTTTTTCATAATAAGCATCCTTTACCTGCAGACATTCCTCTTTTCACTTCCTCATTGTTCGTTTTTGCTCAGAAGTTGCTCTATTTCTTCTCTGTTCTGTTCACTTCCTGCTTGTCTGATTGTTACTCACCACCGTGAAGGGAGGCTTTACTGCGGTGGTCAGTGACATGCTCGCCCCCTCCTGGGAACTACATCTGTGCGGCAGGACGCTCTCTACATGTTAGAGACTTCAAGGAGGTGTGAATTACTGGGCGTGCCGCAATTCATACTGGGAAATGTAGTTCTTGCATGAACGAGCGATGCAAACCAGGAAGTGAATGAGAGAACAAACTAGAATGCCGGAGGTGATACAGATGAAGGAATTTAATAGGTATTTACTCGTTTGTTAACAGAATCATTACACTATTCTGTCTGTCTACCTTGCAGACATTCATTTTAGGCAACATTTTTTTTTCCTTTACAACTCCTTGAGGGTCCTTTCACACGGAGCGGACCGTTTTTCGATCCGCCCCGTGTGTGTCCGTCGGCTCAGCGGGGATCCCCGCTGAGCTGTTGGCGGACAGGGCGGTCCCCGCACACTGTGCAGGGACCGCCCTGTCTCTCCTCCGCTCTCCCCTATGGGGAATCGGATGAACACGGACCGTATGTCCGTATTCATCCGATTCGATCCTTCAGACGGAAGAAAAATAGGATTTTCTTTCGTCTGAAAAACCGGATCTTTGCGGAGGCGGGTCATTACGGACTTTAGCGGATGCTCATCCGCTAACGGCCGTGATCACATAGGGTAGTATTACAAGCCCTTAAACGGACTTGTAATAAACGGACGAGCGGTCCGCCCGTGTGAAAGGGCCCTTAATCCCTTGAGCCCCGCAGTAGCGCACAGTTGCAGAGCAGTCGCATTCACTCAAAGCTGGGGTTCTCCAAAACAATGGCCCTCCAGTTGTTTAGCAACTACAGTTCCCATCATGCATCCACGCGCCCATCACAAATAATCCCTGCAATGTGACTACCATGTGTATTTCCTATGATCACCAGCTCCATCTAGTGGCTATAATAAATGCCACGATCAGGAAAATACTGCTTTATTGCCAGCAGATGGAGCTGCTAATCACATAAGATGCACGCTAAGGCATTCAGACAGCGATGTTTTTTTTTTATATACGCACAAAGCCGATGACGGAGATATTTTGTGAATGACGAGTGCTGCCTCAGCTCCTCAATAACAATCAATATAGAAAAAAGGATGGAGTTGGTGGTTTTAATGAACTATCTCCTCCCCTCCCCCGCCTTTCAATACATTTAATTTTCTCCGACCGCTCTCCAGCCCATTTTCCGTCGCTCATCACGTCCTGGTTAAGTGCTTTATTTTTTTGGGGGGGATAACATACCATGCTTTCGCTTAATGTCTCCATCCTTGATGATTAGTACATTTAGGTATCGAATATTGTTTTGTTGACTTCCACACATTAATGGAAGGAAGAATTTCCTGGAAAATCTGCTCGTAGTAAGAAATATTCTCCGGGGACGGGCTGAAATATTTACCGGAGCATTAATGAGGGTCGATGTCGCAGTGACCTCTGCCAAGCAGATCCAAGCCCCAGCGCCTGGCCCTTTGGTGTACCAAGTCCGTATTCAAAGCACAATATTGTGTTTTTACAGAAAAAAATTAAAACATGAACCTTTTATATGACTTTTGTGTTACTTTGCCGTTTCATTGTTAAGTCAGTATATGAGGGATGAGATTTGCATTTATGCCTAAAGCTGAAGTTTATTCTCCTTATAGATTGCCTACCTCAGGGCCGATCCTAGGCAGGGTGCACGGGGTGCTCCGCACCCAGGCGCCGCAGAGGTGGGGGCGCCGAAGCTCCAAAGTGCTCCCCTCCCTCCTCCTTGTCTGTGTCCGGAGCCCGGAGCACAAGTAGCGGGTGCTGTGGTTCCCCATCCCGCTTTCTCTATCCGCTGGCAACTGACAAGAGCGCATACCTCCCACTGTCCCCGGAATCCGGATTGGGTACCGCAGCGGAGCCTAGTACCAGGAACACGTTTAATTCTCCACTAATTAATTCTGTCCGGTGTGCATGGAGCAGTCTCCTGTCTGCCCCACCCCCTCTGCGTGTGCCGGCTCTTTTCCCATAGGCGGTGTGATGAGAGGCTTCTGGGTTGGCCGGAGCTGCTGCCAATCATCCCATGCACTCCCAGAAATGCTCTCCGAGTGCCACCCTCCTAGTGACCAAAGATGCCACGTATGCCCCGCCACCCCTGTAATGTGCTTCTGCTCCCAGCGCGCCTGAGCTACAGGGATCTATTGGACAGGTACTGATCTATGGGGACACCTGATGTGGGGGGCTCTGATGGGGGACACCTGCTGTAGGGGGGGGGCTCTGATTGGGGACACCTGCTGTGGGGGGGGCTCTGATGGGGGACACCTGCTGTGGGGGGGGGGGCTCTGATGGGGGACACCTGCTGTGGGGGGGGGCTCTGATGGGGGACACCTGCTGTGGGGGAGGACTCTGATGGGGGACACCTGCTGTGTGGAGGGCTCTGATGGGGGACACCTGCTGTGGGAGGCGGCTCTGATGGTGGACACCTGCTGTGGGGGGGGGGACTCTGATGGGGGACACCTGCTGTGGGGGGCGGCTCTGATGGGGGACACCTGCTGTGGGGGGCGGGCTCTGATGGGGGACACCTGCTGTAGGTGGGGGGCTCTGATGGGGGACACCTGCTGTGGGGTGGGGGCTCTGATGGGGGACACCTGCTGTGGGGGAGGGCTCTGATGGGGAACACCTGCTGTGGAGGGGGGACTCTGATGGGGACACCTGCTGTGGGGGGCGGCTCTGATGGGGGACACCTGCTGTGGGGGGCGGCTCTGATGGGGGACACCTGCTGTGGGGGGCGGCTCTGATGGGGGACACCTGCTGTGGGGGGCGGCTCTGATGGGGGACACCTGCTGTGGGGGGCGGCTCTGATGGGGGACACCTGCTGTGGGGGGCGGCTCTGATGGGGGACACCTGCTGTGGGGGGCGGCTCTGATGGGGGACACCTGCTGTGGGGGGCGGCTCTGATGGGGGACACCTGCTGTGGGGGGGGCGGCTCTGATGGGGGACACCTGCTGTGGGGGGCGGCTCTGATGGGGGACACCTGCTGTGTGGGGGGGGACTCTGATGGGGGACACCTGCTGTGTGGGGGGGGACTCTGATGGGGGACACCTGCTGTGTGGGGGGGGACTCTGATGGGGGACACCTGCTGTGTGGGGGGGGACTCTGATGGGGGACACCTGCTGTGTGGGGGGGGGCTCTGATGGGGGACACCTGCTGTGTGGGGGGGGCTCTGATAGGGACACCTGCTGTGGGGGGGGGAGGGCTCTGATGGGGGACACCTGGTGTGGGGGGGGGGGCTCTGATGGGGGACACCTGGTGGGGGGGCTCTGATGGGGGACACTTGCTGTGGGGGGGGGGTCTCTAATGAAGACTTCTTAGGGGAGCATCTCTGTGTTTGAGTCATAGCCATGGAAACATCTGTAAAGGGGAGGAGTTAGTAAGATGACCACGCCCATGTGGGGCGCCAGCAATATTTCGTCACCCAGGCATCTGTGACCCTAGGATCGGCCCTGGCCTTCCTTAACCGTAAGCATTCTGATAGGAGGATTGTGCAGAGTGACAGATATGAGTGTTTCTTCTTTGTCTATACACAGGATGGTAAGTTGAATCTTGGTGAGCTTTGTGTTTTACAGATCTGTGCAGTAATCCAGTGTGAGACTTCCTGTAATAAAGACCGCTATTTATATCCTTTGTGACTAGTGAGGAAGAGATTTCTAGGAAAGTTTCTACAATCTCAAACTCTTTCCATGCGACTCTGGACGCTCTCAGTTACCGGAAAGATCTGGAAGTCTTTCTTTGATCCTCTTTATGGTTTTAATAGCCGTGTCCGGGGCAGCTCTGCTTCTCTTTAAGCCGAGCAGATTTCTTAATCTTTGAAAGTGAAAGTCGCTAACGACAACCATGTGTGGGATAAGCCGCGGGCCGTGCGACTGATGGGTGTGTTTTTTCAGGCGGGGAGAGTGGCTGTGAGTGATCTCATGTAGAGGCCACGGTGGGGGAACCCCCGGTGAGCGGAGCGCCACTGACGTCATGGATCTGGAGCAGATGTGGACTCTCTGGGCAGGGCGTCGCCGCCATTCCTGCAGCTGTGCGGCTCCATGACTCCGTCGCCTTCATGCGTTTTATTTGTACGTTGGTTAGGAGAGGAGATGATTGGAATATTTTTGCATCCTCATTAGGAATTTTTAGCCGAGTTCAGCTGCAGTGCATTAGGCTCAGTTCACACTGCCACAAATTCGGATCCGAATTGTAAGACCCTAAGCCTAGGTTCACACTGGGCTACGGTAATTAAGCCATACGAGTTCAGCTGAAATCGCACAATTTCACTCCCTATTGTCAGTCCCGATTTCTGTAGCGATTACAGAGACATCTGTGCAGTTTCTGCATAGACGTCAATGTAAATCGCGGGCCAAAATCGCAAAAAGTAGTACAGAAACTACTTTTTAAAATCGGTGCAGATGTGGTTTTCGCATCGATTAGGATGATGCAATTGCTGGAAAATGCCGCCGACTTGAATTGTCAAATCGAACCAGTGTGAACCAGGTCTAAGTTGCATGACATGTGAAATGCCTTGTTAGGCTCCATTCACACTAATGCATTTTTTTTTTATGCATTTTGCAGAAATGCAGGGAAATTTTCTATGGAAAATGCTTTTTTGTGCCTCTGTGTTTTTGGAAAGGGTCGGGGATTTTTCCCGCAAAAAGCAGCGTTTTGCATGTAATATAATTCAATGGACCCAAATCCAAAACCCAAGTACCGCGATTTTCCTGCGATTTGCGTTTGGCAATTTTTTTTTAACCTGTTTATTAGCTGATTGTTAAAAGAAATGTAAAAAAAAAATTGACGGCTAAAAAAAAAAAAAACATTAATAAAAAAAAACGCAAATCGTTGTAAAATCGCGGTAAAAACGACTGTAGAAAAACGCAGCAAGCACCGCAAATGCGCTCAAAAGCAACATGCATAGGTGTGAATCGAGCCTAAGTCAATGAGAGCTGTCTTGGCATTACTGAAATCACTCCGACTTTAGGAAAGGTTCCTGTACTACTACAAGGCGACTTCTATCCGTCTTGTGCCCATAGACTTTAATGGAGGTCAGATCCTTATCTTAATTAATGCCACCACCATGCTTCACAGTGGGTATGGTGTTCTTTTGGTGATGTGCAGTGTTTTTGCACCAAACATATCTTTTGGAATTATGGCCAAAAAGTTTGACCTCCATGGACCTTCAAAAGTTTTATCAGACCATATCACATTTTCCCACATGCTTTTGGGAGACTTCAGATGTGTTTTTTGCAAAATGTAGCCGGGCTTGGATGTTTTTCTGGGTAAGAAAGGGCTTCGGTCTTCCACTCTACCCCAAAGCCCAGACATATGAAGAATACGGGAGATTGTTGTCACATGTACCACACAGCCAGTACTTGCCAGATATTCCTGTGGCTCCTTTAATGTTGCTGTAGGCCTATTGGCAGCCTCCCTGACCAGTTTTCTTCTTCATCAATTTTGGGGTGACGTCCAGTTCTTGGTAATAAATCACAGAAAGCTGACATTTTTACAGGGGTGTGTAGACTTTTTATATCCACTGTATATCTATACGCAGTTGCTGGGGTAATTTTTGGGGTGTAGAAGTGGAAATTTGTTGTGATTGTGTACGGTTAGGGATGAACCAATCGCCAGCGGTAACATACATTGTCATGCATTGCGGTCTCCTGCTTTCATCCATTTCTCTCCAATCCGCTCACGGGGGTTCGAGGTACTCTGCACACCGCTCGCGTCTCTGCGTTAATCCGCTTCCGTTGACGTGTCAGCCAGGGCAATCCCCGGCTCCTGGTTGGGAGGGGGGCCCTAATCTCATTTGCTGCCGCAGATAATACAGCAGGAAGCCGCAGCGGCAGGATTCGCTTTGACCTCCTGACCCATGCGATCTCTTTCTAAGTAATTCACAGCATCATTATCTCCGAATTATGGCTTGTCACCTTCTAATATGATGGAACGCCGGGCATCTCATGCCGTGCAAAGTGAGACTGACAGCTCGGCCGGCAACGGGTTAAGGGACGTCGTCAAAAATAAGCGGTGGGGTAAGAACCGAGCGGCACAAGGAAAAGATTTCACTCTGCGACGCGGCTGCTAAAGCTGTGCGCTTAAACTTACCAATAAACAGGAGCCATAAATCATTTTGGTTATAATAAAATTGACTGGAATGGTGTCCCCCGAGCTGAAATGTTCCTCTGGAATAAAACCAGCCTTTAGCTCGTTGACATTCTCCTTCAAAGACCATGAATAGTTTATTTCAGTTCAGCCAACAAGAGGACCTGAAATGTAGCTGGACATAGTGTTACTGCACACCAGATAACATTTAAAATCGGACTTCTGTTTGGAGTATTTCTTTGCAAGCTGATTGGAAGGAGGAGAAAGTGCTGAGGTGGACATGGAAAAGGTTGATGTTCATTGGTGGTTCAAAACCAAGAAGATAGAGAGGTGGCTCCACGGTGTTCACAGAAATTCAGGCTGTGGGAAGTGTAGTCATCTTGCCTTATGTTATGCAGCCCTATGGTGAATGGTGATCTTATGGGGCGATGACGCTATTACGGGTCTGTTGAATTTAAAGGCTTTTCTCTGTTGAAATCAAATCTTAACTGATGATGGATCTCATCATACCCATGGTGATGAAATGAAAAACTGAAGTTGCTTTTTGTTGTCCCGCCTATTGCTGGTAATGGGCTCAGAGGAAGCATGCCTCCTGCTGACTCCCAGAGATCTTGATTTCAGAAAACAGAGTAATTGAGAATGAGCGCTAAGCCGGCTCCTCTCTCCTCTCTTCTCTCCCTTCCGTCTTTTCCTCTCCCCTCTCCCTTCCGTCTTCTCCTCTCCCCTCTCCCTTCCGTCTTCCCCTCTCCCTTCCGTCTTCTCCTCTCCCCTCTCCCTTCCGTCTTCTCCTCTCCCCTCTCCCTTCCGTCTTCTCCTCTCCCCTCTCCCTTCCGTCTTCTCCTCTCCCCTCTCCCTTCCGTCTTCTCCTCTCCCCTCTCCCTTCCGTCTTCTCCTCTCCCCTCTCCCCCTTACGTCTTCTCCTCTCCCCTCTCCCCCTTACGTCTTCTCCTCTCCCCTCTCTCCCTTACGTCTTCTCCTCTCCCCTCTCTCCCTTACGTCTTCTCCTCTCCCCTCTCTCCCTTACGTCTTCTCCTCTCTCCCCTATCCCTTCCGTCTTCTCCTCTCCCCTCTCTCTCCTCTCCCCTCTCTCTCTCCCCCCCCCTCTCTCTTCCTCTTGCAATTTCAATTCTCCTTTTGCCCTCTCCCTTTTATTTTCCCCTCTCTCTTCTCCTTCTCTATGTCTGTATATAAGTTTTTTTTGTTGTCGTTTTTTTTTTTTTTCTCATGTTTATATAGGAAATATCCAGGCAAACCACTCAATAATCCATTAAAATACAAGGTTTTAGGATTTGCCCATCTTGTGATTTGCATGCCTTTACCACCCTGCACAGCCAGAGAGATGACTCTTCTTCCTGCTTCAGCGTCTCTAATTCCTGGGCACCTTCCTGCTAACTGGACAGCGGTGATGAAGCTGATTCATTGTCTGCAGACTAGAAATGGACTAATATAGGAATCGGAATCATGAAACAAGTGTTTTACTTGCCTGGTTTTGCAATTTAGCAAATGAATGCAAATCACAAGACTGGCTGAAGAGATTTACGAATCCTTTGGCTGGAAGAACAGTAACCATGTATTTAGTAGTTAGCCATTTCCCTAGGTTTTTGCTTGGAATGTTCCAGGTTTGAATTATCCGAGTGGTTGTAGGTCAGCCTCTTCTCATGCTCGGTGTCGGTAAACAGCTTTATACTTCTGGGCCGGACAAGGGAGATACTGAAATGAACATTGGGCTGCTGGGCAACCTCAGGCCGGTGTGCCTTCTGAAGATCCCGGGTCCCAAATGAGACATGTCAGAGTACAGATTGAAAATGCCAGTTTCACTTAGGATGGTGTCGTACTTCTTACAGCTAAATCCCACTGTAGCCCCGTGCCCCCACTCCAAGCTAAGCTTACAATGGCAGCGCATAGATGAGTACAACGGTCTGCACCACGAGAGCCATCCTGCAAAACATGGGATCCTATTGATCGGTCTTCATTTCCTACTGCAACGTGCTAAGCAACTCAAAGCAGCCAATCAACTGTTTTTTTTGCTCTGCCTGAAGGATTAAAGCTGAAATCTAATTGGCTGCTTCTCCCTGCCATTGCGAGTTTGATTTTTAAGGTGACAGGTACCCTTCATACTGATCCTTGCCAAATCCATGGAACAAGTATACAGATTGGGAGACCAAACTTCACTGACTACAGGCTTAGTCGGTGACTACTCAATGAAGAAGTAGAATGAATTCTCTGGAATTTCTTCAGATGTCGGCAAAAGTTTGACTGTATGCATTTCAAAAGCATATCTAAAGCCATTGCTTTTTCTTTCTTTCTAGTTTTTGAATGGAGTAGGGAAGGATTAGAACCTCTGTCAATTTATTGAAGTATTCATTGATGGAGATATTAGTAACTGTTATTATTCAGGTCATAAGCAGTATAGAGCGGATGATTCCAAGTCCTTCACCCCAGGAGTTGTTGACTCTTTGCCCAAGTAAGGATTGGGTGTGGAAGAATGAAAAGGCCAAAAGAAGAGCATATAAAGTCAAGATTCATATGTATATTCAGGCTCCTATGTCATAAAAAGGCAACGCGTTTCAGAGTAGAGGGTCCTCCATCAGGACTTAAGTGATACTATTGGAGGGATTCTTAGAAATAATATAATCGCTCTAGATCAGGGATAATCAATTAGCGGACCTCCAGATGTTGCAAAACTACAAGTCCCATCATGCCTCAGCCTTTGGGTTCATGCTTGTGGCTATCAGAGTCTTGCTATGCCTCATGGGAATTGTAGTTTTGCAACAGCTGGAGGTCCGCTAATTGCATATCCCTAGATGCTGGTTAGGCCTTCATTAAATCCTTCCAATATTATCAGTTCGGTACACATTTTAACAAACTGGACCAAGTCTCGACGAAGAGGACCCTTGAACCTCCATCCAGGATACCAGTCGTGAGATATGGGCGCTACTCAGAGAATGGTTTGCATTTTCTTAATGAATGTAAACCATTCTCTGATTGGACTAGGTAGAGAATGATGTGACTGCCCCAGCTCTCCATCTTATCCAATCGGAGAGCGCTTGCATTCATTGAGAAAATACAAAGCATTCTCTGAATGGCACCCATTCCCAAATGGCCAACCTCTTGTGTTCACAATGCAGGTGGGTATCTGCTCGGTACAGGATGCCAAGAATGGGGTATAATTCCTTTCGCTCATACCAGCGATAGGGCATTATTCCTCCCACTGAATGGAGCACTATTCGTGTTGCTTCCATTGACGCCACCGATGGGACACTGTTGCTTCCCACTGGTCCTAGTCTGGCCCCCCTAAAGTCTGAAGGACGGTAAACTGGCCCTTTGTTTAGAAAGTTTGGAGACCCATGTTCTAGAGCAGAGGTGGCAAACACAAGGCCCGCGGGCCGAATGCGGCCCTCCAGGCCATTTCATGCGGCCCTCGCACCTCTTCAGTCTTCCTCCAAACCCTTACTTTATGCTTTCAAGCAATGCATCCAGCTTCTTCCCAGCAGCAGCAGCATAAGGAAAGGGGGTGCACTGTGATGTGAGGGAGAGGGGGGACTCAACTTCTGATGATGGGGTGGCTCTTGACATCTAATGTAAGGGGAGGGACTGCGCTGGACATCTAATCTTACAGATACAACCGGCCCTTTTGAGGGCAACCATAATGCTGATGCGGCCCACGATGAAATTGAGTTTGACACCCCTGTTCTAGAGGATCCCACAGGAATGGGAAGATACATTGTTATATTGCTCCAAGCTGGACCAGTGGAACTCTGTAAACATATCTACACCTGGAATTCTTCTTAAATGGGGCACATGGCAGCAAAAATTAAATCCAACAGAAATTTTTATCCATACCCTACTCCTACGCTAACACATTTATATGCTTTCTTTACCATGAGAAAGCTGCCAATATCCTCTGCAGGATCGGACTTCTGTGTCCATCTCTCAACCACATAAGGTGGCAGCACAGCTCATGCAGGAGAATAGCAAGGACATCATGCCTTTTTTATTATAAATATCTGAGTGCTGGAACATCAAGGAAATCTTTTGCTCACAAAAACTGAATTTTATTTTCCTGAAATCATTACTGGGTTATGTTGTGTCTCCATTTTACACAAAATAGTCCCTGACACCTGCTGGGTGACTATTGAAGTCATTACTTCCCCTCTCACCCTTTTATCTTCTATCTTCGTCTCCTTTGGATGTTTAATTTTCATTTGTAGCTGTCAGTCAGCATTTGAAGCCATTTCATTGCTGTAAATACAACAGGCCGTTTATCTCCGTGCTGTGACACTTTGGTTGAGATCGGAGTGGGGGGGGGGGGGGGGGTGGGGGGTCGTATTCTCTGTATTGTCTGAATGGCCCCAGAATGCCGTATTTTCCACGTTGACTCATCCAGCATAACGGGACTAATAATCAGAGTCCTTTTCAAGAGGTTTGTCATGAATAAGTGGTGTCGGGGTCAGAGGTCATTCGTATCTCGCTGTATCTGGAGTGATGTCATACTATATAAAGCCCAGCAATTTATATTTGTCGGAGTGCGCACCATTTTAACTCCTACCTAGCAGGTCCGTATTCATCATATGTTCTCTAGAAAGATGGGATTAGCTTGAAAAGGGACCTATAGCTTGTTGGATAAAGACAAAGGGAAAGAGATCAGCTTAGCATAGATAATTGGTGTTGTGTGGATTCTGTCTGCATCCAAGGGTAAATGTACGTATGCATGCCCGTACTTACCAAATGCCAGCATACAACCATTTTTATGGTCGCTTGAAACCTATGGTTTCCGAGCTGGGAAATCCACCTAAATTTAAAATTTTACAACCCCAGCATCTATGAGGCTGTATTGCTTTTCCATGTTTTAGTAATGATGATTCTACGTGGCTGGGAGTTTTATTGGCTCATTACATACACAAATTTGGCTTCCTGCTCTATAGTTGTGCTTTGTATATCCCGTATGTCACTGCATGTCTACCAGACAGGGTCTATCTGATCTTCTGCAATCTGGCAGATGGGACATGAAAGAATTCACTTTTTTTGGTCCTTAATGCACATGAATTAAAAGGATTAAAGTTTCCACCAGAAGAAGCACCCTAAAATTTAGGTATAGAAGGGGGGTGTTGACCCCCAATATGGGTGTAATATGAAATAGGGCCCAAAAATGGACAGCACATTGGCTATATTAAGTGGTTAGCACTTACGCCTAGCGGCACCGGGGTCATTAGTTCTAATCCTAACCACAGGACTACCTGCCTAGAGTTTACATGTTCTCCCTGTGCAAGTTTCCTCCCACACTCCAACATGCTTGTAGGCTTCTGTCAAAATTGGCCCTAGTATGTATGAATGTGAGTTGGGGACCTTAGATTGTAAGCTTCTTGAGGGCAGGGACTGACGTGAATGTGAAATATATACACTATATTGTCACATGACCTTTAATGGCATCCCACTCTTAGTCCGTAGGGTTAAATAATGAGTTGGCCCGCCCTGTGCAACTATAACGGCTTCAACTCTTCTGGGAAGGCTGTCCACAAGGTTTAGGAGTGTGCCTATGGGAATGTTTGACTATTCTCCGCTCTAATTCATCCCAAAGGTGTTCTATCGGGTCAGTCAAGTTCCTCCACCCCAAACTCGCTCATCCACGTCTTTATGGGCCTTGCTTTGTGCCCTGGTCCAAATCATTTGGTGGGGGGATTATGGTGTGGGGTTGTTTTTCAGGGGTTGGGATTGGCCCCTTAGTTTCAGTAAAGGGAACTCCTAAGGCATCAGCATACCGGAAAATGTCATGCTCCCAACTTTGTGGGAACTGTTTGGGGACGGCCTCTTCCTTTTTATTATTGTTTGTTTATTGTTTGTTTCTTATACAAGGCGCATAGTTCACAAAACATGTTTGCATCGATGCGCCTTTTTCAACATGACTGCTCACCAGTGCAGAAAGCAAGGTCCATAAAGACATGGACCTGATGGGGGGGGGGGGTTCACTTACTCTGTAAAGAAATAAAAATAAATAATTTAAAGCTTTGTCTTTAATTCTACTTAACACAAACTTAAAATAATTCTGGGGTAAATGTAAGTTTTATCTTATTTCTATGAATGTTTTTTTTTCCTCTTGCTTATTGCTTTGTGGCTGCTTTTGTCTTGCAGTATAACTACGAAGGGAATGACGTCAGCGACTTGCCCGTCAACCTGTCTGTTGTCTGGAACGGCCATTTTGTCATTGACAATCCTCAGAACATACAAGGTGAGCAATGTTCAAGCTTAGGCATTTATCTTCATGTATAGGAGTGTAAAAATATCAATCTCTGCTGCTCAAGGCTGGAACAGGGGGGGTGGGCAGGAGGGGAAGCTTCCCAGGGTGCAGCGGTAAGAGGCTGGGGGGGCTAACCCCTTAACTGCACACAAGTTCCATATCAGTGGCCTGGCAACCAACAGACCATGGGTTCACGTCTGCTCTGCTGTCACACTGTTCTTTAATGTGCCCACTCTCCACCCTGTGGAGAAAAACATACAAGGTGTGCGCAACTACCTTCTATTTGCTAGAAAGAAGTCAATTGTCTATGCATTTGTGTAGTTCACAGTCCATGCCAGCCATGGGGGACAAAGAAGTAAGAGAATAGGCACAGGCCAGTACACCCATTCTACGGCATGTATTATGAGCGGGGGAGGGGGGCACCATTCCACATCCTTGCTAATCGAACCCCGTACTGCTGTTGCTCACAGACACCGCTGTATTTTTCCTATTGCCTGTCCTGGCAGCAGACTTTGGTCCCTGTGAGTAACAGACAGGTCCTCTTTTAGACACTTTAATTCATGAGGTCCAACGTGGTAACCAAGCGTTGTCTTTGCCGTTTCTCCCTTCCGGCATTTTAAACTATTGGATTTTATTTTGCGTACCGCAGCCCGGTGTTTGTAATGCATTGCTAATTAGCGGAGGCGTGTTATTAATTAATGTTCTCCGCACAAACAACTATTGACTGTCTGGTTTGTTGCGCAGCCCACCTTTACAAGTGCTCAGCCCTGCGGGAGAGCTGCGGACTGTGTCTGAAATCGGATCCGCGATTCGAGTGCGGCTGGTGCGTCAGCGAGAAGAAGTGCACCTTGCGCCAGAACTGCCCCATGTACGAGAACCCGTGGATGCACGTCAGCACGCCACAGAGCCGGTGCACCGACCCCAAGATCACCAAGGTGAGGGACATATGCTGAAAGGAGATATTGTGTCTACTTTATTTTCATGTATATGTTACAGGTATTTATATAGCAACATCAATGTATAACACAGATATAAAATGGCTCTGTTGTGCCAGATCACGTACCAGGTACGCGATCTAGCACTTCCGGGTATGGGTGTTTAACCCCCTTCCCAGCCAGTGTTATCAGTACAGTGACGGTGCATATTTTGGGCGTGCGTTAGATCACATTTTACACATCACAGGAGGCTGCAGGTTCAAGGTCATTGGCACAGGGCATGCCTAAGTTCATGTGCTTCTCATCTAGGTGAGAATTAAGGAATGGAGAAGGTACCTTTCAAAAAAGTTACAGCTCCACATACAAACATTTTTTTAAATGTTGGGGAGGAAGAATAAGCGACACCTTCACTTTTCAGGCAAGATCCAATCTAAATCGGACGTCCTACAACATAGGATTCCAACTGCGTTCTGCAGAAAGAATATTTTATAGGAGTACCGGGGTTATGCCTCTGCTGATAAACCTTTAGGCTCAATGTGAAGTCACATGACAAGTCAAAATCCATGTATTTCAATGGCCTCTGTTCTAATTGGTGTGACTCAAGTTGCAGCGACTCCACAAAAGGTTTTTGCATTACTTTGTTCCGTCTTGTGCGATTTGATCTCATGGTTCTCACCGGTCATATGAAATCGCATCAAAAAAACGCATTGCAAAGTCGCTCTGTAAATCGTGTGGCTTTGGGGGTCGTAATAGTGGAAGCCTAGCATTAGGCCCCAGCAGTGTTCATTTTGGCAGCAAATTTTGATTTAGTTATAGGACTAAAATGGCATTTTAGGGCAGCCCATTGAAGTGATAGGTGGCACAAAATAGTGCAGCAAAAAATCACGAATGAGAACACTCGTTCCCACTATGAGATACGTGAGGCTCAGGAATAAAAAGCCACGTTAGTGATAGCATGAAAACCTGTATCCTACAGGACATGCCACCTTAAACTACAGGTCTCTCCTGCAATGTTTAATAATTATGATAATATAAAAGTATACGTATAAAAGCCTTTTTCTTATGGATCCGGAGTACATCCATAGTCTCATATTTGCCCAGTGCTCCCGCAGTGCCCGTTACGGACTCCCATTTCGTAGCTGCGGCTCTTCAGGGACCGCAAAGTGACTGATGCGTATTATTTGATGTCGGTTATCTTTTGCTGAATTACACTTTTCTGTTTGTCCGCAGTCAGCGGGTCACGCTAAAACGAATTCCCCACGTGTATATAAAGCAGGATACGAATAGCCCCGGCGCTGCTCTTATTTACACTGGCCAGCTGCTGGTCGATAAAAAACGCGTATTTGCGAACACATCATTTGTTGGTGTATCAGTGTCAGTAACACATTTCTTTGACCTGAGTGTCAGGCTTAAATATGACTTGGGTAAAATCACACAAAACAGATTATCTGTTGTGAGCAAAAGATATAAAAGCATGTGTCCAACTGAAAAAGAAGAGAGGGCCACACTCTGATGATGTCACTGCGCCTAAAACCAAATAAAGTGCAAGAAACGTCTTAAAGTGATTGTAGTCTTGCTGTGTTTTAGCTAATAAATAAAACTAAAATTATAATTGTGTGCTCTGTGCTTTGCTATTGCACAGAGAGCCCCCGATCCTACTTTTCTGGAGTCCCCTGCTGGCACTCTTGGCTCCTCTTCTTCTGTGTCTGCCACCTTAGCAAGCCATGGGAGCAGACATGTGGGCTCACTTCTGAACTGGGCTATGAGCGTCTATAGAGAGACACAGGGCTGCTCAGCCCCGCCCCCACTCCCTCACTGGATTCGATTGACAGCAGCCGGAGCCAGTGGCTCCCTCTGATATCAGTCTGTTCTGTGAGAAAGAGAGCAGTGCTGAAGACGGGTACAGCGCTGCATCAATACTGGACTCGTGTAAGTATTTGGGGGAGGGAGTGAAGCAAACTTTTAGTACATTTTTACATTAAAGTGTTCCTAAACACACAACAGAAACATCCCTATATGCAGTAAAGCATGCTTGTTATCTCTGATCCTCCCCTTCTGCGACAGTTCCCAATCTATCTCCTGATAGAACAGAGCCTTGAGGGAAGCTGCACATGCTCTGTTTGGTGTGGGTGTGTATTGCGAGAGAGTTTTTTTTCTGGGAGAGTGCATGTGATCAGCACAGGGCCCAATCGGCACTGTCCAGACAGAGAGGGTCAGGGGTCCGGCGGCCTCATAGGCAGTCAGAGAAGAATGAGAACTCCTCCTACAAGCTTTAAAGGAGAAGTATAGCCACAGCTTGTTTGTCTGTATTTCTCCTATGGATCACAGGAGTGGAGTTCGTTTTGCACTCCTTTGACCCGTTTAGCAGAGAGCGGACTGAAGTCCATTCTCCACTGACATCACCAATGTCAGTCGAGGCAGCGCGTCATTCTGACCACGGAGTCTGGATCCGCCAGGTGCCTGGACCAACGCCTGGCACCATATTACCTACCTGTTTTCTATCTGTTCTGGTCACAAAATCCTCCAGCTCTCCTGTGTCAGTGAGCAGCTGTTAGAGGGAAGAGGAGAGAACGCTGACTTTGACTGGGCTATGGGATTTAACAGCCGTCATCGAGCTTTCACTTACACGGGAGAGCCAGAGCTGCTGAATCGCATGACCGGACTGGAGTAGACAAAAAATAGGCAAATATAGAGAAACGACTTTATTTATTTTTTAGCAGGATGGGAAGGAGGAGGGTGTTTGCTGACATTTATATTACATGTGGTAGTATACTGTCATGGATTGGTGCCATGAAAGGAAAATTTCGGTATTTAGCACCAACATGCCAGCATATTACCATGTTTACTGTCATGAATTGGCCCCAGAAAATGAAAATTGTATCAAATACTTACCATAATTTTCCCTTTCTGGGGCCAACCCATGGCAGCAAATAAGTGGTAGTATTCTTCCATGTTGGTGCCAGGAAAACAGAAAGTGTTATCAAATTGTTAACATAATTTTCCTTTACAGGAATATGCTGTTATGTTGGTGCCAGAGAAAGGAAATTAAGGTAAGTATTTAGTTCATTTTTCTGGCACCAACATGACGGCAGCATATTCCTGAAAAGGAAAATGATACTAAAAATTTGATAACATTTTCTGTTTTCCTGGCACCAACATGGAAGCATACTACCATATATTTGCAGCCATGGATTGGCCACAGAAAAGACAAATGATGGTAATTAATTGATACGATTTTCCTTTTTCTGGGGCCAATTCATGGCAGTAAACATGGTAATATGCTGGCATGTTGGTGCCAGAAAAATTAACTAAATGCTTATCTTAATTTTCCTTTCCTGACATTAATCCATGGCAGTATACTACCATGTGTAGTATACATGTCAACAAACACCCCCTCCTTCCTATCCTGCTAAAAAAAAAAAAACAGTACACTTGCCTATTTTTAGTCTACTCCAGTCTGGTCATGTGAATCGGCAGCTCCGGCTCTCCCGTGTAAGTGTGGCAAATGTATGGTAGTATGCCATGGTGTTGTCAGGAATATAGAAAATTGTATCAAATTCTTACCATAATTTTCCTTTTCTGGAGCTAATCCATGGCGGCAAATATGGTAATATGCTTCCATGTTGGTGCTAGGAAAACTGAAAATTGTATCCAAATTTTACCATAATTTTCCTTTTCTGAGGCCAATCTATGGCAGCAAATATATGGTAGTAATGTTCCATGTTGGTGCCAGGAAAACAGAAAATGTTACCTTCATTTTCCTTTTTACCATACATTTGCTGCCTTGGATTAGCACCAGGAAAGGAAATTACAGTATTTTGATACAATTTTCCATTTTCAGGTACTTCATGGTCTAATTAAAAAATAATTACCTTTTGAAAGAATATATGACTGAATTAAAGATCACGTTTTCTATATGTATGCGAGCCGCGACTTGCTTTTTAAGTCTCCTCTTGGTGTGCCGTGCGGCTTGATAAACTCCATACTTTGTGATCTCACCCCGGTAATGGACACCTCTGGGAATTGTTGACCCAGGCAGCCTCCGCCGTCCGTAATATTTCTGAGGGAATGAATCAGACCAGTCCGAGATGAGACGGCCGGCAAACATCGGCGGCTTACGCCAAGCGAGGCGTAGATCAATGCGATCTTTCTCTCTGTGATCCTTTCGCCTCACCTCTCTGCTTGTGCATATCTGACAGCGCCGGGCATTTTTATTTTTCAGAAGAGAAGTTTGTTGTTTTATTTAAAGGTTCCCCTGTGAAACCAATTAGAGGAGAAGAAGAGAGCGAGCAGAGCAGCGTATCAAGACATGTCTGTGCTACAGATGGAGGCTTAGGTGATAGGAGGAGGTAGACGTTGTGTGCTGCGCATCACACCCTACATAAACTGGGGCCAACCATCTTAAGTGCTATAGAAGTCAAAAGTGGGGCAATTGCTTTCTTCTCTTCTATGGCAGGAAATTGCAGACAGTTTTATGTCCACTTTGATATTGTATTTTCACCATGCCCACGCAGCATACAATAAGCTGAGCCATTTGCTTAAAAGGCAGAAACCGCATTGGGGGGATAAGTTTACACACAAAACCAGGTCCATAAAGATGTGGATGAGCGAGTTTGGGGTGGAGGACTGATCTGACCTCGACCTGATAGAACACCTTTGGGATGAATTAGAATGGAGACTGTGAGCCAGGCCTTCTAGTCCAAGATCGGTGCCTGACCTCACAAATGCGCTTCTGGAAGAATGGTCAAACATTCCCATAGACACTCCTAAACCTTGTGGACGGCCTTTCCAGAAGAGTTGAAGCTGTAAGGCGGCGTACACACGACCGAGGTTCTCGCTGGAAGCTGCATTCCAGCGAGGACCTCGGCCGTGTGTACGCTCTCGGCGAGCTTCCCGTCAGGAAGCCCGTCGAGCAGAAATAGAGAGCACGCTCTCTATTTGCTCGACGGCCCGCCTGGATGAATGGCTGGTTGCCATTCCCGACGGGCGGGTCGCCGATTTCGACGGCCGGCCGAGAGCCTCGACGGGCGGAACGATGTGTTCCGCCCGTCGAGGTTCTCGTACGTGTGTACACGGCCTTAGAGCTGCAAAGGGTGGGCCAACTCAATATTAAACCCTATGGACTAAGACTGGGATGTCATTAAAGTTCATGCAAAGTCAAACGTCCCAATACTTTTGACTATATAGATGGATATAATATATATATATATATATATATATATAAATAAAAATGTGTGTGTGTATATATATATATATATAAATAAAAACAAAAACGCATCGTAATGCTACATATAGATTGAAAATCATAAAGACATCTCATTACCCTTTTCTGCTGCATGTTGGATAGATTTTTATATTCTTTTGCTGCACATAATATTGCACAGGAATTATTGCTACACATTTATTGACTACTACACTTCTTATATACTAAATCATAATAATAAAAAAAATAACTTCTGACAAACTATCAATGAATAAAATAAAATCCGTTTGATTAAAGTAAGATGTATGTACAACACTCTGCATGAAAATATAGTAATACACATGGACCTACATATAAAGTATATTAATAATTCATATGCAAAAAAAAAAAAAAAATTCACTAGTTTAGTTTATATCTTAAAAAAAAGTCATAAAAACCATATGCATCATTGACCGATTTATCCTGCTTATCCTCCTATTTATATTAATATTATCATTTGTATTATATTGATTTTTCTTATCCTGCACTAGTTCATAATACCAATATAGCTTATATACAGTATGCCAATAGTTCATATACAATAATCTATTGTATACGCTCTTAAATACAATAGAATTGAATAGGAAATAAATGCATGTAAACACATACCAAGTGGTGTCTAAATATAGTGAGGGGGAGTATTTGTTCCCCTACTGATTTTGTACGTTTGCCCACTGACAAAGAAATAAGTCTATCATTTTTATGGTAGGTTTATTTTAATATCATTTGTGTTATATTGATAGTCTTATCCAATATTCATAATGGCAATAATCTATTTTATAGGCTCTTAAATAAAATAGAATTAAATCGGTAATAAATATGTAGTTTGTAAATACTAGCGTTACACCGATGGCACCTTTTTAGGCCAGAGTATAAGTAGTGATACTTTATATATTATACTCGCCGATACCGATTATCGATACTTTTTTTCAAGTACTCGCCGATACCGATTATCGATACTTTTTTTCAAGTACTCGCCGATACCGATTAGCGATACTTTTTTCAAGTACTCGCCGATACCGATTAGCGATACTTTTTTCAAGTACTCGCCGATTATCGATACTTTTTTCAGGTACTCGCCGATACCGATTATCGATACTTTTTTCAAGTACTCGCTGATACTGATTTCCAATACTTTTTTTATGTGACAGTGGCACAAATATGCAACACTGATGACACATGCATGGACTGTCTCAGTCGTTTTTTATTTTCATAATTTTTTTTTTTTTACAAATTTACAAAATATTTTTTTTTTAATTTTTTACAACGCTTTTTTTTTATAGGGGGGAGAGTGGATGGTGTAATGTTTTTATTATTTTTACAATTTTAACTTTTAAATATTTATTTATTACAATACTTTATTTTTTTTATCAGCCCTGCTGGGGGGCTTTGGTAAGATATCGGGGGTCTTGGCAGACACAGAAAGGGACTGAGGACAGAGATTCCCCAGTCCTTTTCTCAACAGCCTCAGTCGGGGGATGATCGGTACGGCGGTGGGGGCCGTTACAAGAAACCTGTATAGATTTCAATAAAGCAGCTGAAAGCTGCTGGGGGGGGGGAGGGGGAGGGGGCGAGGAGTAGAAGTGGCGGTCAGCTATTTTATTGAAATCTATACAGGGAGATCGTTGTTTGTAACTGTCCCCACCGCCGTACCGATCGCCCTCGCATGCCCAGGTTTTGGCTAAAGCAACGAAGCATTTGCCTGAGTAAAAGTACTCAGGCAAATACTCTGTTTCGGTTACTAGTATCGGTATCAGTGTAACCCTAGTAAATACCATAGTAAATAATACCTAAATACATGTATTTATTCAAACTATTAACTGTTTAAGTACATAGATTTTATGCTTTAACTTATTCAATATATGTGACCAAGTGCTAGTGGCACCAATATACCAGGTAATAGTAATTTGTTAGTATCAGAATATTAGGTGTATGACAGCCTTTCTCAAACTTTTTACTGCTGGGGAACCCTAAAAATAATTTTCAGGTCTCGGGGAACCCCTGATAAAACCCATTCATTGGGGGTCAGTGGGAAGAATGCCCCTTACTTTGGTGGTCAGTGAGAAGAATGCCCTTTTTTACAGTAGTGGTAAGAATGCCCTCCTTACAGAGAACTATGAAGATAATTGGTGTAATACCACTGGCTCCTCCAAGTGGAACAGGCTCAGAACTATGTAGGCACCAAACAGGAGGCAAATCAACCACAGCTCAAGGAACCCCTAGCCACCTCTGGAGGAACCCTAGGGTTCCACGGAACCCTGGTTGAGAATGGCTGGTGTATGATATTAATAAAGAACTGTGCCCTATGTGGGAAGCTAAACTGGAGGAGGGAGAGACAATGTATTAGACTCCATTTACACATGTGCAACGTGTCATGCTACATTGCATGTCAAGTCATTCTCCATGTTTTCCAATGATAACCAACTTAACGTTGCAGCAACTTCAAAGTAGTTCATGTGCAGCTTTGGTCTGACTTTCATGCAACTTGAGGACCATAGACTTCAATGTTAACCCTTAAAGTTGCATGAAAGTCTTAGGCCTCGTAGACACGATCGCATTTTCCGACAACAAATGTGTGATGGCAGGGTTTTGTCGAAAAATCCAACCGTTTTGTACGCTACATTGGACAATTGTTGGATTTCCGGCAACAAATGTTTTATAGCATGCTTTCAAATTTTCCAACAACAAATGTGTCTTGTTGAATTATCTGATTCGTCTGTACACAAGTCAATCGGAAAAAAAAATCCAAAGTACAAACATGCATGCTCAGAACCAATGCTAACCATAACACAACACTAAAGAGCTGAAAACTACATTGTTTTGTGAATGTTGGCCAAAAAAAATTCTGCTGCCTGTATGCAGAACAAGTTCACGACCAACGCCCTTCGGACAAAATTCTACGTATTTGTCCGATGGAAATCCGATTGTGTTTACAAGGCTTTACCCGAATGTTATACAATGCAGCTTGTGTCCAACAGTTGTCTATTATTATTAGTCAAAGCCAAAGTCGTATCCAAGTTACATCCATCCAAAGTTGCACCCCAAATTTGGTGCAACTTTGGAGTCGTACAAATGGAGCCCAAGTTGGTGAGGTTGGTTGGTAAAAACTGTAACCGATTGTAAGCCGATTTGTAGGGAATGGATAGGAAGGGTGATGACATGGGGAGCCACATTCCCTGGAGATGGACTTTCTGCTTCTGCATGCATGATCTGGGTCAATGTTTTTGCAGCCAGGCATCTAGCATTTTTAGAAGGTTGGCAGCAATGGCCCCCACATTGCTCTCAGCACAGGCATCAGGCAAGAAAATGTTGTGGCTCCCGTATTTTATTACCGCTCTAATTGTCATCGCGGTGACACAAGTAAAGTACATTGTGTGTAAAGTTGACAGGTCTCCCTGAGAAAGTTTTAAGAAAATAAAAAAGTAAACCCAATTAAAGCTATCCCCTCATAAATTGCTCTTCCTCTTCCTGTCTCCCGGCAGCAAATCAGTAACGAGACCCATAATTCCCCAGAATGAGATTGTGCAGGCGGGCACCCAGGCTCATTCATCCCATTTAGTGCCCGCAGGTGTGTGACGAGCGATGGGCCCCGCTCCCGAGGCAAGCCAGCTCTGCTGTGAAATTTCCCGTAATTAGCTTGTTATTGGCGTTGGCGGGCCACCATCCCAATCGCTCATCAGTCATAATGGCGCCTTTTGTCACCACACACCTGTCCGGCTTATTGAAAATAATCGTGCTAAATGGATCTCATCAGGCGGCGCAGTCTTGCCTTCTGTGGAGCGAGACGATCGAATGGCTGAGACGCAGACTCTCAGGGCTTTCTTGTGCAAAGTGGCCCTCAGTAGTTGATCATTTGCAATTACTTATATAAAAAAATGTATTTGTTTGCAAAGTCTCTCCCATACACGCTGCAAAATAAAAGCACTCTGCGCAAAATAGAACATGACATACATTCTGCAGTCTGTAGCATTAACTCAGTAGTCTTCCCCTTTTCTGGGTCCCTCTTGTAACAGGTTTATGACCTGTTGATCCTCCCAGTGAGTCTGATCCACTTCCGGTAACAAGCCAAGCTGTCCAGGTAGACTACACTCTAAATGTGCAACTAACCTGCTCTCCAATCAGCCCTCAGAGCTCTCCTCACTCAATGCACACACAAAGCAGGGCTTGGGGGTGAGTGGCCCAAAGCAAGCAGTTTACTATGAGGGCACTCAACAGGGGGGGAAGCCAGGAGCATCGGCAGGAGAAGGAGGATCCGGACCACTCTGTCCAAAACCATTACACAGAGCAGGTATTTTATTATTTATTTGTTTTTGTATTATTCCTTTAGTATCATTTAAATACAGTCTATGCATTAAGGTAAAAAACCTTCTGCATGTAGCTCCCCCCCCCCCCCCCCCCCACAAATACTTACCTTACCGTTGTCTCTACGGTCCATGCGCACTGAGATTGCCTCTTTTCTCAATGGGATTTGATGGCTCTCGCACGCATGCGCGGGGTGATGTCATCACCGCTGTGGCCAATCACAGTGCCAGAGCGCCGATACCTGGAAGTAACCTTCCGGAGAGATGTCTGTGGCCGGAGGGGAAGGGACTGCTTTAGAAGCTTCGATCTAAGGTAAGTATAATGCTCATTATGCCTTTGTCTTGCAAATACATGCTGTGCAAATACGGTGCGACAAAAAAGTATTGCAACAACCGCCATTTTATTCTCTTGAGTGTTAGAAAAAAATATATAATGTTTGGGGGTTCTAAGTAATTTTCTAGCAAAAATGTTTTTTTTTAACTTATAAACCCCAAATTTTTAGAAAGAGGCTCAATCTTTAAAGGGTCACTAAAAGGAAAAAATTTTTTTTTTAGCTAAATAGCTTCCTTTACCTTAATGCAGTGCTGTTTTCATGTTCTCATTGTTCGTTTTTGCTTTGAAGTTGCTGTAATTCTGCCTCTGATCTCCACACTTCCTGCCTGTCTGGCTCCTTATGAAAAATCTCATGGCCGCTTTTCACGGTGGTCCAAGCTGTCATTACTGTGTGTCTAAAACTCCTCAGAACCAATCGGATTAATTTTAAAAACAATACACTGCCCTGGATTTGTTTGTTTTTGTTCTGTGTGTCTTCTGTACTTTACAGAAACATGAAACCAGTTTAAAAACGAAAGTGAAACTAGAGGCACATTATATGATTGATTTTTATCTATTTTTAATCATTTTTAAAAGGAATCGGTTAACTTTTATGTCTCTATACCCTATAAACAGTCATTTCAAAATGTTTCCTTTAAGTGGTTAAATGTGAATACATTTTTCATATATTTTGTTTGAGGTGTGAAGCTGCGTACACAAGACCGTGTAAAGGGTTTTTTTTCGACGTGATTCTTGTCAAGCCTGCCTTGAGAAAAAAATGCTTGAGAAAAGCGCGGTGATGTATAACATGTACGACGGCACTATAAAAAGGAAGTTCCATTCGGATGGCGCCACCCTTGGGGCTGCTTTTGCTGATTTCGTGTTAGTAAAAGTTTGGTGAGAGACGATTCACGCTTTTCAGTCCTCGTGCTTTTCAGTCTGTTACAGCGTGACAAATGTGCTATTTCCATTGCAAACGCAGAACGAGCACTCCCGTCTCATAACTTGCTTCTGAGCATGCGCGTTTTTTCACGTCATTAAAGCCTACACACGACCGTTTTTTTACGACGAGAAAAATTTAGAGCATGTTCTACATTTTTAATGCCCATTTTTCACATCGAGAAAAATGCTCTGGAGCCCACACACGATCGTTTTTAATGACCATTTAAAAAAAAAATTGCATTTTTCTCATCGTGAAAAACGGTCGTGTGAACGCGTCATTACTCTTTAAACGTCCCGTGGGCTAAATATTTTTTGTTGTGTGCATACTACGTTGGGACTGACACTCTCTCTACCCATTTCATGTCGGCTTTTTGTATATCTCTTAATATACAGAATTTTTTTCCCTATTTGAAACTCCCATCTCCGCCAATAGCCGCGCTCACCGGCTAGTTGTGCTTACAGCCGGCCGCCCTTTGTACATCCGCGTAGACAGTTATGAAGTTGTAATGCTCCCGCTGTGTGTGCTTTCTTACCGCAGGCTGTTATGTTTTGTACGTTAATGTAAGCAGGCAGGGGGCTCTTTGTAAATCCACACACATTCCTGTCGAGTTTGAACAGCAAAGCGAAACGCGGTCGTTAAGCCGGGGAACCCAAGTGAAAACTACCATTGCTTCAGAAGCCCTTAACCGGACCAGGCCCATGAATATTTCACTGACGCATTACCGTGTGATGTGAACACGCCAAGAGGGAATCGCCGCGGAGTTTGGGCCAGAACTTTGATCGGCGAAGCACACCAGTGTGCGGAGGCAGCAGAACTGCCACTTTTTTTTTTTTTAGGATCAATTTATTCTTATTGTCTTTTGTTGGCATTTGCTGATCAGAAATTATTACTCCAGCCAATTTCTGATGTTTTTACTTGTTTCCACTTATCCGGGTCAAATTGACTCTTCTGTTTGGCATCTCATGAAAAATGTTTCAGAAGTTTTTATGAAGCTGCTCTGGGCATTTTCTCTAAAATAATGCAGCAAAGTATTTTTCAGAAGTTTGCAAAGACTTTCCGTATGCTATAGCCATTCGTTTTCCCACAGCTTCTACCATGCCTCTTGTTCCCACATTATGTGCAGAACTTTAAACAAGTGTTTTCATTAGCAATACGTTAACGGAAGTACGCTTTGAGGAGGAATACATTTTCAATTAATTTATAGGGAATGTCAGGACAAAAAAAAACGTATGCAATACTTTTCTGCAAAACATGCACATTTCCCATGTTTTATCCATCTAACCCAGGGGTCTCAAACCAGCAGCCCTCCAGCTTTTGTGAAACTACAAGTCCCATCATGCCTCTGCCTGTGGGAGTCATGCTTGTAATGCCGCATACACACGATCATTTTTCAGCATGTCCAAAAAACTAAGTTTTCCCAGCTTCATCATTAAAAACGACATTGCCCCCACACCATCGTTTTAAAAAAAATGATGAACAAAGCGCGGTGATGTACAGCACTCTAAAGGGGAAGTTCCATTCGCCTTAGGGCTGCTTTTGCTGATTCCGTGTTAGTAAAAGACGATTCGCGCTTTTCTGTCTGTTACAGCGTGATGAATGTGCTTACTCCATTATGAACGGTAGTTTTACCAGAACGAGCGCTCCCGTCTCATAACTTGCTTCTGAGCATGCGCGGGTTTAAAATGACAATTTAGCCCACACACGATCATTTTTTACAACCCGACAAAAACGACATTGTTTAAAACGACTTAAAAAAATGCAGCATGTTTAAATTTTTGTTGTCGTTTTTCAGAACCTGAAAAATTATGTGAAGCCCACACACGATCATTTTAAATGACGTTTTTCAAAAACGTTTTTTTTCATGCTAAAAAATACTGTCAGCCTTGCAATGCCTCATGGGACTTGTAGTTTTCCAACAGCTGGAGGGCCGCCAGCTTGAGACCCCTCATCAATCCTCTTGTCACTTAAGTAATGCATATAGGTGACGGCAAAGAAGAAAAGCTTGCACACCGACGCTGCCCATCTGCGTCCAAGGGCAAAAGAGCTTTCTGTACCAGGAGCTTGCGTTTAAAGTCAGAGATGACTCTCAGTCCCAGCTAATGATTGGTACCAGGCAGGACCGGCTCCAGATCATATGATCACTGACAGCCAATCACGGTGGTCATATGATCGTCCCACGCTTTCTGCTGTCTGGTTAAAAAAAAAAATTAAAGTGGAAATAAATACTCCTATCGTTTTGCAATCTTGCCTCTGTTTCATCTACAACTAGGATAGTTACATAGTAGGTAAGGTTGAATAAAGTAAATAGTCCATCCAGTTCAACCTGTGTGGGTGTGTGCTTTTATAAAGGCTTCTCAGCCGAAACGCGTCAGCATATAGCCTGTACCCTTGTATCCATGTAACCAATAAAGAAGGGGTGTCAAACTCAATTTCGTCATGGGCCGCATCTGCATTATGATTGGCCTCAAAAGGGCCAGTTGTATCTGTAAGATTAGATGTGCAGCACATCCCCTCCTCTTACATTAGATGTCAAGAGCCCCCCCCCCATCAGAAGTGGAGTCCCCCCACTCTCCCTTAAATGGCAGTGTACCCCGCTTTCCTTATGCTGCTGCTGGGAAGAAGCTGGATGCATTGCTTGTAAGCAGAAATTAGGGGTCTGGAGGAGGACCAGAGGAGGGCTGGAGCTCTCCTGCAGCTGCGAGGGCCACATGAAATGGCATGCAGGGCCGGATTCGGCCCGCGGACCTTGTGTTTGCCACCTATGCAATAAAGGACTTTTATTCAAGAGCATTCGAGTTGCCAGCCCTTTTTGATTTAAGTATTGTATTTATGGGGCCTAACCTTCCTGGCTAGAGCCCCGGATCACAGTTCGTGGACTTCTATAGTGCCCAGGGGCGGACTGACAACGAATGGAGCCCCCGGGCAATAGGAGATTATGGGGCCCCCGGGCAATAGATTATGGGGCCACACGGTACTGTATGCATACACAGTATATACACACACAGACACACAGAATACACATACAGGCACAGTACACACACAGTATACATACAGTACATTCACTGATAAGGTTCTAGAGAGGCGGGGCAGCTATAATCTTTGGATTTTTAGACCAAAAGGATGTCGATAAGGGACATTTCAGGGACAGATGTAAAAACACAGATACTGAGGCTGGCAACCCTGATGGGACCCCCAAGTGCCCCGAATGGTCAGTCCGTCCCTGATGGTGGCAGTGGAGCTCGGGTAACATTTTGTGTTCGTGTAGATCAGTGGTGTCCAAACTGCATCCCTGGGGCCAAATGCAGCTCTTTGCCTGTCTTTTTCCGGCCCTTGAGACAGTACTTTTTACCTACTCCTGGGCCCATCCTTATACCAATACATATTTTGTCAAAATATTGTACAGGCAGACAGATTAGTTAACATGAGAAATAGCTGCACCTGAGACAACATTTATACTATATTGAAGATTTTTTGTCTACTGTGTAAAAAGCACAATACCATAATAAGGCGGGATTCACCTGTAATGGGCACTTTACAATTGTTCATGTATTCTACCTATTTCTTCCAGCTCTTTCCTGAAACCGGCCCCAGGCAAGGAGGAACCCGGCTCACCATCATTGGTGAGAACCTCGGACTGAGGTTTGATGACATCCGGTTCGGTGTGAGGGTCGGGCAAGTCATGTGTGTCCCCTTAGAAAGTGAATACATCAGTGCAGAGCAGTAAGTATCACCTGGAGGGGGGGGGGGGGATGGGAGATGTGGTTTATGGCAAGCCGAAATAAACATTGCTTTAGAATTTGATTCACTGTCCAACACCAATATCTGGCCTAATATGGGGTGTTTGTGTTTCTGTGATGCAACATAGATCAGTGGTGATTATTTTTCATGGTACATGTACTTGTGCATGCATGCATCTACAAGAATGGTAGGGTAGCCTTGTTGAGATGTTCTGAGATGATGGGGTGTTCTGGGCCTCACAGTGGGGATACACCAAACTGACCTCTGCTGGGAAAATATCCTTACATTCTACTCGACTCTATACCCTCCTATGCTTCATACTTGATATTCCCCCACCTTCTTTTTTTTTTTTCTACATATGTACATTGTCCCTACATACCTTTTCACCAAAGATTCCCCCATCCCTAGTCTCTATCCCCTTTTATGATTCTCTGTATCTCCATTGCTTTGAACCCACCATTTCCCCCCATCCCTAAGCACTATCCCCTTTTATGACTTATTATCTCTCTCGCTTTGAACCCACCCACCCCAACTCACCATTTCTTCCCTACTCCATTATTCAGAGTGGCAACGCTTTTCCAGCTGATCCTTCATCTTCAGCATTTCCACTCTCACTGTCCAAGCTCCAGTGTTCCTCTGGAAGGAAGCTGTTCTCTGAGCCTGAGCCAGAGGCTTTTCTTTTATATATTTATATATATATATATATATACCTTATCCCTACCTACCTTTTCGCCAATGGTTCCACCCAGGGCTGTCATTAGAGGGGTACAGGCATTACACCTGTAAGGAGCCCGGATGCCCCCCTGTTTTTTTTCCGTCTGAACCCCCCCACCTTTAGCAACTCGCGGCAGGAGAGAGAAGACTTGACTTGACTTTGTTTTGTTCGTCGGCACCAACCAACCCCCTGTCCCGCCTATCTCGCGGCAGGAAAGAGAGGTTCTCTGCTCCAGGGGGGCCCTGCCTAAAGCTGTGTTGGGGGCCCCAAAATTTTTGATGGCTGCCCTGGTTCCACCCATCCCTAAGCTCGATCTTTTATGATTTTCTTTCTCTCCATTGATTTGAAAACCCCCACACCCAACCAATTCCCCCCCCCCCCCCCCCCACCTAGATTACATACCACTTTTCGTGAACTCCTCCCTTTCTTGTGTCTCTGACTACTGCCTGTGCCCCCTTAAATGAAATTACCATGCATTCCAATCTAAATGTATCCCATTTGCCCACATGAACACAAGCCTACATGAAAGTAGAACACACCACGTACCCTCAGCCCTCTATGATACACTTGTCAATCATAATAGAACTGCACCACAAGACAAAAACGGGGAGATTTTCTAAAACTGGAGCACCTAGTGAAGCTGTGCATGGTAGCCAATCGGCTTCTAACTTCAAATTAGAACCTGATTGGTTTCTTTGCAAAGCTGCACCAGATTTTGCACTCTCCAGTTGTAGAAAATTTCCCCTAATGTGACACGCGATGCAAGGACCAACAGAGGTTAATGATCTTTTATTCCTTTTGTTGCACGTTATGGTAAGCCTGTATGTGCATTACGTGATGTTTGTATACCTTTTGCTATGCTGCCATGGTTGTTTTGTTTCCAAAATCCCCAATAAAGATCACACTGCCAAAACCAGGATAGTCCCAGTAAAGGATCTAGGAGGTAAGGACACAGACACTGTCAGAAGTGGAGCAATTATATGTTCACATGTATTGAAACGCCATGCCTGTGCCATCAATGAATGCTTGGGACTCTGCAGACCTGTCATTGTAGTTATTCCTCAATGGGCGCCATTGGCATTGGAAGCAAGATGGTGCGGAGCTGTGAGCTGATGGGTTTTATATGCACCAAGGAGAAGAAGACTTTGGAGGCACTTATGTTTAAACATGGATGCATTATTAACCTATATAGTAAAATAATTGGGGTCTATTCTTCTTAGGATTGTGTGTGAGATTGGAGAGGCCAGGATAACGCAGGCTCGCGAGGCCACCGTGGAAGTCTGTATCAGAGATTGCTCCAAGGATTACATGACCACTGCTCCAAAATCTTTCACCTTTGTGGTAAGTTACCAACCACGTATCAAATTCCTATAAATGTCCACTTTTCACCAAGCCGCTGATACTCATGTATTCAAAATTCTTTTGGCAGAGTCCTCATTTTAATCGAGTGACCCCTGCCCGCGGCCCGCTCTCTGGAGGTACCTGGATTACTATAGAGGGAACCAATCTGAATGCTGGCAGTGATGTGTCTGTGGAAATTGGAGGACGACCCTGCACCTTTTCATGGTAAGGCCACGAGGGATTGGTCAGCCTGGGTTATTACAGCCGATTGATTCCACTGCCTGGTGGGGCTTCCTGATCCAATGATGACCAGTCAAATGGTCGTTTTCTAGCAACTGCAAAAAAAAAACATTCCATTTCAAACCACAACAGACTGGATCAAGGCAACCTACTGCCGTATCCATCTATGCCCTGTGTGTTTGGCCACTGTCACAGCTGAAGAGGCTATAAATTGCTTATTTGGCACTGTACTCGCTGGCTCAGTGGCTATCAGTTTGCTGGCTTTGGGTTCCTAGGTTCACTTCCTAGCAAGGATAGTATCTACATGGGGTTTACATGTTCTTTCCATTCCTCGCTGGGTATTTTTAGGTGTTAATACAGGCATATACCACACTTTACATACCCTCACTTAATGTACGCTCGCAAGTACACACACATTGGCGTCTTTGGGAAATCTTGGTCAGCTTGACATGGCACGGCTCCCATTTTTTAACATTTAACATTGGTATCTATGGAAAAACTTGTCAGCTTGACATGGCACTGCTCCCAAACCATAAGTGACAAGGACACCAAACTTGGAGAGCACAGAGTGAGTACCCAGAACCACAACATATTTGATTTTGGGGTCGGCCAGCTTGCCTAGGTAGACAGTTATGCCTGTAAATGACTATTGCAATGCAGTACATGCATTGAGAAGTGAAAAAAGGTATTGCTTCGATTTAAGTACATTTTCGTTTTTACATACATGCTCTGGTCCAATTGTGTACTTAAAAGTGAAGTATGCCTCTAGGTGCCTTTCATAATCCTAAAATATAGTGGAAGGGTAATTGGCCGTGGGGGGATTCTTCCACATTGTGTGGTGGGGGTTATTAGAGTGTAAGCTCATCCAGTATAGAGCTTAAATGAGTTGTAAAGGAAAACAAATCTTCACCTTAATGCAATCTATGCATTAAGGTGAAAAAACATCTGATGATTAAGCCCCCCCCCCCCCTCTTTGCTGCTCAGCCTGGCCGCTGATTGGCTAGAGCGGATGGATTGAGAGCAGCGCAGCCATTGGCTGGCCCTGCTGTCAATCACATCCAGTGACGCGGCACGCCAAGGGACAGGGCCGAGTGATACAGAGAGCAGCTATGGCCGCTCGCTGTATCACAGGAGTGTGCCCGCAAGGATTCACCACCATGCAAGCTCTCTCGCATTTATGTGGTGAGTTCTTGCAGGGAGGACTAGAGACACACCCGCCGAGGGACCCCAGAAGAGGAGGATCTGGGCCACTCTGTGCAAAACGAACTGCACAGTGGAGGCAAGTATAACATGTATGATATTTTAAACAAAAATCATTTTTTCCTTTTAATAACCTTTTAATGTGACTGTTGGTATCTCCTCTGTAAAGTGCAGTGGAATATGTCAGAGCTACATAAAAAAAAGTATGTCACTGTCATGATGCATTAGAGTGTAAGCTCCTCTGGTACCAAGAGAGACGGTCGCATCAGTCTCTGCACCAGAGGAGCTTACACTCTCATTACACATTTACATAGCTCTGACATATTTTGTAGTACTGTACAGAGAATACTGTAAATGTGTATTAGTGTGTGACTGTAATTAGAGTGTAAGCTCCTCTGATGCAGAGACTGATGTGACTGTCTCTGTATGACATTGCAGATGATGTCAGAGCTATATAAGTGTATAATGATAGTGTGACTGTATTAGAGTGTAAGCTCTGCTGGTGTAAAGACTGATGAGACTTAATATTCTCTGTACAGCACTACAATAATGTCAGAGCCAGTCTCATCAGTCTTTACACCAGCATAGCTTACACTCTAATACAGTCACACTGTCATTATACATTTATATAGCTCTGACATAATCTGCAATGCCATACAGAGACCGTCAAATCAACCTCTGAGGAGCTTGCACTCTAATGTCCCATCAGTGTCACACACTATTATATATCTGACATATGCCGCAGTGCTGTACATAGAATACGGAGCAAGTTACATCAGTCACTGCACCAGCAGAGCTTGCATTCTAACACTGTGTAAGCTCCTCTGGTGCAGAGATTGATGTGACTTTCTGTATTCTCTGTATGGCACTGTGGCATATGTCAGAGCTATATAAGTGTATAATAGTGTGACACTGATGGGATATTGGAGTGTAAGCTCCTCTGGTGCAGAGATTGATGTGACGGTCTCTGTATGGCATTGCAGAATATGTCAGAGCTATATAAGTGTATAATGATAGTGTGACATTAGAGTGTAAGCTCCTGTGTTGCAGAGACTGATGTGACTGGCTCAGTTCTTTGTACAGCACTGTGGAATAGCACTGTTTGATAAAATAACTAAAATACGATTGAACTCAAAAATCAGGACGGAGCAGTTGTGCATCAAAGCTGTATTGCGTTTCTGTTCTTGTCCCAAGAGCTTACACTCGGGAAGTAAGACACACCTGTTCCTACAACCTATGCGTTCGATTCTTCGAAGCCATTGAAAGAAGCAAAAGCCGCCGAGCCTCATCAGTAAGACGTTCCGCCGTCAGACTTCTTTTGTCTGGCAGCCGTGGGTTTAAGTGTTTGCGTTGTGCCCACAGGCTGCTTCTCCCGTCTTCCTTTGCCTTCCATAGGATTTCAAGTGCATAATTTCTAGATTACGAATGATAATAGAGCAGGTCTTTAAATATTTTCCTGTGGTAATTGGTGGTTATCAGCGCTAATAGCTGCTGTTTGCAGGGTGAACATGTGATACAGACTGTTAGTTCAGCTTAGGCTTTTTATACCGCCGATATTTTTTTTCCCCAAATGTTTCCCAGCCGCCTGCCAGAAAGCGGCGTCTGACACGGCGCAGATTGCGTTTTGGGGCCAGTGCAGGCTGCCCTGTGAATCAAAGAATTATTTAAAGGGGCTTCTGCTTTTTATTATTATTATTAAGGACTTAAAACCTTTTTTAAAGCCTTTTTAACTACTTAAGGACCGAGCCTCTTTCTGAGATTTAAAAACAATTTTTTTTTGCTAGAAAATTACTTGGAACCCCCAAACATTATACAAAACATTCCAACACCCTAGAGAATAAAACGGCGGTGCTGCAATACTTTGGCACACTGTATTTGGCTGATAACAGAGGAATGGTTCAGGAGAGAGTTACGGGACTTCGCTCTTTGAAGAGAGATAACAAAACACTGCAGAAATATGTGTCCAAATTTCATGAATCGGGTTTACACCTTGCAGTAAGGAGAGAAGAAAAAAGGCGCACCAGCCTAGTGTGTTACCGTAGACAGTTTAATGATAAAATGTAATAAAAAAAAAAAATACTCACAAAGGAAGCAGCATAATGGGCTTGTCGACAACACTATAGTAGATATCCCTCAAGCCACACTCCAAATGGGGGAAATGAAGGTGTGTCACTGCTGGTTTACGCGTTTCGAGGCTGCTACAGAGACCTCTTTCTCGGAGACCTCTTTCTCGGAGACCTCTTTCTCGGAGACCTCTTTCTCGGAGACCCTGCCGTGTCCAGCCCCATCCCCCCCCTCCCGAGCCCCCGTTTTACTTACCTAACCCCCGAACTTCCATGGGCGCAATTCCTTGTCATTCTCCCCACGGCCTCTCGGCTCTTCGTTGGATAGATTGATAGCTGCGCAGCCATTGGCTCCCGCTGCTGTCAATCAAATCCAATGACGTAGCCGCTGGGTGGCAAAGGGCGAGTCATACACTCAGCGGCTATGTATGCCAAGTGTATGACAGGGGAGGTAACACCCCTGGGAGAGAGATTCCCAGAGGGGGTTATCTATTGAGGAGAGGAGCCGCCGTGGGACCCCAGAAGACGAGAATCGAGGCCAAAACGAGCTGCACAGTGAAGGCAAGACTGACTTTATTATTATTTTTTTAAATGTGAACTTTAAGTAACTGATCAGTACATTGAACAGCTAATGTCTGCAGCACACAATGGCCAGGAGTAAGGAGCAGGCACGTCTAAAGGGACCCCAGGAATGTGTTCTTTCCTATAATGCTCTTAAAAGAAGATTCTTGGAGGGTAATGTGACATTTACAGGCGCCTGCTGGTCCCTCTCGCCAAACTAGGGCCAAAGACGGCAGATAGTCCGAGTGATGATTTGAACAAAATGATTTAAATGAAAACATGTAATTGTTCATCAAGGAGGGGAAGACGAGGGAAAGTCTTACATGTGGTTCAGCTTTAAAACACTGGTTTGTCAGACATTGCTTGGTGCCGGTGAAGAAGGGGTTGGTAAGTGTGGGGGGAGGGGATTTGGGGTAGGTAAGTAGGGGGGGTTGGTCTGACAAGAGAACCTGTCACTTTTGCCCTGAAAGGGTGCAGTAACAGATGTTAAATGGGAGTATAACCAATTCTATATCCTTTAGAATGCCTTTGCCAGTCTTGATGGCAGCGGGAGCCATTCTGATCCTGCATGCTTTGTTTATCTGAGATGGAGAAAGTCACTGAGCCCCAAAAAATGTTAAATAAAGCCGTTCTTTTATTTATTTTTGTTTCTGTTTCCATGTCTCTTCCAGGAGAACAGCCAAAGAAATTCGCTGTAAATCCCCGCAGGGACAGATTCCATCCAGTGCGGAAATTCAGATCCACATCAATCGCGCTGTGCTGCGCAACCCCGAGGTGAAGTACAATTACACGGAGGACCCCACAGTGCAGAAAATCGAACCAGAGTGGAGCATCACCAGGTAATCCACACAGCTTATCACAATGGCTGCGGAGCTCTGTGATCTGTCTGCATGATGCAACTTTCAATCTAGATCCCGGGCAAACTGCAAAATGTATGGCGCTGATTTGTGTGTTTGTCCATCCAACTTACACAGCTCTGCCATACAGCACAGCCCTCTCTGGCAAAAGAGGAGACATCATTTTTCTCTACTTGTCCCTCCCCCAGCCTGTGACTGGACAGTGAATGGAGAAGCAGCACAGTGATGGGCTCTTCTCACTGTCACTGCTCTCTCCTCCTATCAAAATTGTCGCTCTATTTTTGTTTATTGTTGTTCTTGTTGTTCTAAGCATGTTCTTGTTGGCACATGAATACTGCAGTGCAGCTGATTGTGTTGCTTCTACCTTCCTCAGTCGAAGCTCTGTTGTACAGAACAGTGGTCTCCAAACTGCGGCCCGAGGGCTGAATCCGGTCCTTTGCTAGCCTTTCTATGGCCCTTGGACACTATTCCTCTCAATGATATGAGGGACTGTTCTTCAAACTGACTACAACTGTTCCTCCCACTAATATCAATGATAGGTCACTATTTCTCCCACTGATGCCAATAATGGGACACCATTCCTCACACTGATGCCAATAATGGGACACCATTCCTCCCACTGATGCCAATAATGGGACACCATTCCTCGCACTGATGCCAATAATGGGACACCATTCCTCCCACTGATGCCAATGATGGGGACACCATTCCTCCCACTGATGCCAATGATGGGGACACCATTCCTCCCACTGATGCCAATGATGGGGACACCATTCGTCCCACTGATGCCAATGATGGGACACCATTCCTCCCACTGATGCCAATGATGGGACACCATTCCCTCCCACTGATGCCAATGATGGGACACCATTCCCTCCCACTGATGCCAATGATGGCACACCATTCCCTCCCACTGATGCCAATGATGGCACACCATTTCTCCCACTGATGCCAATGATGGCACACCATTTCTCCCACTGATGCCAATGATGGCACACCATTTCTCCCACTGATGCCAATGATTGCACACCATTTCTCCCACTGATGCCAATGATTGCACACCATTTCTCCCACTGATGCCAATGATGGTGCATCATTTCTCCCACTGATGCCAATGATGGTGCATCATTTCTCCCACCGATGCTAATGATGGCGCATCATTCCTCCCACTGATGCCAATGATGGGACATCATTCCTCTTACCGATACCAATGATTGGACACTATTCCTTCTGCTATAATAATGATGGGTCACTATTCCCCCCACTATACCAATGATGGGGCACTATTCCCCCCACTATACCAATAATGGGGCAATACTACTCTCAATAAACCAGTTATGGGGCACTATTCCTCCTACTATACCAATAATAGAACATTATTCCTCCTGCTATGATGATAGGGCACTATTCCTCCCACTATACCAATGATTGGACACTACTCCTCCCACTATACCAATGATTGGACACTACTCCTCCCACTATACCAATGATTGGACACTACTCCTCCCACTATACCAATGATTGGACACTACTCCTCCCACTATACCAATGATTGGACACTACTCCTCCCACTATACCAATGATTGGACACTACTCCTCCCACTATACCAATGATTGGACACTACTCCTCCCACTATACCAATGATTGGACACTACTCCTCCCACTATACCAATGATTGGACACTACTCCTCCCACTATACCAATGATTGGACACTACTCCTCCCACTATACCAATGATTGGACACTACTCCTCCCACTATACCAATGATTGGACACTACTCCTCCCACTATACCAATGATTGGACACTACTCCTCCCACTATACCAATGATTGGACACTACTCCTCCCACTATACCAATGATTGGACACTACTCCTCCCACTATACCAATGATTGGACACTACTCCTCCCACTATACCAATGATTGGACACTACTCCTCCCACTATACCAATGATTGGACACTACTCCTCCCACTATACCAATGATTGGACACTACTCCTCCCACTATACCAATGATTGGACACTACTCCTCCCACTATACCAATGATTGGACACTACTCCTCCCACTATACCAATGATTGGACACTACTCCTATTTACCACCAAGCCTGAAGCCATGTTTTATCTCACTGATGCTGGGCCCGAGACATTTTTTTCCCCCACTGGCCCCCCTAAAGTCTGAAGACTTAAAACTGGCCCTTTGGAAAGTTTGGAGACCCCTGATACAGAAGATTACAAGAGCCTGATAACACTCCACATTAAAAGAAAAAAACACATGGTATGGCCTGTTCATGTTATGACATTGTAATAACGCATGTGTTGCCAAGCTTTTGCACAACATGCAGCAACAAACATTAACTGCATTGGTGCAGTGCGTTGGCATTCACTCTGGTACCCTAACTCACCATGACAAGGGGCTAACGTGCCCTGCCAAATGATACATAACCAATTTTGGCATGGCATATTTGTCGGCAGGGTTCATTGGGTGTGATTAAGAATGAATTGCACCACAGTACAGCAATGCATTTAATGTGCATTTTGGAATGCAACCTTTAATGGTGTATTGCTAAATACAGAGCTACTCACATTTTCTGTCTTTAATATCTTCCTGGAGTCCGGTTCTAAGCAGTGTTGTTCTTTTGGCAGTGGTGGGACTCCACTGATTGTGTCCGGTCTGAACCTGGCAACTATAAGGGAACCGAAGATCCGAGCAAAGTATGGCGAGGTGGAACGTGAAAATGTGAGTGCTTACCGGAGACTACTAGATATGTGTGTTGGAAGGTGTGACAGAGGTGAGCCGGGACATTAATCGCCTTGTGATTTCTTCATCTAGAACTGTACGGTTTATAATGACACTACCATGGTTTGTCTGGCCCCTTCCATCGAAAACCCCCTGAGAATTCCGCCAGAATTTGGAGACAAACCAGACGAGATCGGCTTCATCATGGACAACGTCCAGGCGCTGCTCATCGTGAATATGACCAGCTTCACGTACTACGCTGACCCTGTGTTTGAGCCCCTCAGTCCATCCGGGAACCTGGAGCTAAAGCCCAGCTCTCCTCTAATCATCAAGGTGAGTGAAAAGTCATGGTGCAACTACCAGCCTGTCTACGCCTTTCTCCTTCAATCTCTTTTTGCAGCAGAGCATCTAAAACCAAGACTTGTTCTCTTCTTAGGGTCGGAATATATTACCAGCCGTACCTGGGAACTTCCGTCTCAACTACACAGTCTTGATTGGCGACACCCCATGCGCCCTAACCGTATCTGAGACGCAGCTTCTGTGCGAATCTCCAAACCTTACAGGACAGCACAAAGTCACGGTATGTATGATGTCCTCTACACAGCAAAGTGATGGCCAAGTAGATGTTGGATCACCTGCATAAAAAGCAGATATTTGGCGCTGCCTGCCATACAAGTTTAAAGAAGGCTTGCTAAAAAACATTATTTACATTAACCTCTTGCCACCTGCCCACAGTACATTTAGTGCGAGCAAGAGCTGCAGGATAAGTGACTTTACCTATGTGTCGCTTAGCACATGCGCACCTGGGCACACAGTGGCACGATCCCTGACCACAGTGCTTGGTATCCGGCCATTATGAGTGTCCGGGATATCATTTGTAATGACTATGACCAATTCTAGTGTTCACATGTATGCAAAACAATCTTAAATGGCTTCCATTCATGACTGCTTACTATTGTACTGATGTGATTGGCCTACAGCTATCACCTGGTAACTGGGCCGACACAGCACCCTGTACCATGCGATTAACTGTAGCCAATCACAGATCACAAAAGTAAGCAATCTGTCATGGATGAAGGCCATTTATAACAGTAAAGGTACAATTTTTTTCCCTAAATAGCTTCCTTTACCTTTTATTTTAGTCGTCTCGAATGTTTTAGGTTTAGTCGTATTTTGGTTGACTAAAATCGTATTAATTTAGTCAACTAAAATGTTTTAGTCTACGAAATTAACACTGATCACGATGTACTGCACTGGTGACAGTATGTCAAAAAGGAAATAATAATTTTAGAAAAAAAATATATTTCTTTATTTTCTCAACAATTTTGACCAAAAAAATTACAACTTCAAAAAAACTCCCCATGCCTTACTAATATACTTTAAATAAAGAAAAGTACACCCACCACACACACACACACACATTTTTACTATTTTAGTTACTGTAGCATAAATTAAAATTAAAATGTGGTAATTAAATACAAAAAAAAAATCAATTTTTCCATAATATTTTTGGGATGTGACACATTGCAAGTCTCTAATACTTTACTGCATGATATATAAATTGCATTTGCGCACGTGTTGCATGACCGAGCAATTGCCAGTTACAGTAACACAGTGCTAAACGGCAAAAAAATGCCCTGGTCAGGAAGGGGGGTAATCTCTCTGGAGGTCAGGTGGCTAATAAGGGCATCAAAAGCTCATGTACTGTCTGGGAACTTGCTTGCTGTACACTTAGGGGTTGATTTACTAAAGGGAGGAAAAGAATGTGCACTTTCCAAAGTGCAGTTCCACTCTGCAGTTGCTCCAAAGCTCAGCAAATGAGCAGAAACTGGCGACTTCCATCAACCAATCACATGCAAGCAAAAATGCATTAAAAAAAAGAATTCTTGCAGGTGATTAGGTACTCTTTGCGAAGTGAAGCCTTACCTCATTTACTTAGCTCTTTGAAAAGTGCGCAGTCTATTTGCCTTTAGTAAATCATCCCTATACAGGCCTAATCACATCTTGACCTTGCCAGCTTTCTCAATTATTGTAGCAGGTGGGCGGAGCTAGGAACTCGGGTGTCATTATGATGTCACAAAAGACAAGTGTGGTTGATTTAAATGAATCTATCCTTTTTCAGTGAACTGACCTTTAAATGTTTAAACAGTTACTTGCCGTCTATCAGACTTCATCTTTTATGTTTGTGACCTTTTTTTTTTTTTCTCTTTCAGATCAAAGCCGGAGGATTTGAATTCTCACCCGGTACTCTGCAGATCTATTCCGACAGCCTCCTGACCCTTCCGGCAATCATTGGCATCGGTGGAGGTGGTGGGCTCCTCTTGCTAATCATCATCATCGTGCTGATCGCCTACAAGCGCAAATCGAGGGATGCAGACCGCACCTTGAAGCGCTTGCAGCTGCAGATGGACAATCTGGAGTCGCGGGTGGCCCTGGAATGCAAAGAAGGTAAATTTCCGACATGAAAATCTCCTGTGTGCAACTGTGCAACCAAACCTGTATATATGGCACTGCTCCAGGCAAGCACGTGAAGCGACTGGCCGCGGGTGACCAGCCTCTCCGGGGTCTATCTTCTCCACTTTAGACTAACAACCACATGAACTGCATTTTGCTGCATTTTGTTGCTGCTTTATTGAGGTCAGGTAGTCGGTCTCTTCCCTGTCAGATGTGACACCATCTACTGATGCATTTTGCCTGATAAGCTTAAAGTGATTCTTTTATTTTATTTAGCTAACAAACATGTTATACTTGCCTGCTCTGTGTAATGGTTTTTCACAGTGGCCCTGATCCTCCCCTTCTGGGGTCCCCCGCTGGCGCTCCTGGCTCCACCCCCCCAAGTGCCCCATAGCAAGCCGTTTGCTATGGGGGGCACTTGTGCGTGCTTGCTCCCGAGCCCGCTCTGTGTGTCCATAATTGGTAATTGTTGGTGTCAGTGGGAGGAATAGTGATTGTTGGTGTCAGTGGGAAGAATAGTGATTGTTGGTGTCAGTGGGAAGAATAGTGATCGTTGGTGTCAGTGGGAAGAATAGTGATCGTTGGTGTCAGTGGGAAGAATAGTGATCGTTGGTGTCAGTGGGAAGAATAGTGATCGTTGGTGTCAGTGGGAAGAATAGTGATCGTTGGTGTCAGTGGGAAGAATAGTGATCGTTGGTGTCAGTGGGAAGAATAGTGATCGTTGGTGTCAGTGGGAAGAATAGTGATCGTTGGTGTCAGTGGGAAGAATAGTGATCGTTGGTGTCAGTGGGAAGAATAGTGATCGTTGGTGTCAGTGGGAAGAATAGTGATCGTTGGTGTCAGTGGGAAGAATAGTGATCGTTGGTGTCAGCGGGAAGAATAGTGATCGTTGGTGTCAGCGGGAAGAATAGTGATCGTTGGTGTCAGCGGGAAGAATAGTGATCGTTGGTGTCAGTGGGAAGAATAGTGATCGTTGGTGTCAGTGGGAAGAATAGTGATCGTTGGTGTCGGTGGGAAGAATAGTGATCGTTGGTGTCAGTGGGAAGAATAGTGATCGTTGGTGTCGGTGGGAAGAATAATGCCTAATTTTTGGTGTCAGTAGCAAGAATAGTACCTCATGGTTGGTAGCAGAAATATTGCCCCATGTTGGTGTCAGTGGGGAGGAATAGTGTCTTGTATCAGTGGAAAGAAAAGTGCCCCAAGGGCCAGATAAAGACAAGCATAGGGCCACATCTGGCCCCTGGACCCGCTGTTTGATGACCCCTGCTATGGAGGGATATGCTTTTTTCATATTTATTGTCATGAGGTTTACAACCACTTTAACATGATGAAGCCCATTGGGTGAAACACGTCAGTTGGTGGAATCACATCTGACGGGGGGGGGGGGGGGGGAATGTCTGTCTGATCCAATCTAACCTCGATAAAGTTGTTGGGGTTCTTCAAAAATGATATCTCGGTGCGACTTTTTGCGTTCACATTCTACGTGCAGCAGACAAGATAAACCAAATTCCAGGCTGGAAGTTCCGTACGCACATCCATGGTCTTTCAAGCCTTTGGGGCAGATGTTCCAGCTTGTCTACACGTGCCAGCTTTCATCTCACACAATATGGCAATCGTGTAGATTTTTTTTAAATGATGTGCGAATCTCGCTCTGAAGTCCGTTGCCACGTTTTTTTTTTTCCTCCTCTTATGTTCCGTCTCACCCGCACTTGTGTAGCAGATTGTACTTTGTCATCTCGATCTGCTTTCTATGGTTGTAGCTCAGCTTCTTAATTTGGTACATCTGGCATCAAAGTGGGTTCCTCGGGGATTGGGTTCAGGATACAATGTACTAATAGGCAGTATTTAAACCATGGCTTCCTTCCATTTATAACTCCAGTCCTCTGAGGTGGACCAAATAAAGCAGAATTTTTTTTTTTCAGCCAGGGAAAAGGGAGAAGTGGAGGCAGAGAAACGCGGGGTGTCTCATTACTCGGAGGAAATGTGGGCGAGAAACTAGGACAGGGGAGCCTGTGAAGTCTCTTGCAGCGAGAGCCTAATTGCCCATTATTTGTCTAACCAGAACGGAAGGGTCGTAACCCTGCCAACTGCCGGGGGCCCGGAGGTGGGGAAGAAAAGCTGGCACCGAAAAGGAGATTAAACAAAAAAATCCCCCAATATATAAAAATAAATATATATGTAGCTCCTCCAGAAAGAGAAAAAAAAGCTATAGATAGCGGGAGCGACAAGGGAGCCGCTGGGAAGATGATCTGTAATATTCCACAGCTGCCAGATAAAAGGATGGGCTTTTAATTAAGTGGCGTGATATCTGTACCCGTTCTGCGCGTTTCAGCTCTTCCGTGTACAGATAAGAGATCGCCGCTCGCCTGGTGACCACATTCTGCTGCCCCCCTCCCCCTCCTCCTGCAGCTGACAGCTCGAAAAGTTCCTCTTACCAAGTCCACACAAATGTAATTGAATTTCTCTCTTAGATCTATGGCTCAGGAGACGGGAGCTGACACTTTTACCTTCACTGTACAGAAACGAGCAAAGCGGCTGGGACTACAAGACCCAGCCTGCTTTGCAGGGCGGAGAGGTGGCTTGGCTGGTTAGGTTGCAAAATGTCATCTTAACATCGGCAGTAAGCAGAGCTCTGGGCAAACTCGCTCGTCCATGTCTCTATAGACCTTGCTTTGTGCCCTGGTCTAAATCATTTGGTGGAGGGGGATTATGGTGTGGGGTTGTTTTTTAGAGGTTAGGCTTGACCCCTAATTTTCCAGTAAATGAAACTCTTAAGGCGTCGCCATACCAAGACATTTTGGGCAATTTCATGCTCCCAACTTTGTGGCAACAGTTTGGGGACGGCCCCTTCCTATTCCAACATGACTGCGCACCAGTGCACAAAGCAAGGTCCATAAAGACATGGATGAGCGAGTTTGGGGTGGAGGAACTTGACTGACCTGCACAGAGTTCTGACCTCAACCCGATAGAACACCTTTGGGATGAATTGGAGTGGAGCAGTGTCTGACCTCACACATGCTCTTCTGCAAGAATGGTCAAACATTCCCATAAACACTCATAAACCTTGTGAACGGCCTTCCCAGAAGAGTTGAAGCTGTGTGAGATTTGCGTGTTCTGGGGCCCAAGGGGTTTGCGCGCTCTGGGGCCAAGGGGTTTGCGCGTTCTGGGGCCCAAGGGGTTTGCGCGCTCTGGGGCCCAAGGGGTTTGCGCGCTCTGGGGCCCAAGGGGTTTGCGCGCTCTGGGGCCTAAGGGGTTTGCGCGCTCTGGGGCCTAAGGGGTTTGCGCGCTCTGGGGCCTAAGGGGTTTGCGCGCTCTGGGGCCTAAGGGGTTTGCGCGCTCTGGGGCCAAGGGGTTTGCGCGCTCTGGGGCCAAGGGGTTTGCGCGCTCTGGGGCCAAGGGGTTTGCGCGCTCTGGGGCCAAGGGGTTTGCGCGCTCTGGGGCCAAGGGGTTTGCGCGCTCTGGGGCCAAGGGGTTTGCGCGCTCTGGGGCCAAGGGGTTTGCGCGCTCTGGGGCCAAGGGGTTTGCCCGCTCTGGGGCCAAGGGGTTTGCGTGTTCTGCGAGCAGGGGGCTGTGGAATTTTTTTTTCCGGAAACTTCCCTCTTAAAGTTAAAGTGCGTATTATACGCCGATAAATACGATAATTGTGCCAAATACCTTCGTTATATCGCTTCTGTGATCTGCCGGAGCTCTCTTTTCCTCGTTTACATGACAGAAACGCACACATTGTATGTTATGCACTTCTTTAATAGAGTGGATTATAGTATTTTACAAGCATTTTAAACTAGGGCTTATTTTCAGGGTAGGGCTTATATTGCAGCTCTCCTGGAAAATAACGCTAGGTCTTATTTTCGGGGAAACGTGGTAGTCAGATTGCTGTCCTCCAGTGCAATTAGGCAGTAGCTTGATCTTGGACATGCCTCCCTATCCTGCTGAATAGATAGTCATCACCCGACTCTTTCCTCCTGTTGACATGGTCCCTGTGTTAGACTGACAGCAATGCACAGAGCATAGAGGCTTGATTGAAGCAGTGTGTTGACCCTTCCTCTTCAAATTGGGGGAATAAAAACACGACTGGATTAAATTGAATTTTTTTATGCCAGCCAGGGTTTCACCTTTTTTAATATAGCAAAATTTTCATCATAAAAGTTCTGCGTCTGTGCATGTTCTCCTTTGAGGAAAAAGGGCTCCGTTTCAGCCGCTGAGCTGTAAAATAAGCGTTCTCCCGTACGTAAGCAGTGTCCTTTAAAAACGTACATATTACATCTCGCAAATTAGAAGCCACTGAAGTGCGGACGGCCATACACAGGTGTAATAAAGTAGCAAATTTATGAGGAATACTTAAGGTTAATCGGTGCTAAAAAATATATTTAATCAATCGGCTTTGTCCTTACTTGAACCAGATGCTTTTACGGCAACTGCAGGGTTGTGGCGCGCGGAGCGAATACCCGCAGCACAGCGCGTGTGTAAGTGAGACCGCTAATCGGACTTCTGATCTGTAGAAGACTTTACAGACGAAAATCACTATTCAAAAGGAAGACGCGGCCCCCCCGCTGCCCGGCCGCCAATGGCAAATTCTCAGGATTAAGTTATTAGAGCAGGAGCGCTACTTCGCTCCCTCCTGACGGTGGTTTTAGAGTATAGAGGTATCAAGAAAATCTGTTTCTTTTTACAAAAATGCAGCGCAGTAGATTGGAATCTTCAGAGAGGCAAACCAGAGTTGTATATTTGTATTATGCTCTCGTTACAGCATGAGAAAAGATTATTTAATGAGTGATTCAACTATTCTACAGATAACCTTATTTCTTAAGGTGAGCTGTTATTGCTGTGATTTACTTGTATTCTCTCCCTGATAAAATATAAATGTCCGTCTGTAAGGACACTGTGGGAGGATAACCTGTGTCCTGCCTGAGTTCAGGAATCATAACTACCTGTAAACCGTCATTCCTGTTGTTGTTTAGTTGTATTCTCTCCCTGATGGAATATAAATGTCCATCTGTAAGGATCTTGTGGAGGCTGACCTGTTTCCTGCCTGAGTTTAGGACTCAAAACTGCCTACAAGCAGTCATTACTGTTTACTTGTATTCTCTCCATGATGGAATATAAATGGTTGTCTATACGGACTCTGTGGAGACTGACCTGTTTCCTGCCTGAGCTCAGGACTCGTAACTGCCTGCAAACAGTCATTACTGTTGTTTAATTGTATTCTCTCCCTGGCGGAATACAAAATGTCCATACGTAAGGATCTTGTGGAGGCTGACTTGTTTCCTGCCTGAGCTCAGGACTCGTAACTGCCTACTGTTATGGAAATATTTATTCCTAAGCAGCCATTACTGTTATTTACATGTATTCTCTCCCTGATGGAATATAAATGTCTGTAAGGACCCTGTGGAGGATTACCTGTGTCCTGCCTGAGTTCAGGACTCATAACTTCTTGTAATAAGTCATTCCTGTTATTTAGTTGCATTCTCTTCCTGATGGAAAATAAATGTCCGTCTGTAAGGAATCTTGTGGAGGCTGACCTGTTTCCTGCCTAAACTCCGGACTTGTAACTGCCTACAAGCACTCCTTACTGTTATTTACATGTATTCTCTCCATGATGGAATATAAATGTCCGTCTGTAAGGATCTTGTGGAGGCTGACCTGTTTCCTGCCTAAACTCCGGACTTGTAACTGCCTACAAGCACTCCTTACTGTTATTTACATGTATTCTCTCCATGATGGAATATAAATGTCCGTCTGTAAGGATCTTGTGGAGGCTGACCTTTTTCCTGCCTGAGCTCAGGACTTGTAACTGCCTACAAGCATTCATTACGGTTATTTACTTGTATTCTCTCCATGATGGAACATAAATGTCTGTAAGGACCCTGTGGAAGGTTAACCTGTATTTTGCCCGAGTTCAGGACTCATAACTGCCTGCAAGCAGTTCTTACTGTTATTTACTTGTATTCTCTCCCTGTTAGAATATAAATGTCCATCTGTAAAGACCCGGTGAAGGCACCCTGAGCTCGGGACTCATAACTGTCGGAGGAGATTAAAATATTAAATTATTGCACAGTATTTCTATAGCGCCAACAGTTTACAAAATGAACAGGGAGAGTACAGTTACAATTCAGTTCAATAGCAATAGGGTTATTAGAGCTCTGCTTATGAATGCTTACAATGAAAATATATATATTTTTTTCTATAATTTTGACAGCATCTTTGTTGGCACAATTTTCATTGTCCAAGTAGGATATATTACAGCCTGACATTTCTGCTTCGTCAGGGAGAGAATACAAGCAAATAATTAAAAGTGTATTCACCTTTTTCAAGTTCGAGAGCAGAGATTCTGGAAACGACAAGCACCTGCTGGTGATTGGTTCCCATTAAAGATAATCTCTAATTTTAAACTCTTAAAACTAAAGTTCTGCCTGAGAGAAGCCACAGCAGGGTACCTGTTCTTCAAGGAAAACAGAAATGGAAGGCGCGCACTAGTACTAGCATTACCAGAGATAATTTAATATTTTTATTTATTTATTTTTGTATAAAAGTGGGTTCTCACAAAATGCAACTGACAGAGGGCCATAAACACAGTGCATGGACATGCACAGAACACGGGATACAACTAACGCGTTTCGATGGCGCACCCCCTTCCTCAGAGCTAGGATAAGGTACCTGTTTTTACCTTTGTTCGCTAGAAAAGACGTCCCTCTGATCTTGTGTCTTATTAAAAGCGCTTGGCTCTCCTAAACTTTGGACCAGCAGAGTGAAACCTGTTTTCAAAGAGGTGCTCAAGTAACAAAGGTTTTCTAGTAGGCTGCTTGTGGTGACTGTCCTTATGCAGGACTTTTAAGGGTTCAAACGGGTTCTCTTTAAAGTCTCTTAAAATTATCCCGTGTTTGCTGGAGGCTGTTGAGGTTCATCTACAGCTGTCCACATGTAAACATGAAAGCTCCCTTGTTGCAAATTTGCAAAGTTGGATCCCCTCCCGGAAGTAGATCGAGTATCAAACGTTCGAGAAAGCATGTAGAAAAGGTAGAGTCATCCTCCTAAATCTGATCAGAATTAATATTTATTATGAGTTTTTGAGGTTTGCTGGTGAGATGAATGATCTGACAGTTTATTGTGTCTCTTGGGGACTGCTTTCCTCCTCAGAGACATCTATGCTGGAGTTCCCAGGTCTATACACTTGGTAAGAAGCTGCTGGAAGATCTTTGTGTCTCTGTTGGAATTTTAAAGCAAATGTTTAAGAATTCAAAATTCTGAAAGTAGGCCTTTTTTTTGCAGAATAGACTTACTCTGTCTTTAGGCAATAAAAGATTGTTGAAGTGATTCTAAACCCAGGAGCCTGCCGTCACTATATCTGGTCTCCCACAGAACATGGAAAGGAAATAATTTTCGTAAATATAAACTGCTAAATATCTTTTTTCATCAGCAGTATATAGCAGTCTTGTGACTTCTATCAGTGTCTGGTTAAAGATTGTAGGAGGAGTTTTCATTCTACTCTGACTGTCCTATCAGGCTGCAGGACCCCTGACCCTCTGTGCACAGTGCTGATTGGCTCTGTAATGATCGCATGTACCCACTTCACTTTGCACATTGATGCAGACAAACAAACGCTTTATTGCGTCAGAATAACAAAACATAGGAATCGGCAACAAAGTTGGTTAAAATCCCTGCAATGTACATTGATCACCCAGAGAGGAAAGTTTTTTTTTTTTTCTCAACAAAAGTGGAGTTACTCTTTAAGGGAATGGGAAAACATTTAAAATACTTGATTTCACTGTGCTTTTACCTGCTATATTTTTTTTTTAAGTTGATGAAAGGGTCTCTTTGAAGCATAATGGAACATAGCTGGTAATTATAGGAGAGTGTAGCAGCTAATCTGCATAATTTCAAGTAGCATCTATAACCTAATCAAGGAGCAGATTGCTGCTTTATGACTCATGAAAGGCAATATTTGGGGACACGGGTGCTTTGTTCTTATGGACTATATTTATTTCAAGCAAACCTATTACAAGAGGTGTGTTGGCTGCCATTGCTGATATTATATTTATTCATCTCAATGCTATCCTAATGATCTCCAGCTTGTGTGTTTTCAGGGCCACCAACCCAAATCAGCCAATCCTTTTCTGAATCGGTGACTTTGTACCAAACCCAGAGCCAGCCAGCCAAATAGCATTTTTACAGGACGGTTATCCTCAGTAGCCCTTGTTTTTTTTTAATTACATAGTTGGCCAGGTTGAAAAAGACGCCATCTAGTTCAACCAATAAAAGAGGAGAAAAAAAATCATGTAATCCTATTTTTTCAATCCCACAGTTGATCCAGAGGAAGGCGAAAAAACCCCAACAAAGCGCAATCCAAATTGCTGCGGCAGGGGAAAAAATTCCTTCTTTATTCCCCGAGAGTCAGTCGGATATTCCCTGGATCTACTTTACTATAAAGCCCCGTACACACGGCCGATGTTCTCGGCAGAAACCAGCAAGAACCTCGCTGGGAGACGCATTCTGCCGAGAACCTCGGCCGTGTGTACGCTCTCGGCGAGCCCCGCCCGTCGGGAAACCCGTCGAGCAAATAGAGAACAGGTTCTCTATTTGCTCAACGGCCCGTCGGGATGAATGGCTGGTTGCCTTTCCCCTGACAGGCGGGTCGCCGATTCTGACGGGCGGCAGAGAACCTCGACGGGCGGAACGATGTGTTCTGCCCGTTCTCTGCCGTGTGTACGGGGCCTCAATGTTGGTACCCAGTTATATTACGTACAATTAGGAAATAATCCAGGCCTTTTTTAAACCAATCTACTGAGCTGGACTTGAGGGAGTCTATTCCACATTTTCTCAGCTCTTACTGTGAAGAAGCCTTTCCATATTTGGAGATGAAATCTCTTTTCCTCTAGACGTAGAGTGCCCCTGTGTCCTCTGTGATGACCTTAAAGTGATTAAAGACCTTATAGTGAACTCAACACCAAGTTCACTATATGGACCCCTTATATATTTATACATGTTGATCATATCCGCCCTTATTCTCCTCTTCTCAAGAGAGAATAAATTCAGTTCCTCTAATCCTGGGGTCTCCAAACTTTCCAAGCAAAGGGCTGGTTTATTGTCCTTCAGACTTCAGCAGGGCCAGATTGTGGTCAGCTGGAGTAGACATTTTTCTGGAATCGGTAGGAGTAGACATCATGAAGAAACAATTCCTTTTATTAAAGTTTCATATGAGTGGTTAACAGAGCAGGGGACAAAGAGGTAGACGCGTTTCGCGCAAATGTTAGTGTTTAGTCATTACCTGAGTGGAGTAGACATCACCACATTTGGTATTGGGTTAGAGGAATAGTGCCCCATCGTTGGTATTATAAGGCGGAATAGTGTCATATTAGTGTCAATGGCAGAAATGATGCTCCATTGTTGGTGTTCAATGGCTGAATAGTGTCTTGTATCAGTGTGAGGATTGGTACCCCAAGGACCGGATAAAAGCAAGCAAAGGGCCGCATCCGGGCCACAGTTTGGAGACCCCTGCTCTAATATTTCCTCCTAGCTGAGCTCCTCTATGCTTCTTATGAGTTTGGTTGCCCTTCTCTGCACTTTCTCCAGTTCCCTGATACCCTTTTTGAGAAGTGAAGACTAAAACTGCACTGCATATTCCAGATGAGGTCTTACTAAATTGTCTTATGTGCTTCTCAGAGCCACCAACCCAAATCAGCCTGTCCTTTTTCTGAATCCGTGACTTTGCACATATCAAACCCAGAGACAGCCAACTAAATAGCATTTTCACAAGGCAATTATCCTCTGTAGCCCCTTTTTTTTTATTTTTTATATTGCAGCCTTTCTTTAACATGTCTTTTCTCTTCTCGTAGCTTTCGCTGAGCTGCAGACTGACATCCACGAGCTGACCAATGACCTGGACGGAGCCGGCATCCCCTTTCTGGACTATCGCACCTATGCCATGCGCGTTCTCTTCCCCGGCATTGAAGACCACCCTGTGCTGAAGGAGATGGAGGTAAGCACCGCGGTATTGTTGTCGAGAGCCTGCACCCGCTATATGTTCTTTGGCTAAGTGTCAGGAATCGGATAAATGCAAGATGAATGAGCATGTGTCTAATCTGGGACTTTGGCTCATACATCGCGTTCATTACACCGCTATTGTTCAGCGGGTAGAAGAAACAAGAGCACCAAATTGCTATTTTTTCTCCCCTCGCTGGGGCTGCCCAATGACTTCCAGATCCTTCATTGATAATGTCAGGTGTTAATAAATCTGTTTGCTGTCTATTGAGTCACTAGACCCAACGTGAATTTGACTTTAGCAATTCCAAGGCTCTGCTAGTCAGATGACAGTATTGCTTTCCAGCAGAACCTCTAAAGCTGGCCATCAATGGATCGAAATCCGGATAGTTTAGAAGAGACCAAACTGAATTTCGGTTCATCTATGGCCGTTCCCATTCCATAGGAATCAACATAGTGATCTATTCCTCTCGAACAGGATTGTTGGAAAATTTGTGTAGCCAAAATTCTGCAGATGACCGCATCTCCTGCTGTTGCATTTTGACAGCCGATCTCGCCAGCTGTCCAAGTACACAAACCGGGGCTGCATCGGTTTGTATGCAAGGTGCCCTTCTCACATTCATACACATAGATGGGACGAGCAGTCTGTTTTTTTTAGGGTTGTCCCGATACCACTTTTTTAGGACCGAGCACAAGTACCGATACTTTTTTTAAAAGTGTCCCCAAATGCAGCCATGTCCCCTACATATTGCAGCCATGTCCCCCCCATATTGCAGCCATGCCCCCCCTACCTGATGATGATGCCGCCACCGCCGTATATACAAAGCCGCCACCGCCGTGAACATTATAGGCAGTGCCTTTCAATAGCTATTTTCCCTGCCACGCGCCATGTTAAGGACACTTCCTCTTGCTCGGGATTGGATAGATCCGAGCAAGGGGGAGTGTCTATACACGCGCAGCAGGGGAAAACAGCTATTCAAAGGTGCCTATAATGTTCGCGGCGGCGGCTTTGTATATATGGCGCGGGGGGGGGGGGTATTCTTTTTGGGTATCGGGGGTATCGGTATCGGGACAACCCTATTTTTTTTCATCCATTTTTTCTATTTATTTTTTCATTGGTAGTGTAGGTAATAGGGCGAACTTGGGAACCAATGAAGCTACCAGTAAATCTGTGGAGACTTGGAGAAAACCCATGCAAGCACAATGAGAACCTGCAGGCTCCATGCAAATAGTATCCTGGCCGGTTCCAGCCTTTGAAAGATCTTCAATACCCCTGCCAGTCACAATACACACGCATATATATATATATATATATATATATATATATATATATATATATATATATATATATATATATATATATATATATATATATATATATATATATACCCAGCACTGTTCTTACACAACAGAGAGCAAGTAATAGTGCATTGTTCAGAAAATTCTTACTGTGGCTGATAAACCGGCATCTATGCCTTTTGCTATGAGCAAGTTTCTCGTCTCCAACAGCCTAATTGCCACTAATAATCACAATTCGAATGTTTCTCTTTTTTTTTTTGTTACATTAATGAACTGGCGCTGCAGAGTTAAAAGCTGGTGAAAATTTATGACCAGCAGGGTTTATATGACTATTTAAAAAGAGGATGCCATTTCATTTTTTATGCAACAAAAACTCAGCCTATAATTTATGCCGAACGCTGTAAATTATAGGGCGATGGCTGCAAAAGTGATAATTTACAGCGGCAGCAAATGTCATTTTTTGGAGGAGATGGAGGATTTTTTTTTTTTTATTGCAGGCTTTTAAGATGGTATTTATGACTGTGGCAGCGATAACCCGACTAGGAGACGTCAGTGGCAAATGTCGATGAACTACAGTTCTCAGCATACTGTGGGTGACTTAACCACTTCAGCCCCGGAAGAATTTACCCCCTTCCTGACCAGAGCACTTTTTGCGATACGGCACTGTGTCGCTTTAACTGACAATTGCGTTGCACCCAAACAAATTTGGTTTTCTTTTTTTTTCCCACAAATAGAGCTTTCTTTTGGTGGTATTTGATCACCTCTGTGGTTTTTATTTTTTGCGCTATAAACCAAAAAAGTGTCAATTTTGAAAAAAAACACTATCTTTTACTTTTTGCTATAATAAATCTTACGTTTTTTTCCAAAAACATTTTTTTCCCCCTCAGTTTACACCGATATATATTCTTATACATATTTTTGGTAAAAAAATCGTAAAAAGCGTATATTGATTGGTTTGCGCAAAAGTGTCTACAAAATATGGGATAGTTTTATGGCATTTTTATTTTGTTATTAGTTATGGTTGCGATCTGTGATTTTATTGGGACTGCGACATTATGGCGGACACTTGACGCTATTTTGTGACCATTGTCATTTATACAGCGATCAGTGCTATAAAACAATGATTACTGTGTAAATGATACTGGTAGGAAAGGGGTTAAACACTAGGGGGTGATAAAGGGGTTAAGTGTGTCCTAGGGAGTGATTCTAACTGTGGTGGGTGGGCTACAAGTGACACAATAGGTAGCAGTAGATCACTGTACGTCACTAGGCAGAACAGGGAGATGCCTTATTTACATAGGCATATCCCCGTACTGCCTCTACGTGAGACAATTGTGGGCACCCGGTGGACATCGAGTCCGCAGGCACGCTCACGGACCACGCTGCGGCAAATTCAACTCAGCCAAGCCTTCTCGTCCAACATCAGTGCCTGACCTCGCAAACCTCACAAATGTGTGTTTACAGCGTCTCCCTGCAGGGATGTAGTCCCAAGGGAGGGAGCAAGCATGCAAAATAACCCCGAGCCCCAACGTCACGGATGATGGGGGCAAGCTTACTGAGGAGGAACAGGAAGTGAGGAATTCAGACAAAGGGGAAAACAATTTAGAAGGGAAATCGAAGGAAAAGGTAAGTGAACCAACAATGCACTAGCTTAAAGGAACCTATTTAGAAAATAAAAAACAAACCTTTACAACCCCCTTTAAAAACTTGGTTCTTGGTCTAAAGGAGCTTGTGATTCGCTCCATGTGACAGCACTGAGCCCCTTTGAGCGCTGTAAAAAAAAATTGGTTGTCTTAAAGTGGAACTAAACCCTTCTATCCATTACAGCCAAGGATACTGCCATCTTGGCCTTTGTTTGATCAGCCGTTGTCAATGTGATCATTTATTGCACTAGCCATTTGAAGGTTTGATCGTTCAGTTGAGAGTTCAAGAAACTGTGACAATTATCCTTCATGGCATGCCTTGAATGTAACCGTTTTGGGAAACCGGTAAATTGATGGGTTTAGTTCCATTTTAACTTTCTAGGACTACAAGGCCCAGCATGCCCTGACAAGCAGCTGTGTTCAGTTTGGCAGCAGGTGATCATCAGCCCCTAAAGTGCAGACTAGACATGTGTTTGTGATAAAACATACGCAGATGTAGTTGATATATTACTGTGTTCACTTTTGCCCCGGGTCCCTGGCGTAGTGTCAGCCGTTCCCCTAACCTGAACAGGAAGTCGCTGCAACCGCAACTTTATTAAAAAGTCTTACAGTATTTTATTACAATTCCCAGTTGTAAAAGTCAAGCCCTCTGAGAACCAGTACAGGCTCGCAAATGCTTAAATGAAAATTGAGCACATCGTTTTAATTTAAGGCATTTTCAGAATAGGTGTCGGTTTTTGTTTAGGGGGGTGAAGATCTGATTGGCTGCAGGTTGAATTAGTCCTGTGATTGTTATAATTGGCTGCAGCTTGGATCAAATTGGCCATACCTGGTTAAACAGGCCAACCGGCCTGGTTTTACCCTAGTTTAATGCTCTGGTAAACATTGAGCTAATTGGGAAGAAATAGAAAATGTTCCGTTATGGTCAACCTCCCGTCACAGGACACAGCACAGCGGAAGCTGTGTTCAATTTCCTAATGGTGTAGGTGTCTGAGAAGTCGGTCTGCAGGAAGCTTTTTCAATAATGATCATCATTGCCCAACCGGTTTAGCAAAACCTGACATCCTGGTTGCCACGGGACCTATTTGGGATTTGAACATCCTATGATAGACCACTGTTGGGTAAGCCGTTTGCCCAACCTCATTCTCTTTTAAAACGGTGGTCTCTAAACTGTGGCCCCAGGGCCAGATGTGGGCCCTTTGCCTGCCCTTATCTGGTCCTTATTGCTCACCCAAAACAAGGCACTATTCCTCAGACTGACACCATTAATGGAGCACATTCCTCCCACTGACACCAATGATAGGCCACTATTCCTTCCCCTTGATACCAACAATTGGCACTATTCCTCCCACAGACACCGACAAATGGAGCACTATTCCTCCCACAGACACCAATGAATGGATCTTTATTCCTTCTACTGACACCAACAATGAGGCACCATTTCTCCCGCTGATACCAATGATGGGGTACTATTCCTTCCACTGACACCCAAGATGGGCCACTATTCCTTCCATTGACACCAAAGATGAGGCACTATTCTTCCCATTCTTACGAATGATGAAGCATTGTTTACTCCCATTCATGACCAAGCATTTTATGCTTACCATGGTCACAATGATGCTCCCAGAAAGTCTGGAGGGCCGTAAACTGGCCCTTTGTTTAAAAAGTTTTGTTTAGAGTGTTGCTAGTCCTATAATCAGTCTGATTGGCTATGAATTGTTAATAAACATACAGTATAGGACTAGGTTTTTGTACAGCTGACATCACACCTACATGAGCTTCTTGGACATCTTATTTCAAAACCATGGACATTAATATGAAGTTGGCCTCCTTTTGTAGCTGTAACAGTTTCCACTCTTCTGGGAAGGTTTTTCACAAGATTTTGGAGTATGTCTATCTCAATTTGTGCTCATGCAGCCAAATGAGAATTTGTGAGGTCAGGTACAGTACTGGTGTTGAAGGGGAAGACCTTGCTTGCAGTCGGTGTTCAAGCTTGAGTACACAAGGGTTGAGGTTGGGTACTGATGTTGGGTGAAAAGATCTTGGCTCTCCAATTCATTCCAATGGTGTCCAGTAGGGTTGAGGTTAGGATTACTCTGCAAGCCACTCAAGTTCCTTCACACCAAACTCTTTAAACCATGTCTTTGCAGAGCTGACTGAAAAGGGGCTTCACCAAACTGTTGGCACAAGGGTGGAAGCACACAATTGTGTAAAATGTGTATGCTATAGCATTACCAGTATCAGTCAATGGAAACACCTGAACCTAATCATTCGGATGGGTTGTCCACCTACTTTTGGCTATAGATTGTATTTTAATGCTGATTAAATTTCTAATTTGAGTATACCTTGCCTTGCCAAAGCACGTCTGCTGCAGTCTCCGTGTTTCTGGCATTCCGTGCCAGTAAATTCTACTGGAAGCTAAACACTTTCCAACAAGCAGACAGATCAGAGGAAATGTGCATTTAGTCGGAGCTAATATAAAAATATTGATGGAAAAATCCTTTTGTTGCGAAGAACAGTGCCCCCCTTTCCGATTGCTTTTACCATCTACATCTGCCCTTTATAAAAATGGGTTTTGCCCCATGACACAGGTCTCCATTGAATACAACACATACCATAAAAGCAGCCCTCTTACTCTATATCATCAATAGGATTTCCAATAAAGACCCATCCAATTAAGTGCCTTACATTCCCTGCACTTGTTTCATAGTTCGATATGTTTAATGGCTTTCCAAATTTACTTCCCAAAGCCAGCTCGTAAAACAAATGACAAACTTCCCTGGGCCGCATAATGTGCAATCTGCTTTTCGTCTGCCGCAAGGTGCGCTGGCGCTTCCATTAGACGGGCGGTAATTGGGGAGAAGTTATGTTTCAGGCAGACAGTTTCCAGATGGTCACAGACTCTGTCCTGATCAACTCCAAGCCTCCAGAAAGCAAGCCAGGAAGCATTAACCCTAATGTATAAATTTGTTGAGTTATATTAATTGAAGCGGACCTTCACACCAAAATAATTTTGCACTATTGCAAGCCTTTGCAAACTTTAAAAAGCTAAAAATATATATATATATTTTACTCAACCGCACCCCCTGCCTACATCAAGGCAAGGCCTAAGCAAGAAAGACAAACTTTGCTACTGCAGCCTCCTGGAATATCCATGGTAGATATCTTAGGGGCATTGGCTTCCATACAGCAGCTGGAGGAGGAAGGGACCTGGTGACCTGACATCAGGGGGACAGCTGCAGGAACCTGCCCAATGATAGCAGAGCAGAAGATGGCGTGGTACCCAGCATGCCATGGTAGAGCAGCAGTCTCCTGGGATAGCTGGATATCCCAAGGGACATTGGCTTCCATTGAGCTGGAGGAGGGGGGACCTGGTGCTGTGACATTAGTGGGCCACCTGCAACAACCTGCCCCCCGATGTGGTCTGAGCAGAAGGTGCTGTAACCGGCATGCAGTGGTAAAGCAGCAGCCTCCTGGAATAACCATGTTTGATATCCCAGGGGGCATTGGCTTCCATACGGCACCTGGAGGAGGCAGGACCTGGTACTGTGACATCAAGTGGCTATCTGCAAGAACCTGCCCATGATGACATCAGAGCAGAAGATGATGCTGTACACTGCATGCAGTGGTAAAGCCTCCTGGAATAACCATGTTTGATATCCCAGGGGGCATTGGCTTCCATACAGCACCTGGAGGAGGCAGGACCTGGTACTGTGACATGCAAGAACCTGCCCATGATGACATCAGAGCAGAAGATGATGCTGTACACGGCATGCAGAGGTGTAGCAGCAGATTAAAGCATGGGAGGCTGAATTTTCTAAGAATGCGAGTATGTTAATTGGGGACAACTCTGCATAAAAGTTAAGAGGGCATAAAAAGCAATGGTGAGGTTGACTTCTTTCTTTAAAGCGAAACTTAACCCAAAAAGGTAAGTGCCTCTTGTTTGCATCCAAATCATACTGGTGGGAGTGGGTAACTGGTTTTGACAGGTACCCGCCCTCCCTTTCACCCGGGGCACAGTGTGCACGTCTGCTCAGATCACAGTGGCGAGAAAATACCCGTTAATCTGCCAGAAATTCGGCAAGCACCAAACTTCCTGTTTGAGCAGACAAGACGGCCTCCTCTGCACTAAAAGCCCAATCACACTTCCTTGACAACTTAAGTGCCATGGTTGCCTACCACTAGTGTCTTCTACAGACTATACTATACATAAGGAAAGAGAAAGGCTGACCACACTGGTCAGCATTTCTCTTTCCTCATCCCCAATACATATTGGGAATTTTATTTCAGATTTACAACGTACTATGTTGAAGTAAAAATATTTGGACTATCAAGGTGCGGTGCTCATTATCTTCTAAATCTCTTGGCTTTACCATAAGGAGATCACTCATGTATAGTATAGTCTGTAGAAGACACTAGTGGTAGGCAACCATGGCACTTAAGTTGTCAAGGAACTCAAAGTCCCATGCGGCATTGCAAGACTGACATCCACAGGCATGACTCCCAAAAGCAAAAGTATGATGGGATTTGTGGTTTCAGCATAGCAGACCTTTGTAGAAATACTTTATGTACGTTAAATTCTGGCACAACCTAGCTGGATAATCAGCTCGGCTGGCATCTTCCACGTCTGTCGCCACTCCGCAGCACGTTCATCCTCGGGAGAAACTGGTAAAAAAGCCGATGGAAGCTGTGACTGCATCTCTGCTACATCTCCCCGAAGGCTCTGTGGCGCAGGAAGAAATAGAGACAGGTCTGTTTTTTTAATGAGTAGACCTAGAGCAGCGAGTCATAAGGAAGAACTAGAAAATTGATATCCTGTGTATACTGGGAGCCTGCCACCAGTACCTATATAGCTGTAGAAGACCTTGCTGCAACAGTAATCCTAAAGGGGTTGTAAAGGTTTATTTTTTTTCTAAATAGGTTCCTTTAAGCTAGTGCATTGTTGGTTCACTTACCTTTTCCTTCGATTTCACTTCTAAATGTTTTTTCTTTCTTTGTCTGAATTTCTCACTTCCTGTTCTTCCTCCGTAAGCTTGCCCCTATCATCTGAGCCGTTCTGGCTGGGGGTGTGTTCTTGCCCCCTCCCTTGGGACTACATCCCTGCGGGGAGACCCTGTGAAAACACAAAGAAAAAACATATTTTGAAAAAATTATTACAGGTGTTTATGAAGTTACACAGCACTTTACAATTCTGTCCATTCGCACAACTTTCTGCCCTTAAGGAGCTTACAATCTAGGATCCATATGCCACATTCGAACATACGTGCAAGGGCCACTCTTGGGCAGGAGTCCATTAACAATAGACCACAGTATTCGGAGGAAACCAGTGCATGCCAACTCCATGCAGATATCGTCTTGGCCAGGAATTAAACCAGGGACCGCAGTGCTGCAAGAAGTGTGGACTACTAAGCCTCTGTGCTGCCCATAAACCATCCCATGAGCCATAAACAGGACTGTCACTCTTATGCCAACCAACAAGGGCAAATGCATTGTATATAAATATATTTGTCCATCTGTTCAGCCATTATTGATGGCACAGGTGATGGTCAGACACTGCCCACATGATACAAGAGATGATCAGAGACTGCAGACATGACACAGGAGATGATCAGGAGCTGCAGACATGATACAAGAGATGACCAGAGGCTGCAGGCATGATGGTAAGATACTGCAGACATGCCTCAAGAGATGGTCATGAACATCAGGTATTCAGAGACAGCAGACACACATACAGGAGATTGAAGGCATGATGCAAGAGATGGTCAGAGACTGAGCAATGTGGCGCAGGAGACTGTCAGAGACTGCTATAGGAGTTGTAGGCTGGAGACTTGTTTCAGGAGACAGTCATTGACTGGAGACATATGACATGAGATTGCTAGAAATCACTGCTATAATTGGGCAATAGGTGCAGGGTCCCCGAGGGCCCCACAAAAAAGGCTTAAGGGCCCTAGGTTGGATGCCAGAGGTCTAGAGAAAACTCCTTACTTGTGGTTAATGCGGACACAAATCCTCCCTAGCAGTAAAATACCAGAAGGGGTTAAGCGTAGATCTGTGTCACTCTGTAACTTTAGAGCCGCGGCTGGTCTTCCCGTTAAAACAATTCAATGACTTTATAACTCTCTAAAGCAATCAGACCCAGCAGAATGGGGCCGCCACGTGCCGGTGGGCCGGAGGCGCGCAAATCCAGGATCGGTGTCCTTCATAGCTCTGCGGGAGAACCTGTTGTGTGCAATTTGTGCCCTACAAAAGAGAGGCACTTGGAAAACTCAAGAATTGAATGCCCAATGAATATATTATGAATACTCCAGTGATTAACACCCCAGCTGCTTGTGTCTTTTGTAGAGCTCCCCCCCCCCCCCCCCTTCTCTCTTGCAAAGGTTGAGGACTCTTGAACTATATGAAACCTGGGTGATAATTTTGCCTAATGGTTGAATTAATCAGCAGCGCAGAATGTATAAAGCGCAGGGAGATGTCTGCAACGAGCAACCCCCCCCTCGAAAAGCTCCCATTAAATGAAAAGTGCCCTGTGTTATAATGATGAAGAGTCCTCCTATCGCCTTGAATTTATACTCACCTGTGCTGAATAGAACGGAAATCTCTGATCAGTGGTCCCTAGGGATTCAGGCTCCTTTACAGTCTCCCCCCTCCTCGCCGTATGCTTGAAATGGTTACAGAGAAGAGCATATTGCATTGAGGTTGAGCGTGCATTGTATGGGCTGCTGGTGTCTCGTGTAAATTAAACTATAAAAGCAAAATACACAAAGGTTTTACCTGCTGAAAGATTTGTATTTCTGTCCATCCTTGAGTTATAGAGCACAGCCCTGTCTGACAAGCTGTTTCCCTGTCAGAACGGGGATCTGCCTTGTTTACATAGGCAGAACACTGTTCTGCCTCTCAGTGGAGCAATTGTGGGTGACCGGCGGATGCCTCCCCCCCCCCCCCAACACACTGTCATTTGCACAAAATGACGTTACAGGTATGCTGTGACTATAAAAAGGATTACCTGTAGGTAAAATTAATATCTCCTAAACCTGTACTGTTTAGGAGATATTCCTTCCATTTGCATGCAGCCACTGAAGTCAGCGGCGCATGCACTCTGAATGCCCAGCTGAAGGTCCAGCAGACGCTGCCAGATCTTGCTGGGAAGGAAACTCCCGCGTGCAAGCGGATGGAGCCGCGAACCCAGAAGACATGCCAAGCTCAAGATGTCGGCTCCCTAGGTGCTGACCAGGCTCCAATACGGGGGCTTCGATCTGAGGTAAGTGTTTTATAATAAGCTAGTATGCGCTGCATACTAGCTCATTATGCCTTTTGCCTTGCAGGTTTTTTTTTTTCTGCGGGGTATACAACCGCATTAATTTACGTTATCTTCTATCTATCTGTATGTGGATGATTCCACTGTAATTATTTTAATTAAAAAAATAGTACCTTTTTTCCTAATTGATATACAGATGTCACATGACTCAGCTGTTTCCCAGCAGGAGGTGCTGTAGAGCTGCTGGTCACATGTTAGAAAAAAAAACTAAAATAACAGCCTTTTTGGATACAGCATAACAATAAGTAATCAATAAACGGTTATAAATTGCTACATAAATGTTTATTTGAAATCAATTATTATATTTTGGCAATACATGGTGTGGGTTGATTTCTGCCAGTCACAGGCTGCGTTACGCTCCCCTCTAGTGTCTTAGAATAAGAGGGAGGTAAAGCCTCCATCACTCTACATGTAATATTCCACCCCATTGTGTTTAGATGGTTAGTGGCCATGGAGGAGGCAGGGAGGGAGTGGGCTGTCATTTACCACTGTGTATACACCCACATGTATGACTTTATAGTCACATGGGCTACTCAGATGTGATAGGGATAGAAACTCACTGAAAACTGAGCATGTGCAGAGCTGCCAACACGGCTCTGCAAAATTCTCAACTGCATTGAGGACATGGACAGGATATAGAGAACAACCAGATCAACCCGTTTTTTTGCAGAATACAGAAGACTAATCTCATAGTGAACAGCATGTAATGCACCATTTATTGATTGTTTATATCATGTGGCTTTAATGACACTTTAAGCCTGTAATTATATACAAGAGCAACAATATTTGTTACATATTGGCTTTCTGTTTCATAATGCTGCGCAGTAATTGCACTTTAATATTCCTCATTATCAGTCTCCTTGGACTGATTGTAAACAGTAGATGTTCTGCTTGACTGATTTAAACAATAATGCAGTAATTGCTGTGTATTGTGCACTACATGGCCAAAAGGTTGTGGCTGCTTGGCTATCACACTAATAGGTTTTCTAAACCATAGGCATTAATGTGGAATTGCCCCTCTTTGTAGCTACTACAGCCTAGACCAGTGATGGGAAACCTTGGCACCCCAGATGTTTTGAAACTACATTTCCCATGATGCTCACGCACTCTGCAGTGTAGTTGAGCATCATGGGAAATGTAGTTCTAAAACATCTGGGGTGCCAAGGTTCACCATGACTGGCCTATACGCTTCTAAGAAGGTTTTTTACAAGACTTTGAAGAGCGTCTGCAGGAATTTGTAATTATTTGGATAAAGGAGCATTTGTAAGGTCAAGAACTTAATATAAAGCCGGCCATAGATGGAGTTTTCTTGCAAAGAAAAATCACTCAAATTCCCCCATCAACACAGTCAGTGTTGATGAGGAAATCCCTCCTGCAGAGATATTATTGCCGCTGGCAATAATCGTATGAAAAATCTGACAGGCTGGCTGTGCCAAAGTTGATCAACCGATCAACTTGGGTACAGTTGGCCTCCCATACATGGTTGGAATCTTGTCCGGTTCCTGCTGAACTGGTTGAGATTCACAGTGTCTATGGCCGGCTTTAGATTGAGAAGACCTGGTTACCAGCCAGTGTTCCAGTTTATCACAAACTTTAGTGGGGTTGAGGTCAGGGCCACTAATTTCCAGACTTTTCAAACTCTCCAAAACCATGTCTTTATGGAGCTAGGTTTGTACACAGAACAGTCATGGTGGGGACAAAAATGAGTCTTTCCCCAAACTGTTACCTCATCATGGAGGCACACCATTGTCTAAAATGTATCCTTCACTGGATATACTGTGGGTGTTGTTGGGTTGTCCACATACTTTGACCATATAATGCATATCCATATTGATGAACTTTTTGCACATTGTGTTCTAAACATTGTCCCGTGTATATCCATTGCAGGTCCAAGCCAATGTGGAGAAGGCTTTGAATCTGTTTGGGCAGTTGCTGAACAAGAAGCATTTCCTCCTGACCTTCATCCGCACTCTGGAGGGTCAGCGCAGCTTCTCCATGCGAGATCGCGGCAATGTGGCCTCACTCATCATGACGGGACTGCAGGGGGAGATGGAATACGCCACGGGGGTCCTCAAACAGCTCCTGTCTGACCTCATTGAGAAGAACCTTGAAAGCAAGAACCACCCCAAGCTATTGCTCAGAAGGTAGGGTGCCTGCTGTGCAGCTAATAGAGAAAAAATAGAAGTTCTTTTTCAAGTCATGTTTCTTTCTCCTTCCTCATGTGTTTTAGAAATGGGGTTTGGATTTATTTTCAAGCCACAGCAAAGGGATAATGGGGGTTTGATGTGGTCTTCTGAAGGCTGAGTCATGCATTTTCTTGACCAAGATATAGATAATGTCCAAGTGCAGTCATTGGGCTAGAGTTATCCGGGTAATTTTAAACTCTTGCTACTTGATAGATGTAACCACCTAATGGCAGTCAACTAATTTGCAAATGATTGCTATACAAATGGCTTCCTAAGGATTAGGCTTCACAAGTATGTAGAACAGTCCTTCTCAGCCTTTAACATTGAGGGACCATTGGAAAAACTTTTAGGCCTCCGAGAACCCTTTCTAAAGCTCATAGTGTAAAGAGTAAGTTGTAGATATATGAATAAATACAACAGTTTGGAATAGGCATGCTTGGCATTTTCAACACCCCTGTTTGCTCTATACAGTCGTAACTATTTCAATAACGAAATGAAACAAATAATAATAAATTGACAGAAATGCAGAAGGTGGAAATTTGTAGTGTTCTATTGGTACTCAATGAATAAGGACCCTGACACTGGTGTTCAGCATGAAAAACTCTCCTTACATTGGTGGCCATTGGGAAGTATGCCAACTTAGATTATTGAGGTCAGTGGTAGCTTGTTTGAGAGTCCAAAAATGGTTTATTGCTCAAGGAACCCCTAGCAACTTCTCAATGAACCTTAGGGTTCCATGTAGAAGTATCTTGCAACGATCAACCACTTATGATTGGAGCGCTGGGGAGGACCATGTGAGATAAATTGCTACTGCATTCTGCTGAGGGAACAATTTGTTCAACGTGTTTAGCCATTAATTGTTGCGCCCAACAAGTTTAGTTAACCACGGAGCTGCTCAAAACTAATAAAATTGTACAGTGATGAAAACTCTAGTGTAATACACCACGCTCAAAAAAATAAACTTCGAATGTAATGTGAATTACAGTGTTATTCATATGCCCATATGCTGGATAACATATATATCATATCGGTACCGTGTGTTGGCTAACATATATATCATATCAGTCCCATGTGCTGGATTACTTATACACACTTCTCATCACTGCAATTTCTCTAGTGATTCAGCACATGGAACTATTCCTGTAGACAAGCCATTCCCCAAACAAGAGTTTTTGGAACCCTAAGCTTCCCCAGAGGTTTCCAGGGGTTCATTGAGCTCATTGATCTCCAATCTGATAGCACCAGCAAGATTTCTGGTCCAAGGCCACTTAATGGGCAGCACCAATTATCTTATTTTGGCTGTCTGTAAAGAAGGTATTCTGACCACCACTGTAAGGGCAGCATTTTTCCCAGTAACCACCAATGTAAGGGGCCTTCTGTCCACTGACCCTCATGTGAATTAAATGAAAGACTTGATTGTTGTAGACAAACCATTCTTCAAACCAGTGTTTGTAAAACCCTGGGCTTCCCCCATAGGTTTCTAGGGGTTCCTTGAGCTGATTGACCTCCCATTTGCTGATGCCTGCATGATTTTTGTCTGGCTGTAAAGAGGATATTCTGAATAGCACTGTAAGGGTGGCATTCTTACCACTGACCACCAATGTAAGGGGCTTTCGGTTCACTGACCCCTAATGAATTAAGTTTAGCCGGGGTTCCCTTGTCCTGAAAATGATTTAAAGTGTTCGTATGGGAGTATAAAGGTTGCAAAAACTGCTGTAGACCATATTCTTCCCCCAGACACTGCACATCCACGCTGCTGATGGGCTTCAGGGCCCATTAATGACAGACCATCATTGGTCCCATCCTGAGCACAATGGCGGGCACATGTGAAGATGATTAAAAAGGGAGCCTGAGCGAAATCAATCCCCGCAGCGAGCCGGCACTGAAAGAAGAATTAAACACAATCACATCGATTTCCGAATGCAAAAGCCCAGGTTCTGCTAAAAAATACATTATCTTCATTAATTCAATATCTTCCCATCCTCTCTCTATTGATCACTGGGCCGGTGACAGAAATTGCACTTCAAGGCTGTGTGACGGTCGGAGCTGGCTGTAAATGAAGCTCTTAATGCTTATTTATTGCATCTCTGCTACCTATCTGTGTCAGCTCCTTCCAGGGCCGCTGGAAGCAGACATCGGCATGCATGAGATGTCCAAGAACACCGCTCCAGTATTCTGCAACACCGCCATGCCGCTTCTCCCAGAGCCTGAACCTTTATGTCCCAATAATGAGAGTTAATAATAACTGCATGTGAACATTTAAAGAGACCCTGTTACCAACTTTTAAAATGCAGGTGAAGCACAAAAAATCAAGTATTTTGAAATGTTTATTGGCAGTATGTTTTCTTGTATACATTTTTTACTCACAAGCAATGAGCCTTTGAGCTTGCTAGAAAATGTCACTACTGCAGGAAGAGTCCGTTCCCTGCTTGTACGTCATAGCCTTCTTTTCTGGGAGTGTGCCTCTCTACATGTAAAAGCTGGAGGGGAAGTGGAATACTATAGAGCCCTGGTGCCCAGCCTGCAGCCCAAGGGCCATATGCAGCCTTCTGAAGATTCAAAGAAGAAAAAGAAGTCCTGGGAGCCACACAAAACTCTCAAATTTAGAGTTGAAGCAGCCACAGCTGAGACTCCATCCAGGCCACTCTCCCAGCACGTTTCGCCCCATGTGCAGATCCTAGAAGTCATTAGTTTAAGCATTCATTTGTAAAGAGGCTATGACACTGATCTAGCAGTCTCTTGTAGCTTGTCCCCAGTCTATATCTTGTAATGTGTCTTCATTCTCCAACCATTTCTGTTGCGTGTCTGCAGTCTTTTATCCTCAGGTCATCTCTATTAGGACTGAAGTCTCTCTGTCTTATGCTAAATATTATGTATGGAAATTTGTAGCGGTTAGGGGCCACAGTTGAGGCCCCCATTAACCATATAAGCTGACAAGCACTGTTCACAAGTGGGAAGATTGCCTTCTAATATAACATTAGATGCAATGCATCCAGATCAGTGTAACATCATTAATACTTTAAGAACCATACCTGGAGCTTATGCTTTAAAAACAGCCTGTAATGTTGCTTTGCCACTGGTTCCTTCTTGGGTGCTCACCTTGGCAATGTGTAGGGATTTATAACTAGACTTTGTAGTGTTTTTTTTTTTTTACTGTTCTTTTTTTATTTTGGGGGCTTGTCCAGGATATGAACCCAGGCTACCCAGCGCCTCTCGCAACCCAAGAGATAATCGTACCCCTAGTTCATCTTTAAATTTACCCTGTTGCCAGACTATTTAATAATAAAAAAAGTCCTCCATTCATTTTATTTGTGCATTTAGCCAAGTGTTTTTCAATGCCAGTCCTCAAGGCACACCAACAGGTCAGGTTTTCAGGCTTTCCATTATTTTGCACAGGTGATTTGATCAGTTTCGCTGCCTTAGTAATCACCACAGCCATTTCATCTGAGGGAAATCCTGAAAACTTGACCTGTTGGTGTGCCTTGAGGACTGGAGTTGCAATTTATCTAGTTTGGTGGCGGGGTCACTTTAATTATCAGCACTCCATGTAAACAAAATCTGTTCCATTGAAGGAACTTCAACCTTCTCAGTAGACGGCACACAGAGGTTATCAAGCCAAGAGATACGATCAAAGTACACTTAGTCCATTAGCAGCAGCAGATCAGTGTTTGCCATGTCTGACAGGGAACGGTATAGCGCAATCCTTAACCAGTTTGAGCCCCACAAGTCCCCCGAGGACAGGAGGGATTAAGCGGTGTGATCTTCCTCTCCATGAACCGGTCCTATTTAATGGTGCATGAATCCATCTCATTATAGCCTTCCTGGCTGGTTACAGCCATGTCCCCTTTGATGTCGGCTTCCTTTCGTTGCTTATTACAAAACTACGGCCTGCACTTTTTTAGGCTCCCTGGGGCTGGTTCAGGCACACAGAAGGAGCCGAAATGTAATTTATATTGAGATCAATGAAAAAGCTGCTCGCTCGCCTCTGGCTGGCTTGTTGATTGTTACCGTTCTGGCGTCTGCATGATGCCGACGGTGAAAGCCTTTGACGAGAGAGACGGGGGTGCCACCCAGGTCTGCGCCAGGTGGTTTGCTTGGCCAGAGACCTCTCTATTACGAAATGCCTTTGCACCTTTAAAAAAAATACAAAAAAATACAGTATGCTTTATATATGCTGATATCCCTGCGGCCCAGGCTTGATTTATATATTTTCCATTTGTATTTTTTGTAACCCAACCTTGGACAAATGTTTTATCTTTTATCTATTCACAAATTTAAAAAAAACACAATTTTTTTTCTACTGACCTAAGTCCGCCATCATGTGGCCCTCCATGGCAGGACTGGTGACCAGCAATTCACTGCTGTAAACCATGCCTGCCGCCAAGCTGTCTGTCATCTACATACAAATTTCCCCCGAGACTGCTGCTGGGTGCCCTATCTTGGATGCGATTTCAGTGGCCCCAGCAGACTCATTGACACTCCATAGTACTCCTCCACTCCTTCCCCCTGGCAGATACATAAACGATTATGTAGGGAGAGCAGGGGCAGAGGAGCTGTAATGTGGTATATCCTCCATTTTCTTGCAAGTGAATAAAATAATATTTTATAGCAGGAGTGCTGATCTGTGATTGAGCTCTGCAATCCAGGCCTGCTATTTATAGCATTTGTTTAACATCCTAAGAATTATTCAGCTGTCCTCTTGGCAGATATATTTTATTACCTAAGTAAATTGTTAATTTAAAGTGTCATCTTTCTGCTCCTACCAACATTGGAAGGCATAATCATCACGTTACCATGTAGACACACATGGCTGTGTAGACTTTTGGGGTATCTTTGGAGTCCAATGAGAAACATCAAAGTTTATGAGAATCTGTTGCTTTGTCTCTTTCTCTTAGGACGGAGTCTGTGGCGGAAAAGATGCTCACAAACTGGTTCACCTTTCTTCTCTATAAGTTCCTAAAGGTAAGATTCCGTTTTTTTTTTTTTCCTCTTCTGGCTAAAGTGCAAGAGCTCAAGTGTGTTTAGATCAATGAGCAGACCACTATAACTCATGTCAACCAATCAAGGTGTTGACCTAACTTGAAGCCTAACAATCTATTTTTTTGTGTGTTTAAAGTGTTGTCCTACCATAGTGAAAATGGCTGCTTTTTGCTTCAATACTCCTCCCCAGCTCTTTCCCATAAAGTAATTGCTTTTCGCCACTAGATGTCTTTATAGTTAAATGACACCCATGGTTGGTGTGAGTGCAGGACGTCATTGACCCGTCTTCTGAGAGGGCATAAACATGGTACCTTGCACTCTAGGTAGTGATGCAGAGAGCTGCACAGAGATGTCTTCACCTCTGTGCACCATTGACAACCACGAGCTCATGTCAAAGATGAGTGTTTCATGTGACTGGCCTAAAGACATTTGGTAATGATCAATCCTGTGAATATTTATTACGGGTAATGATAGTAGAAAGAGTAATGCTCCCTAAGCAAGTGGCCCTTAAGGTGAGTTTATTGTGATGATGAATGGAACAGAGGAGGAACAGGGTACCCACACAGCTGTCGGTTCCTCATCTCCTCTGGTTAGGGTGCACTGGTCATATCTTGTAGAGATGTAAATTGTAGATGAATTTTCAAGAAAGATTACGATATTTATTAATTAAGAAAGAGTTGATGGTATTTTCCCATCCAGCAAACAAAATCACATTTCCTAAATACTTCTATACAACTTGGGGCTGGGAATAGGGGGTGGATGAAAAAGGCTTTTTTCTTCCACCATAAGTATTGGAACACTTCAACTAAACAAATACAAACCTGTATACTTATTTTTTCCCTACAATAATAACGTAAACCTTAAGATGGTCAAACTTAGAAGTAACTATTGGGAACAGTCAGGTGTTTGTCAATGAGGCCAAGGTATCTGCAATATTCAGATGTTGGGTCATAAGAATGCTGTAGCTGAGGTATTGGCCAACTACATGACACAGGACACTGCAGGATGTGGCAGGGACATTTTACAGAATTGGGTTCCCAGAGGCCACATTTGCATACTGCAACCCCAAAAGCTTTTTCTGGTCGTTTTCAGTTCTAGGGTTAGTTTGGTTGCCTCAAATGGTTAAAAATTCTAAGCTGAATCGCAGGTGCTTGCCTCCTCCAGAGGTAGGTCAGTTAATAAAAATCTACACTACCCTTGACTTAAATTGGACGTACCCATACTACAGCGGCGGCATTCAATTCAAGTCTATGGGACGTTACTGCACATGTGTACTGGACTTGATGTAGATGGCACGAAGAAGGTGAGTAATGACTTGTGGTGGGTTGAGCTTTAAAATTGGGGTCGTTTGTGATGACAAGTAGAGATCAAATGTCTTAAATAGGAGGAAGAGCTCATTTGGGACTTTTTACATGTCCCAAGGCTCTGTCAAGGGCCTCATTTTCCTAAGTTTAAGGAAGGCTTACATAAATAGTGAATTTGTCCTTTGAGCTATCGGGACTATACAGTTTTTTTTATTTTTATATATATATATATATATATATATATATATATATATATAATCTTGGAAACAGTGGACATTTTTCCATCTTCCAACCTTACAGGCTTTTTGTAGAAATAAGTGGCAGTACACCCCCGTTTTAATTCCAGGTTCTATTCCAAGGGGTCTGAATAGACCTCAATTCTAACCGCATTTTCTGTTTTATTCATTAGTCCTTAGACTTGACACAAGAGGCGCCCAGTCAAGGTTGTTCTTTGGCTCCCTTTTTACTACTTGTAGTTTTCTTGCCCTGAAATACACATCCTTTTTAATGGACAGAGCCAGAACTTTCCTCTTAAGCTGAGTGGTTTAAAAAGCACTCGCCTCCTCTATAAAGACTGAATATACCCATTTATTCCAAAGTAAGTCCGTGAAAGCTCTCCTTTTCGTAGACTACGTGCTTAATATATACACCTACCTGGTCATTATGTGCTTTTTATATAACACACCTTCAGTCTTTTCTCGGCCAATGAATAGAAAACTCCTGCAGGGAACGAACACTTATACATGGAAAGTGTTGCCTTTCTCTCACTTAATAGCTCTGCTGTGTTTTCTGCATCTCCAAGTAGCCAAGTTAGTTGTGTATTTCCTAGATCCTGCCCGTGTCACCGGCCAGCCTGTGCCCAGAGGAGACATCTGGGTTTCAGGACTGGCATGGAGATAATTGGATATTGTGTGAATTGAGAAGGGTTGGGCGTGATGTTGATACAAGCTCTTATTTTGATTCTGCAAAATGATGATGGCATTAAAGGGAATTTCACAAAAAAAAAATGCAACGAAAACTAATTCTATGGTCATGTATGTACTATGATAGTTGTTCCTTCTCTGCAACATTGCATGGCTGCAACAAGAGGAGTTCAGGAGACTTCAGTTTCCTCCCACACTCCAAAGACATGCTGGTAGGTTCATTGTTTCTTAAATTGGACTTAGTATGACCATGCTCAAGATGACTGGCTCGCGATCTGCCCCAACAGCAAATAAAACAGAGTCTCCATCGGAAAAAGCGATATCAAAGTAAAATAGCATAAAAAGTTAGCCCCTTAAACATTCCTAAGCTGATCCATTCCCCTCCTAAGAGCTTAGTTAACGCCTCCAATGGTGGGTCAGCCTTAAAGGAAAGCTTTTAATTTAGGCTGGTCAAGCTTAGAAGCAAAAGATTAGGTGCGGTCCGGTGTCTGTTGGTGAGGTCAGGGTATCTGCAGTATGCCGATGTAGAACTATAAGAAAGCTGTAGCTGAGGTGTGGGCTCGCCACATGACTTGGTGCACTGTGGGATGCGGCAGGGAAATTCTTCAGAATCAGGTTGCCAAAGGCCAGAGTAGGGGAGGTCCGGTGTCTGTTGGTGAGGTCAAGGTGTCTGCTGTATGGGCCATAAGAGAGCTGTAGCTGAGGTGTGGGCCCACCACATGACACTGCATTGTGGGATGGCGGTGGAGACATTCTCCAGAATCGGGCCACATTTCCATTCTGCAACCCCGCAAATTTTTACTGGTCATTTTCAGATCGAAGGTTAGTTTGGTCATTTTAAAGTGAAAACAATCCTAAGCTGAACCATCCCCCTTGTAAAGTGCTTACTTAGATCTTCATTTGGTGACTCAGCTGGTAAAAATCCACCATTCCGTAGACTTGAAAGGACATATCCATACAGCAGGGGCGATATCCACTTCAAGTCTATGGAATAAAATTAAATTCTAGTTAAATAAAGTTAGCCCCTTAAACATCCTTAAACTGAACCATCCCCATCCATAAGAGCTTACATACCTCTTCACAGGTCAGCCTTAAAGGAAACCTTTTAGTTTAGGATGGTCAAGCTTAGAAGCGAAGAGTAGGGGCCCGTCACGTGACACAGTGCACTGTGGGATGAGGCAGGGACATTCTCTAGAATTGAGTTCCCATAGGCAGGGGATGTCCAGTGTATTTTGGTGAGGTCAAGATATCTGCCATATGCAGATGTTGGACCATAAGAAAGCTAGCGCTGAGGCATGGGGCCAGCCATGTGACACAGTGCACTGTGGGATGCGGCGGGGACATTCTTCCAAATCTGGGTCCAATCACGGGTCTGCCTTAAAGGAAAGCTTTTAGTTTAGGATGGTCAAGCTTAGAAGTGAAGAGTAGGGGAAATCCAGTGTCTGGTGAGGTCAAGGTATCTTCTGTATGCAGATATTGGGTCTATAAAAAAAAGCTGTAGCTGAGGTATGGGCCCGCCACATGCCCAAAGGTCAGAGCAGGGACCGTCTGGTCGGGTGTCTGTTGGTGAGATTAAGATATCTGCCATATGCAGATGTTGGACCATAAGAAAGCTGTAGCTGAGGAATGTGCCCCTCCGCGTGACACAGTGCACTGTGGGATGAGGCGGGGACGTTCTCCAGAAATAGGTTCCCAAAGGCAAGCACAGGATAGGCCCGGTGAGGTCAAGATATTTAAAGTATGCAGATGTTGGACCATAAGAAAACTGTAGCTGAGGCATGGGCCCGCCTCATGACACTGTGGCGATGACATTCTCCAGAATCGGGGACCCAAAGGCCACATTTGCATGCTGCTACCCCACAATTTTCTACTGATTTTTAGTTCTAAGGTTAATTTGGTTATCTTAAAATGAAAACAATCCTATGTTGAACCAACCTCCTTGTAAGTGCTTGCTTACGTTTTCATTTAGCGGTTCAACCAGTGAAAATCCACCATTTGATAGACTTGAAAGGGGTGTATCCATACTGCAGGGGCGGTATCCAATTCCAAATCTAATCTATGCAATGTTCCTGCGCTGGATCCCACCAGCAATGATCTGTCTGCATTGCATAGAGAGACACAGAGGTTCAATAAAGATGTCACTTGGTCTTAAACAGGTGATAAAATGGAAAGGTTTTATTAAAAAAAAAAAAATGTAACATGTTGAGGGAAAGGAGGAACCAGAGAGAGGAAAACATAAGCGGCTTTAACCAAGAAAATATATATTTTTTAATGTTCTTGTCCTTTTATAAAAGTTCTTTAAAATCAAATGCACGGTTGTCCAAGAGTGGTGCATTGTGGGAAGGGGCTAATAATTAATTTATCATCGCTAAGTATCGTCTTTTCAGAGTTCTGCGCAGCAGAGATTTGGATATTTACACAAGAAGTGTAATTTAATGGCTTTCTGCAAACAGCAATAATATATAGAAGGTGCAGGATATATGTATGTATGGCTTTGCTCATTCTCTCGCTCTGACTGTTGTATCTGAAGGCCTGCGTGGTTATTCATCACGAGTGTAATGAGACATTCCCTGCAAAGCGAGGAGGGGGCTTTGCTCTGAAGTGTTGAAAAACGCACAGTATTAGTTGCCTGATGAGCTAAATCTCGTCAATAATGCTCTTTCCATATTTGCGGCTCTTGGTTTGGAAATGCCGATGTCTTGCCTTGATTTTTTTTTTCTTTTTTTTTATCCTTTTTATAAGGGAGAATTGTGGCAGTTTAAATGTATCATTTGCAGCCTGGCTTGGCTGTAGACAATACGAGGACACAGAGCCGCATTCGCAATAAAAGCGGTCGCTGGACCAAGATGAGACACTTAAGGCAGACAAAATTTAGAATGTATTGACATTTTATTTTTGTATTCACTACACCAGGCAAATGGCTAAATATATATATAAGGCAGCTACAGGTATACCCCACTTTTTAAATGCACCATGGGACCAGAGCAAGTATGTAAAACAAAATTGTACATAAAGTGAAGCAATAACTTTTTTTTTAATTCTCGATGCCTGTACTGCATTGCAATAGTCATTTACAGGCGTAACTGATTACCTAGGCAAGCTGGCCGACCCTAAATATTTTTTTATAGTCCTGGGTCCCCTCTCGGTGTGCCCCAAGTTTGGTGTCACTGTCACCTTTGGTTCGGTAGTAGTGCCATGTCAAGCTGACCAAGATTTGCCATAGACACCAATGTTAAAAACCCGGAGCAGTGCCATGTCAAGCTGACCAAGATTTGCCTTAGAAAAGAAACATGGGTGAGACTTTGAATGAAGCATGCATCCCAGGACATACACAAGAAGGAATAACTATGGCAATAACCTGTTGCATTGAAACTTAAACCGTTAAATGAGGGCATTGCAAATGGACAATTGGCAATCATTCCTTTAATTGTATATAAGATATAGCAAAAACAATAACTAGGGATGTACCGATACTAGTATCGGTATCGGCCCCAGTACTGAGCATTTCCCAAGTATGGCTCACCCGATACCTGGGGAGGCAAGGGAGTTGCAAGTCTTCTCCCCCGTGCTGTCTGTCCCCGCCGTGCAGCCCGCTCTTCTTCTCTCCCCCCGTGCAGCCCGCTCTTCTTCTCTCCCCCCGTGCAGCCCGCTCTTCTTCTCTCCCCCCGTGCAGCCCCCTCTTCTTCTCTCCCCCCGTGCAGCCCCCTCTTCTCTCTCTCCCCCCATGCAGCCCCCTCTTCTCTCTCTCCCCCCATGCAGCCCCCTCTTCTCTCTCTCCCCCCATGCAGCCCGCTATTCTCTCTCCCCCCGTGCAGCCCGCTATTCTCTCTCTCCCCCCGTGCAGCCCGCTATTCTCTCTCTCCCCCCGTGCAGCCCACTCTTCTCTCTTCCCCCCCGTGCAGCCCGCTCTTCTCTCTCCCCCCCCATGCAGCCCGCTCTTCTCTCCCCCCCCCCCCGTGCAGCCCGCTCTTCTCTCCCCCCCCCCCCCCGTGCAGCCCGCTCTTCTCTCTCTACCCCCCCGTGCAGCCCACTCTTCTCTCTACCCCCCCGTGCAGCCCGCTCTTCTCTCTCTACCCCCCCGTGCAGCCCGCTCTTCTCTCTCTACCCCCCCGTGCAGCCCGCTCTTCTCTCTCTACCCCCCCGTGCAGCCCGCTCTTCTCTCTCTACCCCCCCGTGCAGCCCGCTCTTCTCTCTCTACCCCCCCGTGCAGCCCGCTCTTCTCTCTCTACCCCCCCGTGCAGCCCGCTCTTCTCTCTCTACCCCCCCGTGCAGCCCGCTCTTCTCTCTCTTCCCCCCCGTGCAGCCCGCTCTTCTCTCTCTACCCCCCCGTGCAGCCCGCTCTTCTCTCTCTACCCCCCCGTGCAGCCCGCTCTTCTCTCTCTACCCCCCCGTGCAGCCCGCTCTTCTCTCTCTACCCCCCCGTGCAGCCCGCTCTTCTCTCTCTACCCCCCCGTGCAGCCCGCTCTTCTCTCTCTACCCCCCCCGTGCAGCCCGCTCTTCTCTCTCTACCCCCCCGTGCAGCCCGCTCTTCTCTCTCTACCCCCCCCGTGCAGCCCGCTCTTCTCTCTCTTCCCCCCCGTGCAGCCCGCTCTTCTCTCCCCCCCCCCCCCCCCGTGCAGCCCGCTCTTTTCTCTCTCCCCCCCCCCCCCGTGCAGCCCGCTCTTTTCTCTCTCCCCCCCCCCCCCCCGTGCAGCCCGCTCTTGTCTCTCTTCCCCCCCCCCCCGTGCAGCCCGCTCTTTTCTCTCTCCCCCCCCGTGCCCCGCTCTTTTCTCTCTCCCCCCCCCCCCCCCCCCGTGCAGCCCGCTCTTTTCTCTCTCCCCCCCCCCGTGCAGCCCGCTCTTCTCTCTCTCCCCCCCGTGCAGCCAGCTCTGCCCCCAATCTGTCAGGGGGGAGAGCGGAGGTAGGAGCCCCTAAACCGGTCTCCTACCTTTTCCGAATGAACGGAGTCGGTGATCATTTCAGCTGAGGCTGCTGAGAAAGGGACTGGGGAATCTGTGTCCTTAGTCACTTTCTCTGTCTTAAAGGGGAGATGTCAGGGGTCTGTTAAGACCCCTGACATCTCTCCAAAAGACCCCCAACAGCGCTGATAAAAAATGTTTTGCAATAAATGTAAAAAAAAAATTAAAATAAAATGTAAATAATAATAATAAAAAAAGACACACTGACAATCCACCCCACCCCCCTAAAAAACAAAAAAAATCACTGTAAAAGTAAAAAAAAATACTGCCACTGTCGCATGACATTAAAAAAAAGTATCGGTACTTGTACTCGGTCTCAAAAAAGTGGTATCGGGACAACCCTAACAATAACACAGCATACCTAGTATATTGGTTAAAAATGTAATAGTACATAAAATATAACATTATTGGTAGCAAAATATAATAACATGCAATAGAGCCAGTTCGAAAAGTGTATCTCCACGGTGGGTAGGTGTGGTCTAGATACATTGGTACAGTCCAATTAATATATAGAAATGGTTACTGATAGTAGTGCAGTATATAGACAAATGAGCTTCTATAGACTCAAGATAGCAAGATTTGGCAACATGATTGGTACACAGTATAAACGTTAGAAAAAACAGTTAGTTGGAGTAAGTCTCCATAATGGCTGTAATCCTAATTGGTCGGTAGAGTCCAATTGGTATTTGGAATAGTTGGTAAAGAGGTAGCAATATATGTGCGATGGGGCATCTATTGGCTCGACGCGTTGCGTGGTCATCGCCATTCTTCAGGAGCAAGTATGAGGTGAATGTCTAAAATGTTAAGATCTGTTGACGCGTTTCATGCTGAAAAGCGATTATTCTTAACGCCTGATCATTTCTAGAGACCTGGAGCTGTCTTTGAGAGGTCACTCTCAGCACAAACACATTCGTCACCTGTGGATGCATATGTGCTGTGTGTAAGCATTATAGCCCACCCTCTTTGCTGCTGCACATATACGTTGCGTCAGTGCAGAAGGTTACGTAACATAGGTCTTGTCCATCCCCCAGCCTCTGATTGGACAGTGGAAGTAGAAGCAACCGAGGAGCTCATTTCTCTCTCTGCTCTCTCCTCCTATCAACATGTTATTTGTCAACACATCTAAAGCACAATTGATTGTCTCTCTATGCTGCATCTTCCTTTCCAAGCAGGGTGGTCTAATTCATTACCTTTTCCAGCAGTGCAGAATTGAGATTATGTTCCAGAAGAACGAAGAAATGGGATTGAGTTGCCCTTTAAAGGAAATTAATACAATTGGCAGAGATGGTGCTGCGCTCTGTTCATTCTTATTTCATAGAAAGGCAGCATCTGTGCAAAATATATCTCACATCATTTATACATCTAAGTTCTTGCTGACGCTCGCCTCTCACTCCCCCCTACCCCCTCCGCAGACCTTGTGAGTGTAAAGATGGCTGCTTGATCGCAGCCATAGGACCAGCTTTTCCCACAGCTCGCCTCCGTAATGAAAAACCAAAGCCCTCTTCCTTTTTTTTTTTTTTAATCTGCCATTCGGAGCGCAGGTGTCCCAAAAAAATCCTGCAGAATCCATTAATTACCCGTTGTGTGGTCAGGCGCAGATCCCGCTCCTCGCCTTCCCCGGGCTGAATTAATGAAGCTAAGTTTGCAAATGAACCATAATTTCAAAGACAAGCGCGTTGTCGGAAGGTCTGGGGATGATGTATGCCTGCTCTTGCTCGTTAGCAGCTGTCTCTTTAATTACTGCAGATGCTAACGAGTTGCTAACAGCATATGGTGACAGGGAAGCACTTGCACTTTTGCACCAGAGCAGATCTGGATGTAAAAAAGTGGCGCGGAGATGGCGACGCTGTCCCAGAACGCGCGGTGTTATCTGAGATTCGTCAAGCCATTGGGGTTTGTAGGTGCTTTTTTTTATTTGCCTTCCTTTCTTTTTCTTCCTTGACTGTTGAGACGCTTAGGCTCAACTTAACTCCGACTTCATTAAACCATAACCAACCTTGCCCCCCAATAATTACACATAGACCATTTAAAGTTGGAAGTGGGCAAGGCCACAGCTTTATTGAAAAATGCTGGTATAACATAATTCAAATCCAACAACCCATGCCAGTCACGGTTATACCGTGAGCATCTCTAAACAAACTGTCTAGTCTAAGAGGCCTGTCTCCATCCATCAGTGCGGACAGGCATTAGACTGACCCCGTACTCAACTTGAGGGCTTAGACCATGCAGTCATGCCAATTGCTGGCCAGGTAAAACAGCCAAGGAAGCTGTGACAAACAAACCCAATGGGCGGGTGGGTGTGCAACTCTTGTGACGTCAACTTCTTCGGAAGTAGTGGGACGTGCTCTGCATAGCCCTTTTCTAAAGTTCTGGCACCACCCCCTCACCTCGTACCATTGTGGCCAATCCCAGCGGAGCCACTCCGACTCCCTAATTGTGTTGACGCCCCACTTGGTTGCCAAGCATCCAGCAGTCAAGGCTCCCTTTCCTTGGTGCAGGGCGGGTCAAAGGGCCTTCATTCTTTTTCTTTTCTTGCTTTAAGCCAGCCTTAATTGGAAAAAAATCAGATGCAGAAAACATTCAAGGTATATTAGTTCAAACCCCATCTTGAACAATCTCCTCCCTGGATCATAGTGGACCATGCAAAGATTCACCAGTAGGAAGACCCACTACAGACTGCCTGCAAAAGAGCACAGGAGTGGGCAGTGACAAGACCTACCTTAACACACCTACCCATGTGCAGGGTGACTGGTTTTCTCTGCCCCCTCCTGTATTTTTCTGTAGTTGGTGCTCCCACAGCTCTGCTCTCTGCACAGGCTGTGTACATACCTCTTAACTTTCTGAGATGGGAATGAGGGACACCTATCAGCAAAAGTATGCAGGCATAGGACACACCCCTCGCCATGCCCCCTTAAAGGAGAATTGTACCAAAAAAAACAAGATTGGTTAAACCCACAAGTGCTTTTTTAAAGCCACTATTCCTTTATATTGGCTTAGGGAATTTACAAACACAGCAATTTAGAAATTAGATGAAAGGTTTATCACTGGGAAATGCTTTTTGATAGATAACAAGTGCATTTTATATACAATTATATAGATCAGACCAAAATGAGGCACAAATGAGGAGGAATGAGGGACAGAGGGACATTGCTCCAAATCAGGGACAGTCCCTTGAAATCAGGGACAGTTGCGAGGTATGTGTGTATACATTTACACGCTAATATCTGGGTATGTAAAGGCATTTGGTGTACACAAAGTGGATTTATATGTCTAATAAGGTGGTATTAAAGGTTTAGCTTTTTTTTTTCTTTTTTTTAAATGACAAACATGTTCTACTTACCGGCTCTGTGCAGTGGTTTTGCACAGAGCAGCCCAGCTCCTCGTCTTCCCAGGTCCCCCCACCAGTGCTCTGCGCTCCTCCCGCTCAAGCAGTGCCCCCAATAGCAATCCACTTGCTATGGGGACACTCATGCATGCTCAATCCCAAGTCCTGCTCTATGCATCCATAAGACACACAGAGCTCCGGCCCTGCTCCCTGTTCTCTCCTCATTAGCTGTGATTCACAGCAGTGGGTGCCAATGAGGAGAGGGAGTCCGGGGACAGACAAGGCTCTCGTGCACATCGCTGGATGGAGACGGGGCTCAGGTAAGTATTAGGGGGGCTGTGGGGGAGCGACGCACACACCTTCAGCCTTTACAACCACTTTAAGGAATTTATTTAAAATACATTTTTGGTGCTCAGAGTTCAGTTTTAGAACCATGTGGTTCATGGGTAACACTCACATTTGTTGTGATTCTTGTATAAAATGGCACAGCTACATAGTACTTAAAATATTTGAATGCATGTGTAACAAGCGAATACAAATCAATATTTCTGGCTGATAAAGGTCTGGAAAAACATAACATGCTGGTTATTTCTCCTATCATATTATTTAGTTCATTTTGTCTAATTGTACTTGTAATTTCCCAGTTTGTAACGCACTGTCCCCTCTCTGGTTCTACACAGGAGTGCGCTGGAGAACCGCTCTTCATGCTGTACTGCGCCATCAAGCAGCAGATGGAGAAAGGGCCCATTGACGCCATCACAGGAGAAGCTCGATATTCCCTGAGTGAGGATAAGCTCATCCGCCAACAGATCGACTACAAGATGCTGGTCAGTACATGAGAGAGCAATATCTGTTCGCTATTAAACCTCATTTTCACTGACTCAAGCAGTGTGCATGTTGTGCGTTTTGCTGAGGATGCTTTGTGTGGCGGGAGCAGGTCTGTCCAGCTCTAGTCTTCCTTGTCTTCTCGTGGCCCAGCAAAAGGTTTGTCGAGAAGATGGTGGAAGTTTTGTAGCAGACTTGTAGGTAAGGCTGCAGCTGGACAGCTCTGGGCTAAGCCGATAAGGGAGACCTCTCTGCTCTTCTGAACCCTCCCATTTATACCAGCAAGGTAAGAGTCCAGCTCCATCCAGGACTGATATTTCAGGCTGGTGGCTTCTAGATTCTCTGAGATGACTCCAATGGTTTGGTTTCTCTACAGTGGTTTGTGTCTCCTCTACCTTCCACAAGGCCGTGATGTAGATGTCTCTACATGCCCTTACATAATATTCTTCATTATGGAAATTTGGTTAGGGAAGTGCGACTCCATCATTTGTTTTAGTAAACAGGGTCTTTGGCTGCAGTGTTATTGGGTGAGAAGTGCCATGAAGTCACTGTTTATAATCCAATAATTGAAGACCTTGCATGCCAAAAACCCAATGCATTTGGTAGGATTTAATGTCCCGTTTGTCAGGGCTCTGGGATTCAACTAGACCAGTGGTTCTCATCCTGGGGTCGGGACCCCCTCGGGGGTCAAATGATGATTTGCAAGGGGTCACCGAATCCTAGGCTGTTCCTGAAGCCCACACCGCTCTCCCAGTCTTTTTGCGGACGCCCATGTCCCTGGAGCCCACAGCTGCCCCTTAAGTTCACGGCATGGCTGGGGGGCAGAGACTAGAGGTCAGCTGACTAGTAAGGAATGTGACGTGGGAGGGGCTGGAGGGGACCCTATCTCCTAATTTCGGAAGAGGTGTCACTGCTACGAGACACCACAAAGGTCGCAGACACAGTGAGTAACACTACCTGTGATTGTAGTTGCTATTAAAAGTCCCCACTACAGTTCTCAGATCAGCAGATGACCTTGATCCAGAGCACCTAAGTTGGCTGATCAGAACCCCCCCCAATGTTCGTGGGTTAGGGGCACAAATTACTTGTCTTGCCTTGGGTGCAGACACGCTACGAAAATAACTTTACTGTTAGGGGTCCCCACAACTTGGGAAATTTTATGAAAGGGTCACAGGATGGCACGGCACTAGAAAGCCGCAAGAATGTTGGCCTCTAAAGGCCCATGCACACAATCAGATATTCCGACAACAACTGATGGACGTGTTTTGTCAGATAATCTGACCGTCTGTACGCTTCATCGGACAATTGTTGTTGGAATTTCCGACAACAAATGTTGGCTGTGCATGCTCTCAAATCATCCAACAACAAATGTGTTCCGTCGGATCATCCGATCGCGTGTACACAAATCCGTCAGACTAAAATCCAAAGCTAAGGAGCAGAAAAACCACATAGTTTCGTGAATGTTAGCCAAAAATGTTCTGCTGTCTGTATGCAGAACAAGTTCACGGCCAACGCCCCTTCAGACAAAAATCCATGGATTTTTCCGATGGAAGTCCGATCGTGTGTATGAGGCTTAAGATTCAAGGCACCAAACCCACATGTGACTCGATTCCCACCTGCCTAATCTTGGACGAAGGTGACCTTGGAAACACGTTGGATTTTTACACGTTCCTGCAAATAAAGTAAAACGTTGAAACCCGACGGGTTTATACATAATGCAAAATACAACAAGTTTAGTAATCCAGAAGTGGGAGAGTATTACACCAATTACACACTTGTGGGAGGGGCAGAGACACAAACTTTGGCTCTGAATCTCTTGGATACCAAATTCACCTTGCCAGTACTCAAATATCTGTATTGTATGGAGTTGTTCTTTAAATACGAGACTGTATACTTGTTTAATCTGATTTGTCTAGCATAGCCCACATCACGCTACATTGCCACTCGCTATTCAACAGAGTCGCTTTTTTTTTCATTGGACTTTTTCTCTTTCTCTCCCCCCTGTCCCCTCTCTCCTTTTTTTATTTTTTCTGTGTTTCTCACTAAACCGGCTCACCCTTTAATGGATTGAAGAATCTTTGCGATGGCGGGCTGAGCGATGAATCATGGTGCCGCTCGCCTCAAGTAAGTTTTGGTCCCAGCTTTATGCTCTGTGGCTGGATCCTTCAATCCATTTCAGCTTTGACTGTGGTGGAAGCGAGAGGAGTGTCCTCCTCCTTCTGCCATTCAACCAATCCCAGCACACCCCATTGCAGAGATATCCTATAGCTTAATGAGACTGTCATTTTGCCATCAATATGCGAAAGTGACAGGTTCTCCTCTTGTAAGAAGAACCTCCCATCCACTGATTCTCACCTCCCCTGTACTTACTGCTATGTTCATCCATCAGAGTTACAAGTCCAAACCCTGTGTAAGCTCCATGTCTGAGCTTACACAAGGAAGGGGAGTGGAGCATTAACACTGTATAACAGTGTTCTAGCCTAGCAATTGGCCTTTCAGACCTGAGCACTGCATCCATTGAGGTTGCATTCTCCTCCATGCTCATAAGCACTGGGTATTTACCAATGACTGCAACAAAGTACAGAGGAGTGCATCAAGTGATTTGGGGAGTTGTTCTTTACCTTTTTGAAGGGCCTGTGCTCCTGAAACTGATGTTTTAATTATAGCTGTGTATCAGTAGGCTAAACTCAGATGCAAGTGGTCTCTTTTCAAGAGTTCTTGAAAGAGATACTTAGAACCGGTTCACACTGGGGCGGCACGACTTCGGGGGCGACTCGGCAAGGCGTCCTGATGACGACTTCAGAGGCGACTTACAAAATGACTTCTGTATAGAAGTCAATGCAGGTCGCCCCCGAAGTCGTACAAGAACCTTCTTCTAAGTCGGAGCGACTTGCGTCACTCCTATTAGAACGGTTCTATTGAATAGAATGGGACGCGACTTGTCAGGCGGCTGAGTCGCCTGACAAGTCGCTCCAGTGTAAACCGGCTCTTGCAGCTAAAGTTTTTCCTTCCACCATGGAGTTCAGGTGTTTCCAATGAAGCGTACTGCTAATTCTACAACAAACAGAGATATTTTAGAAAATTGGAAGATTCCAAATTCAACAGCTTGGGGAAAACTCTTCTGTTCCAGCATGAGTGTGCCCCTGTGTACAAAGCGAGCGCCATAAGGACATGGTTTGACCAGTTTGGTGTTAAGAAACTTGAGTAGACTACACAGAGTCTTGACCTCGACATCATTGGGATGAACTGGAATTGTGAGCCAAGTCTTTTCATTCAACATCAGTGTCTGACCTCACAAATTCTCTTTTGGCTGAATAGACTCAAATTCCCACAGACACCCCTAAAAGAGTTTAGGCTGTTAAACCCACAAATCTGGGCGGTGGATGGCAAATCTGTATTTAATGTCCATGGTTTTAAAATAGAATATCCAAAAAAACTCATATAGGTGTGATGGTCAATGCCTGTATAGTGCATTAGAAGGGGGTGGGTGATCCAATCACAAAATATGGCTGCCAGGCAAAACTAAAGTATTTTTTTTTTTTTTTTTTAAATACAAAGATTACTTACCTCTTCTACAGCACGGACTTCCATATCTGGGAGGGAATCCATGGACATCCTCCCAGAACCCCACATCCTGCATGCCTTCTGGGGTGCGTATCAGGCATGCTTTGTGACCGTTGTGTCCTTTGGACACAGCCGATCACAGATCGTGGTAAATGGCCAATCGCAGCAGCCCTTTACCATGTGATCGGCTGTGTCCAATCACAGCTGGTCACATGTTAACAGACTTGCCAGTTATCGGCTGTCATTTCCTTGCACACTGTGGGGGGTTATTTAGGTGAAAAGTGCATATGGAATTGCACTGAAAGTCCACTTGGAAGTGCAGTCGCTGTAACTCTGAGGGGTAGATCTGAAATGAGGGGAGGCTCTGCTGATTTTATCATCCAATCATGTGCAAGCTAAAATGCTGGTTTTTTATTTTCCTTGCGGATCCCCTCGGATCCACAGCGACTGCACTTCCAAGTGCACTTTCAGTGCAATTTCAAGTGCACTTTGCACTTGTAGTGCAAAGTGGATTTGCCTTTCGTAAATAACCCCCTGTGTTTGAGGAAAGGATAGCCATTAACCAGCACGACTGTCCGTATATTGCTTACACTGATCAGTGCACATTAGAGATTGCAATTGTCCTTCAAAGTGCAATAGCACTAAAAGCTGAAATTTGTCCTGGACATGAAGGGGGTGAAAATGCCCTGTATTGAAATGGTTAATTACTGTATATTATATTTAAGGTGCTAACACTCCTTAACAACCAGTAAGACTCCCTGCATTGCGAAAGATGCTTTATGGTTGGCTGTTGTAAGTGGCTGCCCTTTGCACAATCCTCTTTGCTCTATTAAATAAGCCCAAAATTTTACATCCATATTCAGAGAATTTGAAAAATTCGGACAGGTTCCAGATGGAGCCGATCTGAGACAAATGGCACAACTCTGCACAGAACAGCGTGGACAAAATATGCTGCTTGTCTTAAATAAACTTACTCCATCTGTACATCTAATTAATTCAGCAGTTTTATTATAGCCCTAAACATTTTTTTTTCCAATGTGGCAGTGTCTGAACAGTGAACAGTATATGTCAATGGATCTGAAAGAACTGTGTGTGTTGCCCACCACAGCCAATCAGGATGGCTCTTCTTGATAAATAAAGCCCATTGAGTCTCTAGAATTGCATTGAGCTGGAAAAAAAGAGAGTAGCCAACCTTTAAAGCATAGGTGTATTTTTATACCAGCTTTATGTATATAGACAAATAAGGCAGAGCGTCAGTAAAATTTTTCCTTTCACATATATTCTGTAGGGTCTTCAAAGACCCTACCTGCTCTAATTTCCATCTATTTAAACCATCAAGCTCTGAAATTACAATTTATGGCCATTGTTTGGGGATACCTGACCATCACACTTATGAGCTTGTTGGACATCCCATTCCCAACCATGGGTATTCATATGAAGGCGATCACCTTTGCATCCATAACAGCCTCCACTCTTCCATGAAGATTTTGGAGTGTGTCCGTGGGAATTTTTTCCCATTTGTGAGGTCAGGAACTGGTGATGGATGAGAAGACGTGGCTTGCAGAGTTTCCAATTCATCCCAAAGGTGCTCAGTAGGGTTGAGGTCAAGGCTATGTGCAAGATACTAGAGTTCGTTCACACAAAATTGGTGGCTGGTCTTCAACACCGAACACTATAGGAACAAAAGGTTGTGGAGACGTGACCGTCACACCTATATGAGCGTGTTGGGCAATATATTTTAAAACTATGGGCATTAATATGGAGTTGCTCCCTTCCTCCAAGCCAAACAAGCATTTGTGAAGTCCTGTACCGATGTCCGATGAGAAGACCTGGCTCACAACCAGTCATCTAATTAATCCCAAACTCATTTAGTAGGGTTGAGGTCAGGGCTTTGTGCAAGATACTAGAGTTCTTCCATACGAAACTGGTCCCTGGTCTTCAACCCCAAACACTATAAGGGCATTAGGTTGTAGAGACTTGTATATATGAGCTTGCTGGTCATCGCATTTCAAAACCATGGGCATTGGTATGGGGTTGACCCCTTTCTGCAAGCCAAAAGAGAATTTGTGAGGTCATGTACTGATGTTGGATAAGATGACCTGGCTCAGTCAGTTTTCAAATTTATCTCAAAGGCATTCAGTAGTGTTGAGGTCAGGGCTCTTTGCAGGACAGTTAAAGGGGTTGTAAAGGTACAATTTTTTTTTAAATAGCTTCCTTTACCCTAGTGCAGTCTTCCTTCACTTACCTCATCCTTCCATTTTGATTTTAAATGTCCTTATTTCTTCTGAGAAATCCTCACTTCCTGGCCCACTTTGACAGGTCTGTCCCATGGTGGCCGGACAACTCCCACACCACCCCTGGCCACCCAAGCCCCCTCTCCCCCTTCACTAGCTGTTCTAATTTATTAGAGTAGAACGGCTGGTACTGGTACTCTTATAGGCAGTACCAGTGGGGAAACTAGACATTATTTCACCTGGGGCAAAGAATCAGTTTGGTGGCCCCCCTTATGGGACAAGATTAGGCAGAAGTGAGAAACTCCCAGGCCATAGCTGTTGAGTCAGCTGTCTGTCCCCTCCCCCATGCTCCTCTGGTTCTCCCCCTGCTTCTTCTTTTCCCCGTAGGCAAACGCAGGAGAGAGGGAGAGGTGGTCAGCGCTGTGGTAAGGGAGAGTCAGAGGAGCGGAGGGGGGCGGTGGTCTGCTGTCACTGAAGCCGGCCCACTGAGCCATTGGCCCACCGGGAAACTCCCTGTAGTCCCAATGGCCAGTCCATTCCTACTTTGAGTTGGTTTTATGTACAGGGGAACAGAGAAGGGCCTTTATCAAGCTAACCACAACATTAAAAGTTCACAATTGTCTAAAATGTCTTCACTGGAAACACCTGAACTCCATTTGGAATGGTGTCCACTTACTTTTGGCCACTTCAGTGGTTGTGATGGTCAGGTGTCCCCAAATATTTTCCAATATAGTGAAATAAGTAAAGGCAAATAAAGCATCTCAGAATCTCATACTTATGGAGCATATTTGCATAATTCGCTGGCAGAGATCAGCTGACATGGGTTAAAATGAAGCTGGGGATGTCTTCTTTCTCCAGTTTGCCAACTAATGTCTTTCCCGAGGAGTTTCCTTTCTGTACACATGATTCCTGAGGCTGCCCTAAAAGCATGTCCTGCATAGAAATCTTCATCTTATTGCTCTGAGCATTAAATCAGCCGCTATGAATATAATGTTTCTTTTTATTAGGAAGGAACACTTAACCTGTAAATTGAAAATGTCCCCAATAAATAAAAAAAAGTTTAGCGTGCAGTTCAGTACATTTGTAACATATTACGCCTGTCAGTGTCCGGGTTTATTTAATATTGTAATGGTAAATTCTGCGTGCTGCCATTTTAAATCATCATCTACAGTGTCCGCAGCTCCTGACTGTACAGTTCGGTGCTGTCGGAGATTTATATGAAACAGCTAATTTTCTACTGCCAGTTGCTTGGCAGCAACAGCATGAATGTAAACCATAAAAAGCCACTGTTACCTGGTGTCAGTTTTTTTTCTACAACATTGTCATCTTAGTTCATATATTGCAGCTTTGCTTTAAAGAGGACCCATCGCTTGTAAAATATCTTTTTGGGTTACAACTTTTTCTAATATCCTCCATTTGCCATAAATGGCTATTTAGATATTTGCTTCATTGCATAAAACACTTGACTCTTGGCCGAAAGTTTGACCTATGGGGGTTGATTTACTAAAATTGGTGAGTGTAAAATCTGGTGTAGCTCTGCATAAAAACCAATCGGCTTCCAGGTTTTAATGCCAAAGCATAATTGAGCAAGCTGAAGTTAGAAGCTGATTGGCTATAATGCAGAGCTGCACCGGATTTTGCACTGTCTAGTTTGAGTAGATCAACTGCAAGGTGTCCATTTCAGAACATCTCTCCTACAAGCCTGCGTTTTTTCATGACTTTCCTTTGTAACCCTTGTAAACCTTCCCAGCAAATCCAATTCCTCCCCTGCCTGACATAGTTAGGAGAATATGCAGGACACGATAATAGGGTATGTAAATGGCATAGGGCAGTGATGTAAATGGCATAGGGCAGTGATGGCGAACCTTGGCACCCCAGACGTTTTGGGACTACATTTCCCATGATGCTCTTGCACTCTGCAGTGTAGTGGAGCATCATGGAAAATGTAGTTCTAAAACCTCTGGAGTGCCAAGGTTCGCCATCACAGGCATAGGGTATCTAGATGACATTCCTGCTTTTAAAGCTGGCCCCTCCTCTCCCCCTTTTCCCAACATAATTTAGGAAAAGAGGCAGAAAATGATCATTTGGTTTGTAGTTGGGATCTTTGTCATCAAATTTGGCTAGTCCGTTCCTCCCCTTTCTGATATAATTAGTAGAAGAGACAGAAATTATTATTGGATATGTAGATGGGATCTCCAATACCAAAGCCAGTTCCTTCACTCCTCCTGTGCCTTGGAGAAGAGACAAAAATTGTGTGTGGTTTGGGATCTCCAATATCAAATCCAGCTCGTCCATGCCTTCAGTTCCTGACATGATTTATGGTTCTTCTCCAAAAATATCATAGGTGTGTAGCTAGGATTTTTGCTGTCAGCGTCAGCCCCCCCCCCCCCCCCTTTCTGAGATAGTTTAGGAAAAAAGGCAGAAAATGATCTAAGTTGGGATCTCGGCTATTAAATTCAGGTCCATCATTCCTCCCCTTCCTGACATAATATAGTGGCAGAGGCAGAAAATTGTATGTAGCTAGGATCTCCGCTTTCAAAGTCAGTTCCTCCACTCCTTCCCTGCCTTGGAGAAGAGGCAAAAATTGTATGTAGCTAGGATCTCCAATATGAAAGCCAGTTCCTCCATTCCTTCCCTGCCTTGGAGAAGAGGCACACATTGTATGTAGCTAGGATCTCCGCTATCAAAGCCAGTTCCTCCAATCCTTCCCTGCCTTGGAGAAGAGGCACACATTTTATGTAGCTGGGATCTCCAATATCAAAACCAGTTCCTCCAATCCTTCCCTGCCTTGGAGAAGAGGCACACATTGTATGTAGCTAGGATCTCCGCTATCAAAGCCAGTTCCTCCAATCCTTCCCTGCCTTGGAGAAGAGGCACACATTTTATGTAGCTGGGATCTCCAATATCAAAACCAGTTCCTCCAATCCTTCCCTGCCTTGGAGAAGAGGCACACATTTTATGTAGCTGGGATCTCCAATATCAAAACCAGCTCCTTCAGTTCCTGACGTAATTCATGCCTCTTCTCCAAAATGATCATCGGATAGGTAGCTGGAATTCCTGGTGTCAAAGCCAGCTCCTCCACTCACCCCTTTTTTTCTGAGATAATTTTAGGAAAAAGGGCAGAAGATTATCATAGGTTATGTAGTTGTAATCTCGAGTATCAAGTTCAGATCCATCATTCCCCCCTCATTCCTGGCATAATATAGTAGAAGAAGCAGTAAATTGTATGTAGCTGGGATATCCATGATCAAAGCCAGCTCCTTCAGTTCCTGACAAAATGAATGCCTTTTATAGGGTATGTAGGTGGGACCTCTATATCAAAACCAGCTTCTCCACTGCTCACCTTCTTGACATAATTTAGAAGAGGAAGCTGAAATATATGATTGGATATATTGCTGGCATCTCTGCTATCAAAGCCAGCTCCTCCACTCCCCTTTTTTCCAAGATAATTTAGGAAAAGAGGCAGAAAATTGTCATGGATTATGTAGTTGGGATCACGGCTATCAAGTTTCATTCCACCATTCCTGGCATAATATTAACTGTAGTAAAAGAGGCAGAAAATTGTATGTAGCTGGGATCTTCGCGATCAAAGTCTACTCTTTCTCTCCTTCAGTTCCTGACAAAATGTATGCCTCTTTTCCAAAATTATCATGGGTTACGTAGACAGAACCTTGATCAAAATGAGCTTTTATACTCATCCCCATAATTTAGGAGAGTAGGCAGGCAATTCTGATGAAGGCCATAAGGAAGATAAATACAAAACAATAAGGCACCTGTTAGAAAAGCAACATAGGCGATGCCTATATTGGGCCGGGGATGCATTATCAAGGGTTGTCATCTTTATCTTTCCTGTGCTATGACCTGGCACAAAGAAGTGTCGGGCACGTCAAGTGCATATGCCTGTTCCAGGTCAGCAGCCTAGTAAGTCAAGGATGAGGATAACTGCACCATAAGACACACCTCTGGCAATGGCAGCTCCCACATTTCTGTCCCGTCAGTTGGAGGAATATCCTAGATTGGACACCAAAGAGCCAGACTTTTGATTAAGATCAAGTTATAAATGTGGCCATTCAAAAATGTATAGCTTGCTTCAGACTGACTCAAGCGATTGGTTCTTTTTCACTTCCAATTTTTAATCTATATTAGAAAAGAAAAGAACATTGATTGTTGGGTAATCCCCCCCCCCCCCCCCCAATGCATTTTGTGTCCACATTCTGTGGATCCCTCTTGCTGCATGCCTTTCTGGGATATCAGGAAAGCCTGCTCCTGTTTCTAGAAGCTTGAGAAATGCTACGGGGGTGACGGCATGGCAGCAAGTTTAATGAGCATCGGCAGCGCCAGTCTGTACTCCGCACCTGTGCTCCCTGTTTCCTGTGGGGAATGGTGCTTATTAAAGTCATAAATTCTGTATCAGAGAAACAAGGAATAATTGAATTAGCTGATTACAGGTCGCAGTGAACTCCCAGCCATTCCTGATTTTTATGTCACCATTGAAACTTTCTCTGCAGACGCTCAATTGTGTCAATCCGGAGAACGAGAATGCCCCGGAGATTCCAGTGAAGGTGCTGAACTGCGACACCATAACGCAAGTGAAGGAGAAGCTGCTGGATGCTGTATACAAGGGGGTCCCGTACTCTCAGCGACCCAAAGCCGGAGACATGGACCTTGGTAAGAGGGTTGGCAAACCTCACAGAATTCATTTTTGTTAAAAAAAATTAAAGAGAAGGGTTTATCTTAATAGAGTGACATATTCTGCCAGAAGAGCTTACACTCTGTTCCAATTGCACCCATACACACTGTTGGCAGTTTGATTAGAAGCTTAGTCATTGGACTGTGTATTCAGAGGAAATTTACATAATGATTGATACAGAATAGTTTTTTCTGAACGAAAGATTCCCGTACTGCAAAGCCATAGTGCTAACCTCTAAAACTGCATAAAAAAGCAACATGTTCCACTTGAGATTGAGCACTAGCTCCTCTCTTTAAAATCATGAAAAAAGTATGGAGGCAGCCATTGCTGGCCAACTCTTGAAATTGCTAGGAGCCTGAATGTATGCTCTACATGAGTGTGCAGAATACTCTATCTCTACATATGTCCTGGGTCAGTCTCTCTGAAGGCATTGACAGCCAGAGTACCAACATTCCCAAACGAGAGGCAATAACAGCTCTCATGCTTTGTACTACCAGCCAATCACCAGGCACTAATGCTGTCTTGGGAGGAGAAAGGTCATGCTTTTAGCCCCATGTAAGCTCAAAAATTAAGCTTAAACAATTTTTAGATTTCCAGGTCAAATGGGGGGTTGATGGTTTTCTAAGAGTATGTTGATTGGCCCTGAATAAGTAAAAGCACAGAGCACAACTGTTCTTTGTGCTAAACCGGGGGTCACCAAACATTATAATCAAAGGGTCGGTTTATTGTCCATCAGTCTCTTGGAGGGCCGGACTTTGGCCAGCGGGAGTGGAATTTTTCTTGGCAGCAGTAGAAGTAAACATCTAGTATTAGGGGGAGGAATAGTTCCGCCCCATTGCTGGTATCATATGGAGGAATAGTGCCCCATAAGTGGTGTCAGTGGGAGTAATGGTGCTCCATTGTCGGTGTCAGATAGCAGAATAGGGTCTTGTATCAGTAGGAGGGATAGTGCCCCAAGGGCCAGATAAAGGCAAGCAACGGGCTGCAGTTTGGAGACCCTTGTACTAAATCATACAGGCTTTCATACATATGGTAAAAACTAAAAACATGACCTACTAAAAGCTGAATTCTCGTTGGTTGGATAGTGTATCGTAGTAGTGGGTTTGAGTCCCATTCGTTGCTGACACTAGTAAAGTACAAAGTTCTGCAGCTGATGTTTTATTGGTGCACCTTTTTTGGCAGAATGGCGCCAAGGCAGAATGGCCAGAATCATACTGCAGGATGAGGATGTGACAACAAAAATAGACAACGACTGGAAGCGCCTCAACACACTGGCTCATTATCAGGTAGGTAACCTTCCTTTGCCATTTCCACTAAGCAATGTAGAAATAGTATAGCCTATATTGTACAAGTTCTCTTGTATTCTGTTGGAAATCACAAAATGAAAATTGTACCTGATGGGCAGGGTTGGGTTGAGGGGTGGGCAGAAAAGGCAGCTGCCGTGGGTACTTGAGTAGGAAGGGGGTGCACTTTGGCCTTTTCACCATGGGTGCTCAAGGACCTTTTTCTACCACTGCTAATCGTTTGCTCCTAATAGTGGTATTTAATTAATGAGAAATGAATTGGTGTTTTTTTTAAATGTTGTGGGTGGGCTTGTATTGTATACCACCTTGCACCCGCCATCTTCCTAATTTCAGCCATTGTGTCCTTGTTTAGGTTATTGATGGGTCTTCGGTTGCACTGGTCCCCAAACAGAACTCTGCTTATAACATCTCAAATTCCTCAACGTTTACAAAGTCTCTGAGCAGATATGGTAAGTGTACGACCAGACGGAACTGATGTGCCACATGTCTGTTTTCTGTGCCACCTCTGGCACCAAGTACAGGTTAAGAATATGGGGGGGGGGGGGGGGGGAAGCTGGTGCCCACTGTCGTCTAACTCTGATCACTAGGCAAACTGGAGCAAACTGAAAATGGGTTTATTTTTGTGTTTTTTTTTTTTTTGCCCTAAATTAGCTGGCTAATTACGTGTCAGCTTGTGTTCAGTCCTCACTATTTATGTATGTGTGTGAAATGTACCCTCCATCCAATTTGCAATAGCAGGAGATTTTTACCAGCTCTCTATGGAGCCAGTTCATATATCCCTGTGGCTCTGGTGCAAATTTGCACAGTAGCCCTGTGTGTCTTTTGGTCTGTTTCAGGTCCGAATTCAAACAACAATTCGGGATGAAATCGGACCTGAAACAGTGAACGAGGACACACCAGACCTCTGCTGTGAGCTGCATGCGAAAATAGTGTGAACCCAGCCTTAAAGTAAATAAAAATTTGTTTGGGGTTCATTTAAAAAAAATTGTAAAAAAAAACACACGAGAAAGGATTCCAAGAGCACCATGGGTTAGCCAAAAAGGCTTCAGTGTTTGAGGATCCTTTCGGATGATCGAAACCTCATATTGAGCCATTTCCATCATAGGCAGAATCACTATGATGATTCATTCATTAAACTGTCCTTTTTCAACACAGCTGACAGTGAGAAAATGCAAACAGTGTGATAAGGAGACTAGAGTGCCCTTTGTGGTCAGATAGCAAACTACCTTATTTTAATATGCAATATCTTATTTTTAAAGAGACTATTCAGGGGTAAATTGTCAGTTTCTGTCCCACCCTCGAATGTTTAATACTTACCACTCCTCATCTCATCTAGCCTTCCCCTTTCACAGTTGCTACCAAAATACCCTACGTTACCTGGTGTCGAGAGTTTAGAAAAAGCTACGACATCACTCCTTCTGCCATTTGCTTAGGACTATCACTCTAAATGGGTAGGGTGACATGGTCTTTTGAACTGATTTAAAAAAAAAAAAAAAATTATATATATATATATGGACATCAGCCAGAGAAAGACTGCGACTGTTTTATTTTGACATTCTGCAATATATTGCAAATCTGCACAGTGCCGCTATTTCCTGTATCTAGTTTTTCGGTATGGTAATCCCCTTTTCACTTCCTTTCTGTTCCCATCTGATCTGTCTCAGTGGTTTAATCCACCCAGCAGCACAGCAGTTTGCAATTGGCTGCCGGCCGGCTGCTTTGCAGAGTCACACACCTGTCAGGGTTCCCAAAGCCGCTTTTGTCAGCCAAATAAAAAAAAATACATACCGGCGATTTTTTTTTTCATTAATTTTTTGTTTTCTGCCGCAAACTGCAGGATGCCGGCGTCTGATCTCTGTTTATTTTATAATAAAGGACTTGTCTGGAGGTCAGGCAAATGCCGTCCTTCTAGTCACTAATTAAAGCTGCAGAAGCGATCTCAAATCAAAGGGAGTTGATAGTGATGCTGAAATTAATTATCACACATAACTAGCTTTGAAATGTCAGAGCTGGAACGAGTGGCTGCCTTCAGCTCCTCAATTTGCATTGTAGGTGTCGTTTAGAAGAAGGGGGGGTCGGCGTAGAAATGAAACCTTATTCTGCAAAGCTTTTGGGAACTGTTCATTAAACGCAGCTAACGATTTGCTGGAAGATCCTTTGAAGACCAGATTCTGATGAGGAAGCTGGAACGAACCATTTACGGGATGTTTAACTGATTCCTCTCCAGGGTCTTTTAGCGTTTTGTTTCAAGTGTCGCGTTCAGCCGTGCACTTCACTGGCGACCATTTTATTAAGATGATCCTATATTTTGGATGGGCAGCAGTTCATTCACAAGGAGTTGGTGACCTCACTTGGACTTGAACCTTTTTTCCTATTTTTTTTTTTCCTTATGTGACATCACAGGTCCTCTCTGGTGGTGAATGTGTCCTGAATGCTTTGGAGCAGGGGTATCCAAATCAATTTCATCGTGGGCAACATCAGCATTATGATTGCCCTGAAAAGGGCCGGTTGTATCTGTAAGATTAGATGTCCAGCGCATCCCCTCCCCTTACATTAGATGCCAAGAGCCACCCCACCATCAGAAGTTGAGGTCCCCACTCTTCCTTACATCACAGTGCACCCCCTTTCATTATGCTGCTGCTGGGAAGAAGCTGGATGCATTGCTTAAAAGCAGAAAGTAAGGGTCTTGAGGGGGACCAGAGGATAGCTGCAGGAGAGGTGCGAAGGCCATATGAAATAGCCCGGAGGACCGGATTCGGCCCGCGGGCCTTGTGTTCGCCACCTATGCTTTAGAGAATGGTGCTGCTTAATAACATAATGCTGTTCTCAGAATTATACATGAATTGTATGGAATGTATAGAATGCATGAAGGTTAAAAAAAAACTTGAGCCTTTTACAACCACTTTAAATTAACATGTTAACGTTTATATGCGATTTTATTGATTGAGGTTACATCTCCTTTAATAGTACCAATTTACAAAATTGATGCTGTAGGCCAGGGGTGTGAAACCCAATTTCATATTATTATTATTATACAGGATTTATATAGCGCCAGCAGTTTGTGCAATGCTTTACATCAGGGAAGACAGTACAGTCACAATACAATTCAATACAGGAGGGATCAGAGGATCCTGCTTGTTAGAGCTTACAATCTACAAGAGAGGGTCAAGTGGAACAAAGGGTAATAGCTGTGAGGGATGATCAGATGGACTCAAATGAAAATACAGTTGTTAGGTGTGGGTAGGATAGTCTTCTCTGAAGAGGAGGGTTTTCAGTTATCCTCTAAAAGCTAATAGAGAAGGAGATTGACAGATTGGGGAATGGAGTTCCATAGGCTTGGAGAGGCTCTGGAAAAGTCCGGGAACGAGCATGGGAGGAGGTGATGAGAGAGCTAGAAAGTCTTGAGAAGAACAAAGAGAACGATTAGGTTGGTATTTAGAGACTAGGTCAGTGATGTAGCTGGGGGGCAGAGTTGTGGATGGCTTTATAGGTAATTGTTAATATTTTGAATTTAATTTGTTGGGTGAGCCAAAGCCAGGGGAGGGATTGACAGAGAGGAGTAGCAGAGACAGAGCAGTTGGTAAGGTGGATGAGTCTGGCAGCAGCATTTATGATGGACTGAAGGGGGGACAGAGTATGCAGAGGTAAGCCAATGAAGAGGGAGTTGCAGTAATCGAGCCGAGAGATGACCAGGGAGTGAATTAAGAGTTTTGTGGTGGTGTTGGTTAGAAAGGGGCGTATTTTGGAGATGTTGCGGAGGTTGAGGCGACAAGATTTGGACAGTGATTGAACGTGAGGCTTAAAGGACAGTTCAGAGTCCAGGACTACTCCTAGGACTTTAGCATGTGGGGATGGGCTGATAGTTGTGCCATCAATTTTGACAGAGAGATCAGGGGAGGAAAAATGATAAGTTCCGTTTTGGATAGATTAAGTTTGAGGAAGTGGTGTGACACCCAAACTGATATATCCGATAGTAAATTAGTGATACGTGAGGAGAATGTGCTAAAGGACATTGTCAACTGGGTGTCACAACACAAACTGTTGGCAAATTCCCTATTCACCTACCTTTCCACTGCGATTGAGCATGGCTTGTTTTTTCATAAGCAACCCCAGCCAGTTGACTAGACGGTGGTGAACTCACAATAGCAGACATTTTTCTTTGTCAATCCTGTATTCTGTTTGTCAGTCCACAAGGAGCTGGTGATATCAATGAGGCCCAAGGAACCTATTTTGCCTCATGTGCTACTGACAACGTTGGTCCCCTCAGGAAATTTATAAGCAGAGTCTTGATTTGGTCTATAAAATTGCTGTGCCCCTTCCACACGTGTGCCACAATTTTACATTTCAGTAAAAAAAAAAAAAATTCCCTTCATTTTTTCCATGTCATAGTCTATCTCCATCCTGCACCGTGTTTCAGCAGTGACAGAACTCAGATGAAAAACCATTTTCCTGCAGATGAGGTCACGGACTGTAAGCTAAATAGATAATAACAGCTAAAATGTGGGCTAGATGGAATGGAAAATGAAGACTAGATGTTGCAGACAGACGATTATTCAGATATTTGTGAGACGGTGGAAGGTGATGGAGACGGCGAGGGGAGGATTGTGATTATTGTAATGGGTTGGCAGCATTGAAGTGGATCGTGACACCACATGAAGCTTAATTAGGATGGGAAGTGATGCCTTCATAACTAAAGAAGTGGGGATTGAAAGGGTGCTTCTAAGAATTCCTTACACTCACTTTGATCTACTCTTTCTCCACAGAGAGCATGCTACGGACAGCGTCCAGCCCCGACAGCCTGCGTTCCCGAACCCCTATGATTACCCCAGATCTGGAAAGTGGTACAAAGCTCTGGCACCTAGTCAAGAACCATGATCACCTGGACCAACGCGAGGGAGACAGAGGGAGCAAGATGGTGTCTGAAATTTATCTCACCCGCTTATTGGCAACAAAGGTAAAAAAATGACTATATATATAATGTTCTAACCATTATTTATTTTATTTTTTTTGGCCAAAGTAATTCATCGCAATTATCTTGTAGTGCAGAACAAGAAAAAATCTGGGTAACATGAATTTAGTGCAATTAAATATGTTTTGCTTATTGCCTTGGAAGGAATGTATATCTGCACATATATTTACAGGTAGCTAGACCATATTGGCTACATCAAAATGGTTTCACAATAATTGCATCACAATATATAAGCGTTTCACTAAGGTGCGGTGGACTTCTTTAGGAACTAGGGCCATCACTGAGGTGCAGTGGTCTTCAGTAGGAACTACAGTGCCTGCCGCCGAGAATGTGTTTTCAGCACGCCAGCATCGCGCTGAATCTCGGCGACAGGCTGCCGACATCTCGCACTCGCTGGAATAGTAAAAGTACATTCCAGCGAGCGCGTCATAGAAGCGACGGGGATCCGACGCGGATTCCCGCCAATTCTACACGTGGGCGGAGTTTATGAATCCTGAAGGAGAAATCCCCGCCGGATTTTTAAAGAAAAATCCGGCATGGGTTCCCCCCTCAGGAGCATAACGGGCCCTTAGGTCGGTTATGGGTTGTAAGGAGACCCCCTACGCCGAAAAAACGGCGTGGGAGTCCCCCCACAATCCATAACAGACCCGTATCCAAAGCACGCCGGCCGGCCGGTCAGGAAGGGAGTGGGGGCGAGCGAGCGCCCCCCCCTCCTGAGCCGTACCGGGCAGCATGCCCTCAACATGGGGGGGTTAGGTGCTCTGGGGCAGGGGGCGCACTGCGGCCCCCCACCCCAGAGCACCCTGTCCCCATGTTGATGAGGACAGGGCCCCTTCCCGACAACCCTGGCCGTTGGTTGTCGGGGTATGCGGGCGGGAGGCTTATCGGAATCTGGAAGCCCCCTTTAATAAGGGGGCCCCCAGATACCGGCCCCCCACCCTAAGTGAATGAGTATGGGGTACATTGTACCCCTACCCATTCACCTGCAAATACAAAGTGTAAACACAAATAAAACACACAGGGTATTGAAATATTTTATTAGTTGGCCGCCGGGGGGGGGTGTGTATGATCGCTTTTAGAAAAGCGCCCCCCTCCGGCGGGCTTCTGTGGGGGGTGGGTGCCGCCGTCTGGTTCTTTTCCGCCGCCCGGCGGGCTTCTTTCGACGTCTTCGGCGGCGGGGGGGGTCTTCTCCCACTCTCCGGGGTCTTCTCCCACTCTCCGGGGTCTTCTCCCACTCTCCGGGGGTCTTCTCCGCTCTCCGGGGGTCTTCTTCTTCTTCAGGACTCGCCGCCGCTATCTTCGTGTGTTAGCTCAATTACTAGCGGCGGCGGTCCCCTCTTCTGCGACGTCGGCGTCTTCTTCTTCTTCTTCTTCTGCTCTCCAGATGTTGACGCGACGCTTCCTCCCGCTGTTATGCCCGGCGCGCGGCTCGCAGCGAAATATATAGGCCTGTCTTGTGACGTCGCAGTCCCATCATGCTCCGGTAGGTACCACGTGCTACCTACCGGAGCATGATGGGACTGCGACATCACAAGACAGGCCTATATATTTCGCTGCGAGCCGCGCGCCGGGCATAACAGCGGGAGGAAGCGTCGCGTCAACATCTGGAGAGCAGAAGAAGAAGAAGACGCCGACGTCGCAGAAGAGGGGACCGCCGCCGCTAGTAATTGAGCTAACACACGAAGATAGCGGCGGCGAGTCCTGAAGAAGAAGAAGACCCCCGGAGAGTGGGAGAAGACCCCCGGAGAGTGGGAGAAGACCCCCGGAGAGTGGGAGAAGACCCCCGGAGAGTGGGAGAAGACCCCCGGAGAGTGGGAGAAGACCCCCGGAGAGTGGGAGAAGACCCCCGGAGAGTGGGAGAAGACCCCCGGAGAGAAGACCCCGGAGAGTGGGAGAAGACCCCCCCCGCCGCCGAAGACGTCGAAAGAAGCCCGCCGGGTGGTGGGCGCTTTTATCAAAGCGCCCCCCCCGGCGGCGGAAAAGAACCAGACGGCGGCACCCACCCCCCACAGAAGCCCGCCGGAGGGGGGCGCTTTTCTAAAAGCGATCATACACACCCCCCCCCCGGCGGCCAACTAATAAAATATTTCAATACACTGTGTGGTTTATTTGTGTTTAAACTTTTGTTTTGCAGGTGAATGGGTAGGGGTACAATGTACCCCATACTCATTCACTTAGGGTGGGGGGCCGGTATCTGGGGGCCCCCTTATTAAAGGGGGCTTCCAGATTCCGATAAGCCTCCCGCCCGCATACCCCGACAACCAACGGCCAGGGTTGTCAGGAAGGGGCCCTGTCCTCATCAACATGGGGACAGGGTGCTCTGGGGTGGGGGGCCGCAGTGCGCCCCCTACCCCAGAGCACCTGACCCCCCCATGTTGAGGGCATGCTGCCCGGTACGGCTCAGGAGGGGGGGGGGCTCGCTCGCCCCCACTCCCTTCCTGACCGGCCGGCCGGCGTGCTGTGGATACGGGTCTGGTATGGATTGTGGGGGGACCCCCACGCCGTTTTTTTCGGCGTAGGGGGGTCTCCTTACAACCCATAACAGACCTAAGGGCCCGTTATGCTCCTGAGGGGGGAACCCATGCCGGATTTTTCTTTAAAAATCCGGCGGGGATTTCTCCTTCAGGATTCATAACAAACTCCGCCCACGTGTAGAATTGGCGGGAATCCGCGTCGGATCCCCGTCGCTTCTATGACGGCTTTGTCTCCATCGCGGCAAGCCAGCTCGGCGCTGGCTCCCGCGATGGGGCTCGTAGGTGGTCAATCTCGCCGAGAAAGGGAGCGAGATTGACACAATATCCCAGTCACCTACTGTAGGTCCATCACTGAGGTGCAGTGATCTTTAGTAGGAACTAGGTCCATCACTGAGGTGAAGTGATCTTTAGTAGGAACTAGAACCATCACTAAGGTGCGGTGGACTTCTTTAGGAACTAGGGCCATCACTGAGGTGCAGTGGTCTTCAGTAGGAACTAGGTCCATCACTGAGGTGCAGTTATCTTCAGTAGAAACTAGAGCCATCTTCGAAATGCGGTGGACTTCTTTAGGAACTAGGGCCTTCACTGAGGTGCAGTGATTCTTGGTAGAAACTAGGTCCATCACTGAGATGAGGTGGATTCTTTAGGGCCTAGGGCCATCACTGAGGTGCAGTTATTTTCAGTAGAAACTAGAACCATCACCGAGGTGCGGTGGACTTCTTTATTAACTAGGGCCTTCACTGAGGTGCAGTGATTCTTAGTAGGAACTAGATCGATCACTGAGGTGAGGTGGATTCTTTAGGGACTAGGGCACTGATGGCAAACCTTGGCACCCCAGATGTTTTGAAACTACATTTCCCATGATGCCCATGCACTCTGAAGTGTAGTTGAGCATCATGGGAAATGTAGTTTCAAAACACCTGGGGTGCCAAGGTTTGCCATCACTGCACTATGGCCATCGCTGAATGCAGTGATCTTCAGTAGGAACTAGAGCCGTCACTGAGGTGCAAGTTATCTTCAGGAGAAAGTAGAACCGTCACCGAGGTGTGGTGGACTTCTTTATGAACTAAGGACATTGTTGAGGTGGTGATCCTAAGTAGGAACTAGGTCCATCACTGAGGTGAGGTGGATTTCTTTAGGGACTAATCGCTGAGGTGCAGTGATCTTCTGTAGGAACTAGGTCCATCACTGCGGTGCAATGGACTTCTTTGGGAACTAAGGCCATCACTAAGGTGCAGTGAACTTCTGTAAGAACTAGGACAATCGCTTTGAGGTACAAAGATGTCCTCTGGGGCCATCACCGTGATACAGGGAACGCTGGTAGGTGCTAAAGCAGTTACTGAGGCACAAGGACCTTTGCTAAAATCGAATGCCATCACTGATGTGCAAGGAACTTCACAAGGGCACTCTAGACCCTTTTAATAAGATAAGAAACTAGAAACTATGCTAGGAACTAGGACCATCATTATTTTAAAGCGGTATTTCACCCTAAATATAAGATCTCCCATGCGATCCAGCATACTGGCGTCAGCGCCAGTATGCTGGGTTTTTTTTTTTAATCGCACACTTACTGTATTATAGTGGAATTCCTTTTTTGTCCCCCGTGGTGGACGGCGCCAGTATAGCGCGTCACATCTTCCTAAAATACCCGATATGGACTCGGGTAATCTCGGCGAAAATGCGGCGCCTGCGCACAGACCTAGGAGCTGACTGCGCAGGCGCCGTATTTCTCCGAGTCCTACGGCTATGGCGCGTCACGCCCTCCGAAATAGGACTCGGAGAAATACGGCGCCTGCGCAGTCAGCTCCTAGGTCTGTGCGCAGGCGCCGCATTTTCGCCGAGATTACCCGAGTCCATATCGGGTATTTTAGGAAGATGTGACGAGCAATACTACAGCCGTCCACCGCGGGGGACAAAAAAGGAATTCCACTATAATACAGTAAGTGTGCGATAAAAAAAAAAAAAAAACAGCATACTGGCGCTGACGCCAGTATGCTGGATCACATGAGAGATCTTATATTTAGGGTGAACCTCCGCTTTAAAGAAACTCTGATAATAACCAGTCCACGAATGAGGTACACATAATCCACAGAGATCTTGGCCTATCGCTGAGGCATGAGAACCTCTGCAATGAATTAGGACCATCGCTGAGGCTTAAGGCCTCATGAATCAGTGTAAATATATATTTCTTCATGATGTCCCCAATTCCTAGTGATCTGATGAGCTCCAGCAGAAAAAAAACAGCTGTCAAGAAAGCAGACTGATTACATTTTTGCATGCCTCTTGTTGACAAAGCAAAAGCAGGCCCCTGCGTCCTCCTGCTAACGCACAGCCAATTTCCCACGGTGCCCCGGTGATGGCAGTGATTGGCGTTATAATTTAGCCGCTTCCCTGGATCAGCAGAAAGGAAGTCAGAAGAGAGGGAGTTGCAGGCTTTACAGCAGCAAATCGATGGGTTATGACACAAATTAACCGCTATTGTTTCGTAATGGCCGTATATGAATAAAAAGGAATCCATAAGAGGTTCTTTCAATAAACCCCCAGCCGTTGTTAAGACATTATGAAAGCCCACATTAATTGCAGGTACTGTAAATATCGTCGTGTTATTTATATCCGCTCGTCTCCTTGCGTTTCGGGCCTCGGTTAGCGGGATATATATTTATTTAACAGGGAGCAGTATTTACGGCTTGGTTATGGATATTAATGGCTATAGGAAAGATTAATTCTTCCTTTAATGAGCTTTTCTGCGGACTCTGAACCTTCAGCAAATCTTCCTCGCTACATAACGTCTCCACGAGTGTAATAACTTGTAAGTCTACAGGGAATCTGCTCGCGCAACAACAAAATTAATTGCGAACGCAGGAGGAAATATTTAGGCGTATTCTGAAGGATTCCCGTTGTATTTGTAGTGCTCCCATAGGAAATACATGCTTTTATTCCCTTGCTGTGGATTCTGATGCATTTTATCTCTGCAAGGGAAGGATAATATAAAAAGCCTTATTGCTGCCATTTCGACTTATAGATGGATGTAAAGGCATCCTGGGGATGGTACGGTTTACTCTTGCAAGCGCGCATTTGTAACACTGTTTTGAAATATGTTCAAAGTGCACCTCAGAGCATGCTGCCTTGTAGGATGGTAGGGAGTGTAGTCATGACTCTTATTATTTATATGTAGGTTTTTAATGTATTTTGGATGTGTGGTGCTAAGCTTTGGCACCTGGAACGCTAAGCTTTGCTTATCAGAACATGCAAAATAAGGAGTTGTAAAGAACATTATGGCGGTGTTAAGTATCATTCAAGTTTTGATTCGGTGAACTTGTCACAACTAACTCTCGAACCTCTCAACCTAACTTCCCAATGCTGTCCTAGAAATAGACCAGCTCCATTGAAAGGTGTAGAACTTATAATGCAGTGTTACTACCTCCCAAACACTTGGCGGGCTGGACTACCGGTGCTCAGGAACAGGCTGCTGTAGCCTTAAGGCCCATACACACGATCAGACTTTTTGACAACAAAAGCCTCAAAACGTTTTTTGCATCCAGTGCCATCCTGTCTTCAGAAGAGGTGGGTCTTAAGTTTTTTCTAAAGGCCCGATGGTTTTCTTCCATGCGGATGTCCGTGGGTAGAGCGTTCCATAGCCGTGGTCCTTGGACTGTCCAACCGATGTGTTTTATCGGCACTCTGACCGTCTCTACTCTCCATCGGACAAATGTTCGCTGTGAGTGCTCTTAAACTTTCCGACAACCTCCGAT